>LNAC01000068.1:4063337-4350639 GCA_002007465.1 Ailurus styani
GGAACCCATTAGATAGAAAGATCCTCTCTCAAGGGGATTGCTCCTGTCTTCTGCCATCATACTAGGATGGCAGGATCAAACCTGATGCAAAGCAAAGCTTCATCTTCCCCTGTCCTTGCTTATCGATTCATTCAATGACTTATTCATTTGTTTAGCCAACAGATTTTTTTATGGAGTATCCACTCTGCTTAGGACCAGAGACCGAGTAGTGAATGAATAAAACCAAGCTCCTTGCCTTAATGAAACTTACACTCAACACTGTTAGATTTCTGGAAAGACTCCTTTTACCATTCTCTTAAAAACATTTTTCCTTCATTTTTTCTTGCTTAGAATATATTACATGATCTCCCGACCCCCTAATTTCTAACTGATGACTCTGTCTAATTGCTATTGGCAAAAATGGAAACAATTAGAGATAAACTTCCTTAGGTTCCCACCACTCAACACACAAACCCAACTGTGTGTATACCTATCTGCCTTCCTTCTTGTGAACATGGAAAATATATATATATAATACTTGTATATTTATATATATGTACACTTATGTGTATGCACACACACACACACACATATTCTCTCCTGCTGCCTTCCTGAGGACTTAATTTCTGCAGTTGCTCCCCCTGTATCACCAATTTCCTTTTTCACATTAAGAACTCTAATGAGCACACAGTCCCTTCCAGTGCTTCATGGGTCTGCTGTTTTTCAAAGCAAAATTTCTCTAAAAATTACCTGCTCTACACTTTATTTGTCCATGTCTTCACCTCCTGCTCATTTTTTGTGCTTTTTGGTCTGGATCTCATCTTCTCCACTCCATTAAAAATATCTTTGTCATGAAACACATCCTTCTTGATTTTCCCTTAACTAAGCTATATTCTTTCCCAATGTTCCTCATTTCAATAAATGGAACTGATATCCAGCATCTTAGATCTAAGAGTCTTCTTTGATTACTCCCTTCTCTTCATCCTCTAGAGTTGATTTACCAATGTGTCTTTCTGATCACATCTCCAAAAGATATTTCAAATCTCTTCATTTTTTCCCATCCACACTACAACCATCTTTGTCTAAGCCTTCATTATCTCTTGTTGGATCTACTGGTTGAGTGCTCTGATAGGTCTCACAGCTTCCATTCTTACACACTCCTAATCTATTCCCTGCCCAGAGGCAAAAAAGACCAGTTAAACCTCCAAATCAGATCACTTAGCTGCCTTGATGAGAATGATCCTAGGCTGCAGTATCACTTAGATTAAAACCTGCCTTATAATTCCCCCACAAAACTTCATCCTTCCTCTTTGGCATCATTACATAACACTCGCTCCTTGTTTCATTACATTCCCAAGGCATTGCTGTCTTTTCTGTGTCATAAACAGGGTGAGTGACCCGGTCTATGCACTTTTTGTTGTCTTTGCATGGAGGGCTCATCCTTGGTCTCATCACGTGTTGCCTCCTTCTCATTTGTTCCTAAGATTTCCATTCAACTCTAACTACTGCTCAGAAGAGCCTTCTTTGACCACCCCATCTAATGTAGCTCTCTCACCACCACTCCTCTTACCTTTACAATATCGTTGTCTTCATTTTCTGAGAGAACTGATCACAAGCTGAGATTATTTTGTTTTTTTATTTGATTGTATGTTGTCCATCTCTTCCAGTAGATTATAAGCTACCTGAGGGTAGGGTCTCTTCAATATTTGATTCAATTTCTTTTGTATTCTCATTACCTAAAATAGTGTCTTTCCCACACACGGCTTGAAATAAATATAGGTTGAATGAATTAATGAATTATAATTAGTAATGCCCCTCTGGTACTCACAGGTAAAATGAGACATGCCTACAAGAGGGCAGAGAACAGAAGTAATTCTGGAATGGTTATTGCATGTCCTGAGGAGCCTGATGAAAAGTATTGGGTTTAATTTTTCCTTCTTTAAGCGGAATTCTCTTGGTTTCAAAAATTAATTACTTTATACGTCTATAAGTACCCAGTATGGCATGCCTAGATCTTAAAAAAAATGAAAGTGAAAAAGTAAGTTACAGAATGATACATAGAATGTCTCTGTACAAAAATGCAAAACTACATAATGCACATATTGTTTATGTATGCAACTTATGTGGTAAAAGTAGAAAACATTGGCTTTTGGAAGGAGCCATGCCATATTCATTATAATGGTTACTTCTGAGATGGGAGGAGAATGGGATTCAAGCAGGAACAAAGGAGACTTCAGTTTTATCTGCAAAGTTTCATTTCTTTTATTTAAAAAGTCTGAAGCAAATTTGACCAAGTGTTAACGTTCTGCAGTTGGGTGGGATGCATGTTTATTATATTTTTCTTTATAATTGCTGTACTTTAAACATTAAAAAAAAACTTCGTTAAGGGCTTTATATACCTGTGGTCTGAGGGGACCTTAAGGAATTGATTCATAAAATATAATGTCCTTATATTTAAATCAGGGGTTAACTAATTCAATTTGGCATCTATCTTTATGATTCTTGGGTGGGCTCCCTTCTGGCCAGCGTCTGTGTTTTTGGGTCAGACTGAAGTGGTGCAGAATGTGAAAATAGGAGCGAAAACATCTGTGCACTAATGCAAATATTTCTCTTCTGTTCCTCCAGGGTTGGGTTTTTTCCTCCCCCCTGATACAAGGGGGGCAGAGAAACAACAAATGTCATTTATTGAGGACATACTACGTATTAGGGACTCTCTGTGCACTATCTCATCAAGGTTCATAGCAACTCTTCAAAGGGGATATTATCCCTCTTGCTTTGTAGGTGAGAAAACTAAGACTTTGGGGTCACTCTCAGGCCCCACATCCAGCAGATGACAGAGGTTCAAGTTAAAACTAAGTTTATTTGACCCAAAGTTTGTGGATTTTCTTTGCTTTTTAAAGATTTTATTTTTTTGACAGAGAGAGAGAGATCACAAGTAGGCAGACAGGCAGGCAGGCAGGCAGAGGGAGAGGGGGAAGCAGGCTCTCTGCTGAGCAGGGAGCCCGATGCGGGGCTCGATCCCAGGACCCTGAGATCATGACCTGAGCCAAGGGCAGAGGCTTAACCCACTGAGCCACACAGGCGCCCCGCCTATGGATTTTCTGTTCTACAACTTTGCTTATGGTTCTTTGACCTCCTAATGCCCTTTTAACTTCTTAATTTTTCAGTTCAGACTTTGCTTTGGATTTAAAAGCTACTTCCTAAATAAATAAATGAATAAATAAATAAATAAATAAATAAATAAATAAATAAATAAATAAAATCTGCTTCCTTTTACTAACATATTTGGGCAATGATCTGTACCTTTCATAAAAGCCATATTCAAATTTAACTGAGTTTCAACTGTAAGCGACTGGTAGTCACACTATTTAGTATGGAGGGAGTATCCCCACTATAAACTGGAATTTCAAGGATGAAAAATAGGGTAAAAATAGAGTCAAAATTTTATTTTATTTACACACATGCACACACATATACGTATGTGTAGCTGTGCGCATGAGCGTGCGTGTGTGTATGTCTTAAAAGGGTTTGGCAACACGTATCAAGTGAAAGTGGAGAAAATATGAAGTACAAATAAGTAATATTAAGAACGTACTCACAAAATTTTAGATTTGAACTAACCAAGGATGAGCTTTGTGAAGTAGTCAAGATTTCTTTTTCTTGGGATCTATTTCATTTTTTCTCCCCCAAAGTGTCTAGAGCAGTGTTTTTGCCATAAATTTGTTGAGTGAGTGGCATACATTTTGACTGCCATCCCCCAGGTGGAGCCCTGCCCCTCACCTCACTCATCTGCCGTAACAATGGGTTTTTAAAATATTGGTCTGGGGTACAAGAGCTCACCCTCCAGTACTCTCCTAGGTACCATTTCCAGTATCTCCCACTGCGCCACCATTCCCTTAAAGATGAATCAGCTGTACTGCTTCCTGGTCAGAAAGACAACTCTGGACCACTGTGTTAAAATATACTAACTGTAACAAGTAATACAGTTCTATTTCAATAGGTCTTTCTTATTTACCCCCACATGATAACTGCATGTGAGTTTCAGGCATAGTACCATAAAAATAAGGAAAATATTTTAGGGGAAATGATCTTTCTATATGTCTCAAAGCAGATATGTTGTTGCCTTTTCTCTCTTTCTGTGTTACAATTCTGGTATTCAGACCATCAGGTTGGCTACTATCAGGATACTAAGAAAAGTGTCAAATTGCTTTTTCTGGAAGTATGTAGATAGTATTTTGTCTTTCAGCACTGATTTGGAATAGATGTTTCTGTAATGAAGGCAGATAAGGAACATAATTTAGAGATAAATAAAAATAGGCAAGAAAGGATTTTTTAAGTGTAGTTATGATATTGAAATTATAAGGGAAACATTTTTTTAAGTCAAGAAATGAAAACTATGAACATGAATCAATGGAAAACTAAAAATTTATATTAACATAGATAGATGCATGTTTCCTCTCATTTACTGCTGAGACATTATTTTGTTCAGTTCATTGGAATGTCATCCTGCAGGCTTTAAAACATACGTGTCGTGGTCAGCATGACAGAGTGATAACCACAGCCACTGTAACACCATGGGCTTTTTTGAAACCTTCTTTGGGATTTTGAAGAATTTAAAAGATAACAAAAAGTCAATTTCATGGATATAAAGGGCAGTCTAGAAGTCAATTCGTGTTCACCTGGGAGAATGGATTTACTTGCAAAAGTTTTAAATAACTCATCTAAGGGAGAAGGAGAGATTAGATCACATGAAGGAAAATTTCTGATATTAAAGATGTCTCCTTTGTGACCTCTCTTTTTCATTTTTTCATTGATATATCTGAGGGTTACCTCATGGTGGAGATGGCAGCGATATTCTCAAGCCCCGGATTTACTTAGAAAGGTAGGTAAGTCTCTTCTCTATGGCTAAGTAAGTGAAAATAGGTGGGATGATTAGTGAAAAGTCACTTTTATCTGACATAGTTTTATTTTACTTTTAGTGTAACTTCTAGATGTTATAAATAGTGTAACATTAGTTTTTGATGCATGTTTATTTATTTTTTTATTTTAAATTTATAGTTGAAACGAGATGATGTCTGGAATTCACTTCAAAATACTC
Organism: Ailurus styani; assembly: GCA_002007465.1. Classification (NCBI taxonomy): domain Eukaryota; kingdom Metazoa; phylum Chordata; class Mammalia; order Carnivora; family Ailuridae; genus Ailurus; species Ailurus styani. The sequence continues at coordinate 4,068,415 of LNAC01000068.1, forward strand.
CGGCAAAAAAAAGTGGCAGACAGATGAAATAAGATTAGAAAAATGGGGGCTCCTGGGTGGCTAGGTTGGTTAAGCAACTGCCTTCAGCTCAGGTCATGATCCTGGAGTCCCAGGATCAAGTCCCGCTTTGGGCTTCCTGTTTGGTAAGGAGTCTGCTTCTCTCTCTGAACTCTCCCCTCTCATGCTCTCTCTCTCTCTCTCAAATAAATAAATAAAATCTTTTTAAAAAATTAGAAAAATGTTGGTACTTGTTGAAACTAGGCAATGGCTATTTGGAGCTTTATTATACTATTCCATTTACTTTTGAGTATGTGTGCAATTTACCTTCTGCATTTCTTAGAATTCTTCTACAAAAGTATTTCTTCATCAACTATTCAGTTAAGCTAAAATACTATTCGAATAAGAGAGTCAGATTCATAAATATTAAATATATATGAATATCTATGTATTAATATAAATGCTCACTTTGTTTTCTTTATACATCAATTTTCAGAGTCTTTGTTCTCTAAGTGTCTTTTTTTTTTTTTTGGTAAGCAATGAAGTTTTGTTTCTTCTGTTGGTATTATTACCTACATTTTAAAAACTATATTTGGGGGTGCCTGGGTAGCTCAGTCAGTTGAGCATCTGACTCTTGGTTTTGGCTCAGGTCATGATCTCAGGGTCATGGGATCTAACCCAGCATTGGTCTCAGTGCTCAGCAAGGAGTCTGCTTGTCCCTCTCTCTTCCCCTCTGCTCATCCTTTGGCTTGCACATGTACTTTCTTTCTAAAATAAATAAATTTTTAAAATCTTTAAAAATTATATTTGATATCTTCCAATCCATTGCAATTATTGTACATTTTGGTGCTTATATTTATCCCATCTTAGGCCAGTGGGAGTCTCTTTAGGTTGGTTCTTATGTCTTTTTGAGAAGATCACATTAGTTGTCTTTGGTAGCTTTCTTGTCTTTTCGAACAATGTGCTTCTCCAGAGTTATCCTGTGCATTTTCTGTCCAAGACCTCAAATCTTCTATCTCTCCAAGAGCTCAGGGTATTTTAACCTAAGCCCAGAAGGTGTCTGCTGGCTCTAACTACATGTAAGGAACCCCGTGAAGTCAAATTACATTGTGGTAATACTGGTTAGCAGAAATTCAATGGGAGGATTTCTTTGAATGAGCTGCTGCCCGATATCACTTTCATTCTTGTGGTTGCGGATGTAGCCATTCTTCTCACAGATACCACTTATTATTACAGCAAGCCCATGCCAGTGAGCTACCTCTTTCTAATGTGCTCAAGTCTTATTTTGGCTTATACTTATCCTGCTGGGTTCTGCACTTTTTATGTTCAGTGGGCTCCATCTTTGCCCTTTGAATCTTTCCAGTGCCCAACCTTGCCTATAGAATGATTAGCTTCTAAGTTAATATTTCACTCACAATCTTCCACTCAGTGACTAACTTAGAGTCAAAATCAACCATCAACATCATTATGTTCAACAAAGTTGTCGTGTTAGCTTTTTCGTCGTGTTATAGATTTTTTGATATGACAATGGTTACCAATCAGTGCACAATTTTACTCTAAGGGCTTTGCTCACACAATCTCATAATCTCACTTAACCCTCATCATAGTCCTGTGAAGTGGATATTACTGACCCATTTTACAGGTGAGTACTCTGAGGCTTAGGGAGGTCAGATTACTCCCTTAAGGACTGAGTCCCACAGGGGACTCTCTGAATGCAAACCTGGTGCCTCTGTTTAATGCTTCCTCTATTGCACAGAAATGCCAGATCAATAAAGAAATATAAGACATGGTTTTTCTTCTCTAGGAGTTTATAATCCCAATTGAGGAAGATAGGATATTCACAGAAAAAAATACACATAAAGAAGCATCTGAAAAGACACATGTAATTGTTTCCCTTCCAATTCACTCCCCAGTGATGTCAGATGAATTTTACTAAAATATTTTTGCTCTTATTACCTCCCTGCTTAAAACTTCAGAGGTTCCCCATTGCCCACAGGATAAAGTCCAGCTTGCTTGCCTGGCATTTCAGGGCTTCAAAATTTGGACCTTACCTATTTTCTCATGTGTGAAATTCTGCTGTGAAGTTGGCTAGTGAGCCAGGTGTCTAAGCCAAAGGACACGTCTGGTGCTCTATGCCTTTGTGTCCTAGAAACGTTATCACATAAGAGCATCTAAGTTTTACTTAGTTCCACTTTCAAAAAGGAGATTCATAAAAGATGTAATGCCAATTATCCCTTTATTGGAATAAAGTGGTTCTCTACTGTAACCAAACAGGTCTTACTCCCCTAGTGCATCTTTCCATGGGAAAGACGGGATTTTGTTCATGTTACACCCTTGCCTAATGCCTTCCTTCTTGACCTACCTTTCCCTCATGAGCCATGGCCATCTTGGAGTCTCTCCTGATCTCTTCAGGCCCTTGTTTAACATGATGTCATTTGAAATTCCTCAGATCTTATTAGTTATGTCAATGACCGTATGTAGTTTTAGATTACTCTCTCTCTCTCTCTCTCTCTCTCTCTCTCTATATATATATATATATATATATATATATATATATATATAATATTGTAATTGAGCCTTTTCTAATTATGAAAGTAACAAATGCTCAAAGCAAAACTTGGGGATATACCAAGCAAGAAAAATGCAAGAAAATTAATTACTGATAATCTCACAACCGAAGCAAGATCACTGCTGATATTCTCATGTGTGTGTGTGTGTGTGTGTGTGTGTGTATACATATACAGTATATATAACAACAATGGCATTATATTGTACCTATGATTTCATAACCTATTTTTTCTCTTAGTAAAATTTCTCGTCAATAGTGTTCAGATACAACAAATTTTAAAAGTTTCATAATATCTCACATATAAATATTTCCTTGCTTAGTTATTCAACTTTATATTACTACATATTTGTATTGTTTTTCTATCACGTGTTGAAGTAAATACGTTTTAGACTTCTTACATTTTTAATATGGAGGAACTACAAGTATTTCTCTAAAGGTGGATATACCTGGTTCAAAACTACCTCCTAGCTCTATTCCCTTGGGCAATGATAAAAACCTCTCTAAAGCTTACATTGTCTTACCTTTGAAATATTCATTACATCGCAGCTATATCACAGTCTTGTTACAGGATATTTGGTGCATGTGGGTTATTATGATTTTTTTTTTTTTTTGCTTCATGTCTTTGCACCGATGGTTAGATCGTAAATCCTTTAAGAAAAAGGCTTTGTCTCATGGGGCTTGTGTTTGTTGTCCTTATGTCTGTCCCATTGCAGTATACATAACTGGTGGTTAACAGCTGTTCACTGATAATTCTGTCAATGATGCCTCAATATTCCTCGAATGCTCACTGTGTCAAAAGTTACCCTTAGCAATAGGCTCGTGCAAATTCAAAGCTTTTCTTGAGGCCTAAAGACTTTAAACTTCTCTCTCCTCATCCAAATGCTTATTTTTGGTGCTAATGTTAATTTTCAAATATTCCAGTTTTCTCCTGTATTCTTTACATTCCAGTCATTACCACTTTTGGTGATGGGCCTAGTTAGTTACAGACTGCGTTTAAGTAGAAGGCTTTGGGAAGATCTATGCTACCCTCATGTGATGGTATTTCTAGGGCACCAATGCATGGCACTGCAAAACCCATATTTGGCTGAGCTAGCCAGTTCAAAAGCCAGCTTCACAGCAGAATTTCACACATGCAAATGAACCATTGTGATTCTGGTCATGAAAATTCATGGAATAGTGGCTAGTTCAGTGTGGATGACCTGTCAATTTGGCAGCCAATCATTTAGTTAAACATCCAAATTACTGGCCAGTTACTCAGTCTAAAGCTAGTCTTCCTGCTTGTTACCGAGTTCTATGTAATCCTATTAAAAGCAATGACATTCCCTTTGATTTGTGGCAGCTAATGGTGTAGAAGTACCATGCAGGCACAGGACATGTGTCTGGCACAGTTTAAATGTGAGCATTGTGAGAATAGACTGTTTATATTACTATTGGATTTATTCTTAAAATACTAAATATCCTCCATTGAATAATAGGCACAGTATCGTAATTTCATGGGTGCCCCTAATTACTGTTTTCATCAATTTTAAATTGGAGTTCCTTTAAGGATTAAATCATCTTTTTTTTTTTTGATGTGTACTAATTGATTTTGTTGGATCTATATTTCACTCCTCGGACCAGCTTGTCCTGTCAGGCAGTTAGACTGAAAGCCATGAAGACTCCTCAGGGGATGGTAGAGCCTGGGATTCAGTTGAAAGTGACCCATCTGAGGTTTAATTCAGACATGGGATAGTAGTATTCATAGGCCAGGAAATGAATCTAGAGCAGTAATTCCTAATTGCAGACCTTCCTTAAGAATGTAATGAGCACTTGAAGCTTCAATTCCAGAAAAATGCACGAATAACCTATCATGACAGCTCCAAGAATTCACCTATCTGCCAAAGCCCAGGGGTCCAGGAATTCACAAATCCTAGGTTAAAATTCTTGCCCTGGGTATGAGTGTGGGGACCAGGAAGAAAGAGAGACAAAGAAACATGGAGGTAGAAAAAAGACAAAGACGGAGAGGCCCACACAGAGAGAAACACAGAGTCAGAGGGAGATTGAGAGATGGGAAGTAGAGATAAGTCAGTATAACATAATTTTTCAATGCTGTACTCAATTAGATTCTAATAAACACTTTGATGTTCATAATCCTGGGTTATTCTGGTGAATAGAGTCTTTCTTATGAGAGACACATATACCACACCTGAGGATTTTCGAAGACGTTGAGAAACTGCAGGGAGAAAGATTTTATTTTAAAGTCAAATATGTAGGCTGTTTGAAGACATCATATTTTAGGTTAAAGAACCACTTGGCTTGTAAATGAAAAAGCCTATTGTGTATACTGAAGACTATTGATAGAATATTGTCCTAAAAATACTACCGACTTAGAAGCTTATGTCTTACACGTTTCAAAGAGATTTTATGTATGCTAACGTATTTTATTTTCTCAAAAGCCGTTTGTTGGGTAGGGGGGAAATTGCTATATGTATTTGAAATTTAAAGAAATTGAAACAGATGTGTATAGAGACTCCTGGAATCACAGATACCAAAACAATTGAACTTGAGAAACCAGATTCCCAAGTCTGATTCCAGGTTGAATCCATACATCCCTGTCAATTGTAACATCCATGTAACCAGCACAAATCCTTCTGCTTCCTAAGATGAAATACAGGAAGTGAAAATAGTGCTCTTAAAATGGGACAAAATAATAGAATCATAGAAATTTAGAATGTAGGTGATTCTACAGATGAATAATAATCTAAGCTACTCCGGGTAAGAAGGGAGACCTGACCAGAAGGCTTAAGGGACTGACAGAGGTCCTTTATGTGGCCCATGTGGTGGACGTGCGGGGGAAACTTAGAGTGTGATATGATTAGGACTTGCCCCCAGCAACTTGCTTTTTCTTTTTTTTAAACAAAGGAGATTTAAAACATCTATTCTATGTCTTATATCATTTAGGCAGAATGGTTTGGCAACAGTTTTGAAAAACGGGGGCACCTGGGTGGCTCAGTCAGTTAAGCACTGCCTTTGGCTCAGGTCATGGTCCCAGGGTCCTGTGACTGAGCCCCACATCTGGCTCCCTGCTCAGTGGAGAGTCTGCTTCTTGTGCTTCCTCTCCCTCTGCCTCTGTCCCTCTCCCCCTGCTCTTGTGTTTTCTCTCTCTCTCTCTCTCTCTGTGTCTCAAAGAAATAAAAAAATCTTAGGAAAAAAAAAGAAAAATGAAGTCAAATCCAGTTCTCTTGCCAGACTATGCTTGGAAAGTTTAAAATTTCAAGGTGTATTTCTCAGAAATAGTTTTTATAGGGTAATGTATAGTTCCATACATTCTCTTGGCCTGAGAAACTTAATATGGCTATAAGGAAATAGGACAGATTAATTGCTCTGGTTCTCAGGCTATCATAGAGATTCTTAGGTTAGAATAGGTAATACATATATCAAAGACAGATATATACTATATATATATGTACATATATATGTACATATATATATATGTACATATATACTATGTACATACACATCTACAGACACCCACATTCATGTGTATATATATATATATATATATATATACATACATATATATATGCATGCATATATACGTATTTATAAAAATATTAGATCTCAGGGTTATTTAAACACTCTTCATTTATAACTTGCTTTTTGGGAATTATTTAGTTATGCAAGATATCACCATATTCAGTATTTTTTTAATAATAAACATGTCTAGTCAAAGAAGGCATTAATGAAGCAATTCCCCAAATAAAACAGTCCATGATATCTGAGTTGCAGCAGAGAGAGAGTGTGGTCTTTGTAGTCTAATCAAGATCACAAGACTTGTTTTGAGCGTCTGTCATCTTTAATTTTACGGCACTTCATTTCAGAGTCGGACTGCCAGGGTCACATGCAATTAAAACACAGGCAAGATTTGTCTTGTGAAATCTTAACATAAAAAGTAATGTGTTACTCCATTTTAACTTTTCTACTGAACTCTGTGAACTCACTAATTACTTTTCCCCCCTCTTGTCACCTTTTTGATATGACATGTATTTTATAGAGGAGATAGAAGTTTGGAATTTTTTTCTTACATCATGCATATGATTGAGGATAACAAAATTAAACCAAGAGAAAAAAGGAATGCATTTTTCAGAAATACATTTTTTCTTTTCTTTCTTTCTTTCTTTTTTTTTTTCAAATATCTGAGTACTCCAGCTTCGATAACAAAGAACCTCATAGATCATATTCTAGGACATAACTGTTAATCTGCTTAACTAAGGCAGGTAGAAGTGGAATGACAGACCACAGATTTCAGAGACCAGGAGAGTGAACTGGAGTTTAGTCTCTGGGAGTGGGCAAAGGGGCTTTTTTATGTGATTGGCTGTGAAAAGCGTTAAAAGCCAGCTCTGGCATGGAGATGTGGAGTATGACGAGGGTTGTTCCATCTTCGTGATCAGTAAATTGCATAGACCCTTATTAACCTTATTGATAAGGAGCTTAGGGAAGTCCCATTCAGGCCGTGATATATTCTTTTTGTTCTCCTGTCTATCTCTCTGTTTGCAATCCCGGGCGCTCGGTCTGGATGGCCTTCAGGGGGCACCTCAAAATTCAGCAGGTCTGTGGCTGTGGCTCAAGTTAGAGCAAAGGATGGGCACACGGAGCCAGTGTGTGCTTGGGGTCTCGGGGCCTGTGTCACTGGTGCTCAGAACACCTGGAGAATGTTTGAAAATTTTGTGCTTAGAGAATCTTTTATATTGCTCCTCTTTCAATGCAGCTGGGGTCTGTAGGGATCTGGGGATTATTTTTGATACCTGTCGAAAAGAGTTATGTCTACACTGATTTTCCATCCTTCACTACTAATTAACCTTATTGTATACAGGAAACAGTCTATTTAATACCTGCATTCTTTCTGTAATGCCAAGTAAAATGAAATCCAGTGTGAAATCTAGTTAGCGTTTGCCTTTTTGAAGTCATTTTTAAGTTTCCAGTTTTAGTGACTGTGACCTCAGAGCTGATAGCTAGAAAAATGGTGAGCCCGAACCAATTTTGGTTTCAATTGTGTTCTTCACTCCTTCCAACTTAAAAGCTGCCCTTCACTTGGACTTTTGTGGAGACCGAGGAGGGGGTCATCCTGAGCTGGACCGTGGCTCCCTGGAGCCTTCCACGCTGGTCTTGGGTGGCGGCTGCAGGCTTCCCGTCAGAGCGGTAGGCCGGCCCTACTCCATTACTCTGTCTCCTCAGCAGCTCGACTCCTCTGTCCCCTTGCTTTCAGTCAGGGAGGCTCAAATTTGACCCATCATGGCAAAATTGTGCAGCGGCAGTGCAGAGAGATGCCGAAGGAGAGGAAAGAGTCTGAGCCCCGGGTTAAAATGCTGGAGGAAATCCCATTGGTGGAATGTTTGCAAGGGAAAAAAAAAGGTAGGGTCTAGCAATAAAGAGCAGAAATTAAACTGTGTAAAATGTCACCAAATGATGTGGAAAAATCCACACGTCCTCAAGTATGCTGCTTCACAATATGGACTTAGAACACATTTTGCTGGTGATGTGAGAATGGTTAGTGCAAGTCCTGCTCTTCAAATGTGAGTGTGTGTGTGTGTCTCAAGTAAACCTGTCAGCTTAAACGGTGCCAGAGGAAAGTGAGGATTTTTCAGGCCAATGCTTCGTATTTGCCAGATTTCTTGGCTTTTGAGATTTTCATACATTGGTCAGAAATCCTATGCTCTATAGAATTTATCTCCCACACAAACCTTACATTAGACAGTGCAGGGAAGGTGAGTGGGAGATGCTGATGTATGTCACAGATGCCTGGACTTTTCCAGAACTGAAGCCAGGTCGGCAGAATTTGCTGTTAGACTTGCATGAGTTAGGTTCATGAATCTCACCATCTCCCTGCTGCTGAGCTATAGGACAGAAGGATTTCTTGGGGACTTAGATTCCAGAGAGTTTGTTGGAGTGATATCTGTTTGATGACCTTTTATCGGTGGGCATAGGAATCAGGACAAACTCGTGTGATTTGAGACTACGTTTAACTTGCTGTGCTGAGTTGGTAGGCAACGTGGTGGTGGACCGTATTTGTATTTAGTGTTGCTTATGTTGTGGGGGTTTGTCTTGGTTCACTCACCCAGCAAGTGTAGACTGAGCACCCCCTATGGGCTCATGTCACCTCTCTTTCCCTCACTGCTTTCCTGGCACTCTCCTGATTGAATAGGGGGATGTTCTCTAGAACTCAGATGACTGCTGAACAATTCTGCGGACCCGGCATACTTCGTTTCAAGTATAAGATAATAACACTCAGCTGGATAAGTCTATAAGGGGTGTGTGTGTGTGTGCGTGTGTGTGTGTGTGTGTGTGTGTGTGTGAGAGAGAGAGAGAGAGAGAGAGAGAGAGAGAGAGAGAGAGAGAGAGAGAGCATGTGTGTGTGTGTGTTCTTCTGCCAGGTCTCTCACCAAGACAGCTAGACATTTTCATTTTGACAACACTGCTACACAAAATTGTCATCTTTTTGTACAAGATGTTCCCTGTATTCTCATCATTTGGATGATTCAGGATCACTCACTGGCAGCAAGAGGCTCAGTGTGTCTTGATGGCTGCCTCTTTTTCAGTTATAGTTAAGAAGAAGCCTGTTGCAGACTCATGTTTCTCATCTTGCACAGGACCTCTACAGGGCCAGGCTGAATTTTGGTACAATACTAGGCAGTATGATATCATGCATGATAAAACGACATCAACAAATAGGATCTAACATGAGACAATACGATGGAATGTAGAGTAGAAGCCACCCAAACAGGCGCTTTTATTTTTTGTTTTCTTTTTTACTTTTTCAAACAGTTACTCTTAAGAAGATGGGCAAGGAGGCTTCCGTTCTGTCCCCCATATAATGTGGTAAAATGGTAAGCACAATGTCCATAAAGCATGCAGGAAGATGAAATGGTGTGTGAATATTAATAGTGTAATAGCAATAACATGAATGTCATTTTGCCATGACAGCAAAGGTACTCTGTATTTCTTTGGGGAAATTCAAAATTATCTTTCTTGTTCTTTGGTGAAAATTAGTATGAAAGTGAAACTCTCCTCGGGTGTTGTAACAAGAGAGTGACCAGGTACCCACATAAGGAGTGTAAATACTTAGGGTGTTTATGTGCTTATATTTCTTCGTTCCTTTTCTTAACGGAGTGAGCATATGGTATAGTAGTTGAGGCAGGGGCTTCTGGAGCCACATGATTGGATTCAAATACTAACCTGACACTTACCAACTGCATGAAGTTGGGTAACTTCATTATTTCCCCCCTCAATTCCCTCAAGTATAAATCAGGGATAATAGTAGTACCTCACTCCACAGAGCTGTGAAGATTAAATAAAACTATATATGTTTGTATATATATAAAGTGCAGTTCCTGGCACATAACAAACATCCCATAAATGTTAGTTCATCAAACTAGTCTCCCCAGAGCTAATTTCTCTTTGTGATCCCTGGGGGTGGCCAGTGGAGCAATATTGCTCCAAAAGAAAGGAGGGAGAAATCAGAGCCAGGTGAGAGAGAAATGACCTTCTGATCATTCAGGAATCATGCTGGAAGCAGAAAGTGGTAGTGTGTATGCTTTATGTGACTTGGGTATGACTTGGTCAAAATATCTTAGGGTAGTTACTGTCAAATGACAGATCATTGTCAGAATACCAGAGTCACCCCCCACCCTATAATTCAGCCAGAAATGGGCTTGCTCTAGGAGTTCTGGGTAGTAACAAATGGTGATTTGCACTTGGCAGCCATAATTAAGAGATGGTGGGTGAAGCTCAGAAGTTCAGTAGGATGATTCTCCATAATATTGATTATCATATCTGCTGTCAGTGTCTGAACTCAGACCTGCATTAGTAGTACTACTGTAATCATTTTCTGTCTGGTAACGGTGTCTATAATTTCTCCCTTCTTCAAACTCTCCTCATCAGGTGCCAGGAGAATCTTTACAGATCTGATAAAGTCACTTCCCTGCCAAGTAATCTTCAGGTCTCAAAATTGCTTATAGACTTAATATATTACCTCTGTGTATGGTGTATGGCATTCAAGGCTTTTTAGCATCTGATCCCAACCTTCTCATTGTCTTTCTTTAAAAAAAAATTTTTTTTCTTTACTTATTTGAAGAGAGAGAGCACACACAAACAGGGGGAGCAGCAGAGTGAGAAGGAGAAGGAGGCTCCTCGCTGGGCAGGGAACCCGACATGGGGCTCAATCCCCAGACCCTGGGATCATGACCTGAGCCAAAGGCAGACATTTAACCGACTAAGCCACCCAGGCACTCTTATCTTTGGAAGTTCACAAAGCTATCTGTTAGTCAATAAGGTGGAGATCTATCATCCACATCTATTAGGAACAACTTAGGTTTTCATGCTGTATTACCTGTTTTCATCTACATCACGTGATCCCATTAGACAGTCCTAAGAGGCAAGATATGGCAAGTATTCTATTTTATAGATTAGAAAACTGAGATCCAGAGAGAGTAAATAGTTTGCCCAGGACCTAAAAAGCAAGTTCTCCTATGTCTGCTTGTCTTTCTCTTTCTCTCTTTTTCATTTTCTTCTCTTACATGTTGCTCTGGCTCACTCACATATCTCCACCATTTGCTTCATGCACTACCGATTTTCTGGAAAGCAGACTTTGCAGCATCGGAAGGCTTAGCATGGAGTTTACAAAAATGGAGAACCTTGGGGTAAGTCTGTTCAGATGTGTTTTATGAGGTGCCCTTGAAAATCAGGTTTCACATAAGTTCCTGAATTTCTGGCTTGTCATGAAAGATCTGAAGGTCTGGCAACACTGTGCCCACATTCCCACATAAGCAACGTTGGCTTGAGCTGAGTAGAAGCCGACCCTTTTGGCCAGGGGTTGAACTTGAGTTTTCCACAGCTGCTACCACTTCATAATGCCTTAAGCCTGGTCTTCTTTACTCATTTGTATTACCCACCTGGCCCTAGTAACATTTGAGATTGCAACCCTTGGTTTAAAAAAGGAGAGGAAAAAAAAAATCCACCTATTTTCTAAAGATAAGATGAAACATTTTAATTGAAGAAATTGTACGTGATTATTATGTTTGAAGAAAGTCTTTGTTGTTTGATATTAAGATTCGAGTTTCCCAAGGAGAGTGTTGATATTATTTTGGTTTTACTTTTTATTTTTGACAACAGAGCAATTTGACCCAGAACTCTTAGCGATAGTCCTTTTGGATGAAAATCTTTACAGGGCCTTTTAATTAGGAATTGACAGGGTGATTAACTTATAATTCACAAAAATAAATGTGGAAAAGAGAAGTACAGGTCAATTTCTAGCTGTGTTAAACTGTAAGGACAGCAGCATTGGCAAGTGATTGTTCCTTTTTAACAGCTTTTCTAATTTTTCTTAATTGGATCCTTTGTTTTCTAATTGGATAGGGAGAACCATCATATGGCTTTCAATTACTAGCTGTGGTATGGTGATCCTGTCATGTGGCACACGCTAAGTCAAGTCACACTCTCAACATATAGGACGAAATAAATACCACCTGCACAAAGTTTTTTGTATTAGTGCTAAAGAGGGGCAATCTTCCACATCCTGGGTAGGTAAATGCATGCTGGAACGGGAGGTACTGGACTAGCCGGCTTTTCTAGGGAGACTGTTTTGGACTTGTGTTTCCATTCTATAGACTAAGTGATCAGTTATAATATCTTCAACTATTTAGTCATCATAATTTAGAAATGCTCCTAAGGATATGAGATTATCATTGCATGATGGAAAATGTTAAAAAGTGTATGCACACATACCTACACTCAAACAAACACATACAGGAGAAAATGCTAGTGTTCTTGAGGTATTTGGTTTCTTGTGTCCACTGGTGAATTCAGAGAGTCTTAAGAAACAAAATTTTTCTATGGCTTTCTTATTTTACAACTCCCGCTGGATCTCTTCTGCTTCCTGCATACATATTTTGTCATGTCCTACATCTAACCCCAACATCATTCTCCAGCTTCATCCTCCAAAGTTGCTAGGCATGCCCTTCATCCTCTCTTCACTGAGCTTCGCTCTTTACCTTGGAGATGGTGGGTCTTTCATGACTCTGTTCATGCCATCCCTGCTGCCCAGGGTGTCTTCTACATTTTTCTTTCTTTCTTTCTTTTTTAAAAAAGATTTTATTTATCTACTTGACACAGACAGAGAGATCACAAGGAGGCAGAGAGGCAGGCAGAGAGACAGGGAGAGGAGGAAGCAGGCTCCCTGCTGAGCAGAGAGCCCGATGTGGGACTCGATCCCAGGACGCTGAGATCATGACCTGAGCCGAAGGCAGAGGCTTTAACCCACTGAGCCACCCAGGCGCCCATACGTTTTTCTTTCATTAATCTTATTTCACTGGTCAAAATTAGATTAGAAAGGTTACCTTTCCAGTGAAATTCACCTGACTCACTGAGGCACAATCTGTTATTTGGTTCTCTGTCAACCACTGAACTTTGTTAATGTTTCTGTACTAGCTTCTGCTTGTTCATTCATCAGAATGCTTTTTGAGCATCTCTTTGTATAGGTATTGAACCCAGGGGTGACATGGTTATTAAGGTGGCTGAGGTCCCTGATCTTATATTAATTTTTAGATGATTTTTTCTCTTACTGAACTGTGGAACTTACAGAGGGTGGGAATTTGTCTTATATTTGTATTGCTCCTGCCTAGACTTTCACCTTAAATGAGGTGATTAAGAAGTGCTCTTTTTTTTTTATGTCTTCTTGATGAAGAATACTGATCAGTTTTATAAAATCTAACCCCTTAGTGGGTCAACCTAGTATAACTACATTCTTGGCTTTTAAACTTGGAATAGTTGCTATGACCATCATTACTGTCTTTGGAATGTTCTGGAATCTAATGACCTTTTGGTGTAACCCTTTTTATGCCTTTGGTGTGTGCAAGTCGCATCCTCTGATGGGCATTTTGCCTCAGTACTGTGGAATGGTCTTGTCCCAGAGAGGAAACACAGTCTCTGATTAAATGCCCTCAGCAGGCAAGGATGGGACACAGCTGGGGTTTGAATCAGGCTAAATCCCATCAGATGGAAAATGAAGAAGCTGGTGCTTTTGAAGATTATAAATCTGGAAAGCAGCAGAGATGAGGGGCTATGAGTCCCTGCTCAAAGCAGGTAGTATCACTTCTCTTTGGCTATAAGTGCTGCTTCTTTTTGGCTGATGCTCCCAGAACAACTTTAAGGATGGACACAGGAAGGGATATGATTTAACAAGGGGGCCACTAAACCCACTCTCCGCCCTTCAAAAAGGGAAGTAATTAAAATCTTGGAGGAGATGTAATTCAGAATATGGAATGTCATAGAAATGAAGAGGACTTGAAATAGAATGCCAGAAACTCTTGTTTCGTGTCTCCATCTTTTCCTGAAATGCATAAGTACAACTTTACATATAAGAGCTCAAGGGTCTCAAAGTGACCTTAGTTCATGGGGCTCTGCCTCGTGTGACTTGCCTTGGCTCTGTGGTATGTGTATATATCCCACTGGATGAAACCTCTCTTCAGCATGTATTGCGGTTGCCACTCTGTTCTTGGCCAGGAGCCTACTTACTGGCACTATTGCCAAGATGAAGACATTCAAGAGGGGCAAGGTAACTTCTTTCTCAGGCAGCTCCATGGATGCCACAGCTGCCAGCACATCTGGTTATCTCTTGAACAAACTCTCTCCCTGTACCACATACCCCATCCATGTAGACAGCCTATGCCTCTGAGCTCATTACTGCTTGAAGTGTTTTCTTCTGAATCCATGCTTCACACATTTTATTTACATGGGTTATTTTTCATTTTATGAACAAATCGATAACTAGACTTACTCTTTATGGCACTGGATTAATTTTATTTATTCCTTTTGAATTTGATTAAAAAGCTGTCAAACAAAAGTCTACACTTTTATCAGCAGAATACTTTCACAAAACTGGGTATGAGATGTGATCAGCTAGAACATACTTTTCAAAAATAAAACAATGTTTGATATATTCTAGACATTTACCCTTTTGTTTATCCATGATAACTGAAACTAACCATCAGATGGATAAAGCAGTCCAAGTCTAGTCAAGTAATCCTTAGGGCATATGAAAAAAAAGGCTTTTTAAAAAGTTCTTTCTGGTTGGATTTAATGTAATTCACCAATAAAGCATCCTCAGAAGCATAATAAAAATTCTACATAAAATGACATAGCCAGGGCAGAGGAAGATATACAGTTTGATGAAGACTCAAAATGGATGCTAACATTAAAAATGAGTGGTCATGCAATTCCTGTATAATATAAAGATCAAAATTCCAAGGCACTAATTTTGTTTCTAATTTATAAGACAGTATGTTTATGGGACTACAAATAGTGTATATATATGTTTGTGTGTGTGTGTGTGTGTGTGTGTGTGTTTATATATATAAAATCTTCAGTGGCAAATGTTTTGAACTATCATTTCTCTTCAGAAAAATTACCATTCAACTTGTTGTATTTGTAAATTCCACCATATAGCATTGAGGATAACTGGGCTGTATTTTATATTTGCACATGCAAAAATGTTCCTGAAAGATGAAATATGTTTATTTTAGTGGAGAACCTGATCTTTTTTGTTCTATTTAAAAATGATTAATTTCTGACTTCTTTCTCCTTTTGGTTCTACTCATGTAGTTCTACTCATGTACAAGTAGGAGCATGGGAACATGCCCGAGGCAGCCAGGGTAGTGAGCAGGCTCACCTGTGCGCACACATATGCATATTGACAAAACTCATACTCACACAATTACACACCCAATGCCTGGGAGCAGTTTTAAAGCTGTTTTTAGGCTACGTGCTATGCTCGGCACATTATTTTAGAGTGTGGAGAATGCACGATGAATGCCTGGAAGTGCTAGGAGGAACAGCAATGAAGGGGTTAATGTAGAACACATATAGGCAAATATTGTCAACTATTTTATTCAAATGTTTGGAACTTAAACACAAAATTATCATTAAGTTTTCACAAAATGAGGCATCTGTCGCTTGAAAGGAAAAAAATATTTCAGAAATATGTTTACAGAAATGTAAAAATATTAGGCATCGAGACAGATGTGAACATATTCAGTCACTTGTCTTGTCTGTCAGTCTTCCTCTGAGCCGAAGATCTTATTGTACTCACTCAGCATGAGCTCAGCTATCTGGTTTTGGTATACCATATGTATCGCCATGTTCCCCATTTCATCTTCAGCTCGCAGAAGGGTGGGTCCAAATACAATTCCTAGACTTTGAGTGGACATGAGGTTCTTGGAGGCTTTGGCCACAATCCTGGAGAGGGGAGGGAAAGACAGAAGATTCTATGCATTTGAAGTAAAATTGTGGCTACTTTTAATTTATAAAATTCTGTGTTCTTGAATTCCTTTTCTTTTCTCAATTTCAATTTAAAGAAAGGAAGTAAGGGCAGTGATTGGCTTTGGCAAAATGGAGAATGCAACATAGGCAAAACATTTTTCTAGTTCTAGAAAAATGTTCTAGAAAATTGTTCTAGAAAAATGGCAACTTCACCATGACATTTTTAAAACTTCTATTTATGCTTCATTGTATGAAAATAGAACCTCTGACTTTGGGGAGAAGGATTCATTTTGCCTTGTCCAACTTTTTAATCCCTGTAGTACCTGGGATTGTGAATGCTCAATAAATGTGGGATGAGAGAATAAATAAACAGCAAAAATTACTGTGGAGAGTTAACAAGATTTGGCCTTTGAAATGTTTATAATTAAAGGAAGAAATAGATGAGACATGCCTAGAATATGTAAGAATCCAAACACAATAAATAGAATAATATATGCATAGTTAATGAAAAAAGTTGACATAAGCCAAAAAAATTAATTAAGTTTTTAGTGATTGGAGTGAGAAAAGTGTTTCTGACCATACTAACTGCATGACGTTTTGTAGAGAAGATAGGTTCTGATATATTTAGGTGGATGGCAAAATTCTAAGGGTCTCCATTCATTTTGGACATCCCATTTAGCTCATACCTCGATAAAATATGGAATCCTGTAGAATTTGCACAGGAAAAGGGTCCCATTGGAATCAAAGACATGTTTGTTTGTGTGAGGGCTATATGGGGAGTTGGAATACCAATGAAACATTAGGATGTGGTTTTATTAATGGTAATGCCTTGCCTGCTGCAGTACAGGACTCTTAAAAGGAAGATAAAGTCCCATCCTAGACACTGAGACTTTTAAACAATGATGCTTATTCTTACTATTGAAGCCTACTTCATGTTATACTTCATTAGGAAGGCAAGGTTTTAGGGTTGTTAAGGAAATAGGGTTAGCATATGGAAGAAAAGGGTGCTAAAAATTCTAAATTTTGCATTCCACCAGACATCCGGACCCAAGGGAACTATGAGTGTAGAGAATAATAGTGAGGCAAAGGAACTTTATTGCAAGGCCAGGGGGGGTCTCTATCTCAGAGCCTACTGTGGAACCTTGGAATGCTGGACTTGAGAGGACCCTTTGTTTGATCCCCTGTCAGAGGGGGCGGGAAGACTTGCTTAATGAACCCAGATCTCTGAAGGACCACTTCTGTGACCAAGCAAGAAGCCACATTTTCTCTCTCTTGAATGAGACTGAGAAGGACCAAAGCCATTGGTTTATGACCCTCTACAGCACAAGTTAGTGGCCAGCAAATGCCCTTGACCTAATCACTAAAAAAAATCAAGTATTGTTCTAAACCATGGTATTATCTCATTTAATCCTCATAATAATCCCACAAGGTGGTTTCTGTTATTCAGCCCGTTTCACAAGTGAGAAGACTGAGGCTAAGAGAGGTGAAGTGCCTGATGTCACAGAGCTGAGGTGTAAAGCCACGGAGTCTGATTCCAGTGCCTTTGGAAGTGTCATTGCCATGGTGTGTGTGTTAGGACTCCCATCCTTAATTACTGGGCTGGTTTTTGATTCTGCCACCTTCCATAAGATTATAAAATCCTCCTATAGAAGGTCCGAATTTGTATTCCTTACTGTAGAATTGCGATTGACAGCCTGATTCTAAGAGATTATTGTGTGCAAAATGACTCTCAAATTTAGAGTGAATATTCAAGATATTCTGCCTCCCATTTTTCACTTTTTTCTGCTTTGTAAGGAGAGCGTTTGTACCCATGAGCATAGTCGACTTGGCTACATTCTGGAAGGAGTTCTCATATTTTAGAGTGTCAGTGAGTTATCAGAGACTTCGAGTTTAAAGTTTCCTTTGGAATATGAGAAACTCTGTCACTTTACTACAGCATTTACCAAAAGCCTATAGAATGATTTAAACATCCTCTTAACCTGGAGTGGGGACAAATGGAATGAGTGAACCTTTGCTTCACTTTAATACACCTGTTTACCTCAATTTAAGATCTCTCTTGAGCCTTTCCCAGAGCCTCTTATCATAAAAGTCATTACTAAGATTTATTGTGAAGGTAAAACAGGTTTCTCCTTTGATTTTAAAATAAGACCTTTTTATGATACACATTCATTGACTCCATCACAATTAAAAAAAAAAAACTCGGTAAAGGCAGATATGGAGGGCGCCTGGTGGCTCAGTTGTTGAGGGACTTCCTTTGGCTCAGGTCATGATCCTGAAGACCTGAGATCGAGTCCTGCATCTGGCTCCCAGCTCCATGGGAAGTCTGCTTCTCCCTCTGACCTTCTCCCCTCTCATGCTCTCTCTCCCCCCTCTCTCTCAAATAAATAAATCAGATATTTGAAAAAAAGAGGCAAATATGGAAAGAAAATGTAACTGATCAATAGAGTACCTGTTAGGTAAAAGTTGCCTTAACAACTTTATCCAGAGCTAGCAAAGATCTAAGTTGATAAGATTTTTGTAGCAGAGAACAGGGCTCAGAGGTAATAGGGCACGGAGAAGGTAGAAACAGAAACAAGAAAGTATGAAAGAGTGAAGGTTAATCACTGAGATAAGGCATCTTCGCCAACAGGCTAGAGGAAGATTAGGACCAGAGTCCAGGGAGACTGAAGAGGAAAAGCGACCATGTGAAGGTTAATTGTGGACTGAAGATGTATTTTCCTATTCAATACTAGCTGTAATTTCAGTTATAGCAGGAACTGTGAAATTTGGGATCGTTCGGGGACAGAATTGTATCAGACTCACACAGGTGAGGCTAAAAATCAAGGGAGACCCAAGAGCTGCCAGTTGGAGAGAGCGCCTGGGGGCTGTCAGGAGAATACAAGGATAGAAGCTGGGAAAGGTCTGTAGCATGTGGCGGAAATTGGGCGAGGGGAGGAGGCACTCAGCTTTCCAGGGCATCCCAGAAAGTTAGAGCATATAGGACATGGGCCACGAGGGAAGTGAAAGAAGGCTGAAGCGGGGCTAGATGAGCTTTCAGTTTTTCCCCAGAGTTCTTTGTGTTTCTCCTGCTCAGCCAAAGGCCTGGTCTTGGAATCTACAGTAGGACCAAATCTAGAGGAGAACACCAAGACTGAGCTTAAATAGAATGGAGAGTAGGAGGCTAGAACTGCATGTCAGAATCCACCTCGGGGAAAGATTTCTCTGTCTTAGCCAGTGGGTTATGCAAGAGGACTCTTGTAATGGATTTCTGCCAATGCATCAGTTTCCTAAATTTCCTGTGGACAAATGTTCATTTTGTGCTTTTATGCATGTGTGAATATGGAGCATTCATTCCATCTCTAACCTGCATTCTTTCTGTCCATTTCTCTGCACACTTTCTACTTGATTTTAATAAAACCAGCTTTAACTTATAAGTGCTTTAAAATAATCTTGTTATCAGTAGACTTTACCAAACAACACATAGTTTTTTGTATTCTTGTTATATTTACATTACCGCAGGTTAAATTTCCTTAAGAGCTTGGAATTTTTTCCTAACTTTGGAAAATCGAGTTACTTGCAACAACTTTTAGAAAAATCAAATTTAGTTAAGAAAGTAAGTTAATAAGACAATGTGGAAGTGTATTAAATAGAATACATGCTTTCTGATTCACTGTTAGTATGTGTGTGTGTGTGTGTATTTCATTGGCAATTATTTTTCTGTATATCAACCAACCAGTAGTTGGTGTGTTGAAATATCAAACAAGCTTTATGATTCATGTAGATAGGCAAATACATTCTCATATCAAGGTTTAAGTTAGATTAGATTCCTTTCTAGTAGTGCATAGCAAAGAAGTCCCCCAAACTGGGGATGTCTTGGATATGTATTAAGGCCATTACAAACTTCCTTATTGAAATGTGAATTTACCTATTCTCTACCTCAATAAACTGTTAAATAGTTAAATGGTTGGTTTAGGAATGCATAAGCAATCAACTATAATTTCAAAATACAGTTAGAATACTATCCTGAAGAATTATTTGAATCTCAGAGGTTTTTTGTTTGTTTTGTTTGTTTTGTTTTTACTTCAAATCAAAGGATATCAAAATTCCTACTCTCACTGTGGGGACCAGCTTGGTATTGCAAGTGCCATTATTTCTGAAGATTTGAACTAGTAAACATATGTAGAGGAGAAACATAGGCTAGTGAAGGAAAGAAAAGCCATGCATGGGAAAAAAAAAATCCAGTCTAGTACCAGAGATGGAAAACTCTCAAAAACAATAAGTTATACTTCCAGCAGCTTAAAATGCAGTTGAGCTGTATTTTTGGAAGGGAGGATCTGACTCGGTAACTATATGTCTGGCAATACCTTGCACTAAAGTGAATTCTGAAAAACCCCCTTTCTGTGATATGATTTGCAAAGATAGGCATTGCAGAGTAAAATAAGTTTTGGAGAAAATTGTACGCCATTTTTTCTTCTTCTTGGAAATTCACAATACACAGTAGCATAATAAAGGCTCTGAAAAGTCCTGAAGAAAAAGTATCCCTGCTTATCTTTGTTTGACTCATGTCTTCTCTAGCTGACTTGGATGTCACAGATTCTCTTTCCCAAGAAGCATGTATTAGGAAACGCTGTTCTAGCTTGCTCTGCTGAAGGCCTACAATATAAGTTGAAAATGTTATGGATTTTACCCTCCCATGCCACCTGGCTTTGGAACTGTGTAGCAGCTAACTCAAAGAGGTCAGATTGTGGTCATTTCTGGAAAGTTCCACCCCTCTGGTACAGCTTAGATTTCATTAGGCCTTAAACTCCATGACAGTGTTGTAAATTTTGAGCTACGGTTTAACCTGTTTTCAGCAACGAAATGAAAGAAACTCCCCTTCTATGGCAAAACAGAGACCAAAGGCAAAAGAACACAACTGAATGAGAAAGGTGAGAGCAAAGACGTGGTTGAAAGATTAATGTACAGTGAATTGATGGATGGGTAAGGAGGTATGAAAACATTCAGATCTTATAACAATATTTGGGAATTCCTCTGCATGGTTGTTTACTCACCAATAATTTATTCCCAGAAATCCTTACAGCAAAGATTCTAAGCAACATGAAGAGCTCAAAGTTTAGTGACTGTGAATGATTGACTAATTGGAAAAAGACCCCAAACTGCACTCTTTTGAAAATGGCTATTTATTAATGCTGCTTAGTTTAAAATAGCCTGACAAAATAATTATGATTTTTAAAATTTGTTCATGAAATAGCACTTGATATACATTCACTGTAAAAGCAATTCTAATACTGTTAAGTAAAATTCAAGTTTATAAAATCTTGAAATGGGTAAGAATTCATTTTTCTGGCAAGAGCTGAAAAAATGATATACAGTTTACAGCATAAAAAGGAGAGGAAATGCCAGAGCTACTTTTTTGTTGGGTCCAAATGGAAGGAGCAATGATCCATCAATTTAAGATTATTTTAGAAATAATCTATGATCCAGTGCTACAGATGTTGGACCCCAGACAAAAAAATCCTTGCAGCCTTCTGCTGGGTTAAGTTTTTTTTCCAAAAGTGAGCTGAATTGCTAACCTGAAGAAATTTCTTAGTTGCTTTAAATCACAACCGAATGACTCAAACTGAAAGAAAGCTTTACTATAAAACTCAAATTAATGCTGAATTAAGAAGACCAAAGCATTTAATTATGGTTCAGCTCCAAACAAGTATACAGATGCAAACTTTCTTTTAACTCTGTTAAAAGAAGCTTTGTTGCTACCATAGTGACTTGCAAAGCCACATCATTGCCTGCAGGACAACTCTCAAGTTATTGGAGGTGTATTAGAAGTGTTCCCTTCCCTATCTCTGGAATGCTGTTATTTTCCAACACATAGAAATTTAGTTTGGTTTAACTTGAATAGGGAAGTTGTGGTGGTAAATGTTTTCTTGCCATCAGCTCACACCTGCCTTACAAAACACAGCTTAGGCACTGACTGTGAAATGTTACTTATAACTTTGACCACTTAAGTGAAGAGAAGCTGTTAAAAATAGAATGAACTTTCAATGTGCTTGACTTATGGTTCCTATTTGCTTCAACTATTTTGAGGGGATCCTTGCTAACTGTAGTTTGCCTACCCTCAATTTGCACAAAGTATGCTGCTGTTTACAGTGGTTTTGTTTGTTTTGTTGTTGTTGTTGTTGCTGTTGTTTTTTAATAAGACTGGGGACTAGTCAGGAATTCAACCTTCTCCCTTACGGTCATGGCTATATGTTAGAAAAAAATTTCAAATATTGCAAAAGCAGAAGAACATCCACAAATGTTTTTGTATTTAACACTAACGTGTGTTGACATGGTCATTCACTGGTAATTCAGCCATTTTTAATATGTTAAGTTACAAATCAATTGGTTTAAACTAATTATAAAATCTTCAATTTTATATTTAAATATTATATTATTTTCCAAAGCAAGTTAACACCTACCCTTTTAAATGGGAATCATGGCTATATTCTGACATTTTTGCTATTTTTTTTAAAAGATTTATTTATTTATTTGACAGAGAGAGAGAGAGAGAGATCACAAGTAGGCAGAGAGAGAGGAGGAAACAGGCTCCCCGCTGAGCAGAGAGCCCGATGCGGGGCTCGAATCCAGGATCTTGAGATCATGACCTGAGCCAAAGGCAGAGGCTTTAACCCACTGAGCCACCCAGGCACCCTGACATTTTTGCTTTTAAATAATCTTTAAAACCATGTGCACAAAAACGAAAACAAAACAAAACAAAAAACCCATGTGTATGTAATTCTCTCAAAGCACATCATGGAAAAGGAGCTTTATATAGCAGCTGCATATTCATAGTTGACCTGGCTTTATTCTTTGCAATTAGTAAATAATTTTTACACTGACTTTAGCACAGAAGATTGAAATATTTTCAATTACTTACTTGTTTCATACCCATTGATTGGACATTATAGGGAGATTCTAAAGTATCTTTAAAGCAACATTCAGGTTATCTAATAGGAGGACTTGATAAAGTAAAAAAAAAAAAAAGAATAGCCCACAGGCTTCAAAATGACTTATTTCTAGGGGAACATGTATTCTATAAGGTAACAATGCCATAGGTAAAATGGGATATTATAGACAAAGCCCTTGTATAATAGATAATATCAAAAAGGAACACTAATGATAATTACTATTTTTTGAATATCTGTTATGTGCTAATCACTGTGCTGCAAATTTATCACAATTTTCAATGGCGGATTTAAAAATCCGCTTTTTTTTTATTATAAAGTAACATATTCTATTAGAATTTGAAAAGTTTAGAAAAGTTCAATAAAGAAAAAAACCCACCGGTAACTGTAAACAGTAACTCAATGTAACTATTATTCATTCATAAAAATCTACTGAGTGCCTACTAGGTATCGGATACTGTTTGGGATGTCAGGGATAGTGCAATGAGTAAAACAGACAAAATCTCTGCCTATATGAAGCTTAATCTGGTGGGAGTTTAAGACAACAAATAATACACCAATTAATATATGATGTGATTTTAGCCACTGAAGTACAAGAAAAACTGAGAAGTAGTTCTTCCACTGATCCCAGCAACATTTTAAAAAATCCTAGTCACCCAGAATCCACCTCCAGAGATTTTTGTTTACTTAGTATGGGTGGGGCCGTCTGCCTGCAGATAATGTAGCCCTCCTATAATTCTAATGAGCAGAGATAGTGGGAAATGGGACATGTAGTAGACAAGGTATTCAGGGAATGTCCTCAAAAGAAGGGACATTTGAGCCAAGACCTGCTTAGTTGTACATACAACTAAGTTGTACACGGGAGGGAGAAACCCCAGGGAGGTACAAGGAGGTTCTAGAAATAGAGAAAGGGATAGTGTGGCTGAAGACTGGGGAGTGAGGCAAAGGAGGTAGGAGATGCTGGAGTCTCATGGGCCTTGGTAAAAGTTCAGGATCTAATTCCAAGAGTGTGGGAATCCATGCTTGGGTTTTGAGTAGGAGAGTGACACTGCCAACATTTGGGCGATAGGAAGTCTAAATAACTTATCTTCATAGGTATTTGAGAAAATCCTTTTTATATAATTTGTACCTGGAATTTTTCACTTCGATCATGAGCAATTTTCATGTCTTACATATGTAATGCATATTATTTCCTTGTTACCTTATATGGGACAGAATGGCTTGTACCATATACCCTATGATTTCTTGGTATAAGTGGAGTGGATATATAAAAATATGGTTCCATGTATTCTTTGTCCACATTTTAGAGTATTTCTTTAGGCAGTGGTTCCCAACCAGCGGCAATTTTGACCCCTAGCCATTCCCACTGCCAACATTTGGCAATGTTCAAGACATTTTTGATTGTCATGACTGGATGGGCAGTGGCTACTGGCATCTAGTGGGTAGAGGCAAAGGATTTTCCTAAACATTCTACAATGCACAGGATAGCCCTTCATCACAAAAAATTTTCCAGCCCAAAATATCAATAGTCCTGCAGTTGAGAAACCCTGCCTTACAGTAAAATAGTAGAAATGTAATGACTAGATCAATGGTTCTCAAACTTTACCATTCTTGAGATTAATTTGGAATCCATGTTAAAACACAGATGGCTGAGCCCCACCTCCAGATTTCTGATTCAACAGTGTGGGGAGGGACTTGGGAATTTGCATTCCTTACAAGTTCCCAGATGATGATACTGCTCCTCCACCGACCACACTTTAAGGACTCACACTAGATCATTAAGTTACAGTTCTTCTTTTCTTAAAATATGATAACATGTGGGAGGGCCTACTAAGTCCTGTTAACATCATCATCATCTGGTACTACTCTCTTTAAAATAGTTGCCAACTGATAGGCATTTTTCAATGGTCTGTCATTCTTTGAACTTAGGATTCTTTGAATTTAGGAAATGCGTGTGAAGTTAAAGAAAAAACAAACAGCCATGCGGTGGATATTCTCTTCCGCGAATAGCTCTTCGTATCTCCTGTTCCTTTTCTTATTAAGAGCATGTAATTTTGTTTGTTTGTTAGCTTAATCTATTTTACTTATCTTGTATGACAATACTAATGCATAGTCTTTGAAAAAAGGTCCTCATCAGGAATATCTAGAGTAAAAAAGTAAAAAACCCTCCTGTTTTCTAGTTAAATTCCTTATTGGTGACTATAATTAATAGATAGATATTCTTTCTGGATGTTTTTCTTTCCATCTGTCTGTCTATCTATCTATCTATCTATCTATCTATCTATCTATCTATCTATCTATCTATCATCTTTATTCATGTGTATTTTTCTTTTTAAAAAGAATAAAATAAAAAAATACATAATATGCTACAATTTGCTTTTTTCCCCTTAACTATATATCATGGGCATCTTTCCAAGTCAGTATATATAAAAATACCCCATCCTTTTTTAAAAGTTGTTACATTTCATAATATGGAGATACCTTAACTTATTTAACTGTTCCCCTGCTGGTTGGATTTTAGGTTGCTTCCAATTCTTTGGCATCAGAGACATTGCCACAGTGAACATCCTTGTGTATATAGATTTGTAAGTTTTTTAAGTATTAAGATGCTTGATATTTCATTATTTTTATTGTACTTATATTCTCCCAATTCTTTGGTTCTTTTATTTATTTACATTTTTGTGTGTGCAACCCCAGTACTATTTCTTTTGGAATTTCTATCATTGTTTTTGTTATTATAAAATTCACCCATTTAAAGAGATTAGATAAATACCATAAATGTTTTCTCCTACTTTTAAAAATAATTTTATTTTTCAATATACCCTCTAACTTATCTTGAATATATTTTAGTGTGTGAAATGTGATGGTAATCTAAATTTTTTTGTAAAAGCTAGCTAATTTCCCCAGTAATATTTGGTTGCATAAACTGCCCATTCTCCATTGATTTTTGATGTTACATTTTGAGGCAGTTCTCCATAGTCACAGGTTCACATACCTGAAATATTCTACTTTGCCGATGATCTCTATGTATATTCTGAATGAGCACTTTGTTGCTTAAATCATTTTAACTTTATTATATATTTGGAATATTCCTCCTATTTTTTTTTTTCTTTTTCAGATGTGAAACAAAATTTTCAGATGAAAAGAATGAGCCTGATAAAGATTGAATAATTTGACCAAAGCTATGTAGGAAGTGGTAGAGGACAGATTAAGATGCAGATTTTTATTATTCTGAGATATGGATAGTCTTTCCACAAATAATTGAGAGTCAAGAATTTTAAGTTTGAAATCAAGGGGTTTCTTAATGGTGAGGCCTGGGACTGGGGAAGACTGGGGGAGAGAAGTGAGTTAGAGTCAATAAGAAGTCTTGCGAGACATGCTATGATTTTTTAAATCACCTAATTCACATCCAAGGATGTATTTATAGAGTTGAGAAGGGTGTTTTCGGTGGAAGAAAAACCCAAGTAATCTGTATTACTTTTTCTCCAGATTCACACAGTGTTTTAAATGTTTGAAAACATTTGTTTCTCATTGTGAATGGAAATACACTATTGGCAAAATAAGTTGAGACTTTCAGGTATGGTTTCCCTTAGGTGTTTTTAAAATGTTTTTACCCATCCACGTTTGACCATGTCAGCAGTAAAAGAAGTCTTAATTTTTATGCCCCCTGAGTTCTGCTGATTTACCAGTAGCTACTGTTAACGGTAGCTGGGAAGACATTGATTTGGGGTGAAAGGCTACCAAATGTATTACATGTTGGGATTATCTTTAGAAAGAAAACATGGTAAGACCATCATTATTTTCTACCTGAATTTGTCCATTAAGGCAGTTAAGGAAACTAGTATGTCGAAGAAACATTTTTTCAGAATACTGGGAGTTGTACGTGGACCAGCATTAATTAGGCCAACCAGAATAAGGCACCTAATTATGAAATATTAGTGGAAAATATAGAAGTTAAATATTTGCCTTGTGATATTAGGTACAACAAAAAGGAATGCTATCAATATGCAAAGTCAGAATTCATCAGCCTTTTTGTTTTCCTTTTCACATAGGTGAGGAGAACAGCTAGTTTAGTTCCCACTAAGGACATTTGTGTCAAACCTTCAACAGTTTTCTTAAAAATTGTCTCCTTGCTTCAAAGATCCAAGAATAGCTTTAAAGAGAATGAGTTACCATTCTGTTATCATCATTCAATCCTCCATGCTTAATTTTATGTTCTGAGAAAAAAATTGTTTTAGATACTCTTTATAGAGACTTGACTTTAGGAGAGACACTGCACAACCAGAAAGCACCAAGGTGACCATGCTCATCAGTGGTGGAGTGCATGCACTAAAGGTGTTCGATTTGGAAAAGAGAATAGATAATGAAGTCATGACTGAATGAAGAAAGCCATGATATGGAAGAAAAAGTCAACTTCCTCTTGGAAATCCAGTTCCTGGAATTAGCCCCAGAGACCGGCTTCACCTTCACACGCAGAATTCAAGTTGTGAAAACAGACCAGGCTGCTTCAAAAGATTCATACTTATTACAGAAAATTTAGGAAAATGCAGACAAGTTGAAATAAAAAATGAAAATCCCTCATAATTCCACCCCTTAGATATCACTGTTATTAATGTTTGGTTTTGATGTTTCTGTAAGTGTATCAGAAAAATACTGTGAGCATCTGTCAAGGTTATTAAATATTCTGGACATAAAAGGGCCATGAGTCTCCCGTCAGGAGGTGTTTAGTGATGGTCAAGTTCTTCTATTAGACGGCAAATTGCATGACATCTAAAATGTGGTTTGGACTACCAGATTAAAAAGAAAGAATGGATATTTTCAGAAAGTCAAACTATCATTTGAGATGAGATGGGATAATATATAATAACTGAGGTTTCTTCCCCACCCTTTCTTGTTCTTCTTACCTTTCTCCAAGATTCCCCAATGCTGAGCTCGTGGAGCAATGATACAGCAGAAAAGCAGAGAACATGCTTTGGAGTTTTGCAAGAGAGGGCATGTGAATTCTAAGGGCTGTATCTTTGAGTTGTGCCCAAGGACTCAGAGTTGCAGCCATGGCCTAACCAGTAGATGGGAAGGTAGATGAAGAGCCAGGCTCCTCTGCTGCTAGACAAGAGAGAGATTCTCTGGACTGGAAGAAGAGTTAGGGAGAATAAAGCTGAGACTTTGGTGAGGCCCCACAGAAGTGATCTAGTCCTGAGCACTTCCTACCCCATTCCCTGAAAATACAGGCTGTTAGAAGGTTTGATGTTTTTGAGATCAGATGGGCTCAGATTCTTCTTGGGAGAAAACCTAGGGATAAGCAGGACTCCAGAGTTCTTCATGTTCAATATATCAGAAATAGAAAGATAGAAATTCCTACATGACAGATCTAGGTAAAGGTGACATAAGATAGCCTCACAGAATTCTGCCTGAACAGAGACTGAAACCAGATCTGGAACTGAAAGTTGGGAATGATTACAGAAAAACAGAAGAGAATGAAGATCAGCTTGGAGAGATGACAAGAGCCAGACACCTTTCTACCCTGCTATCTGTTTTATTATCTTTTTCCAGTAGAAAGTAAACATCTTAAGCACCAGGATTTCATCTGTTTTTGTTTAGTAATGTATCCTTAGACCAAGATTAGTATTTGGCTCATAGTACTAGGTGCCCACCAAATCTTTATTGAAATACTGTATAAATGGATGCTCTACCTGGCCCCAACAAATGCTTAGGCTGTCCATAGACTTCTAGAACTAGAAATGACCCAGTAAAATGTCTAGAAGACACTCTGAGTTCACTAAATCATTTAGAGGAATGTGCCTTGAAAGGGAAATTA
This sequence comes from Ailurus styani, assembly GCA_002007465.1. Lineage (NCBI taxonomy): Eukaryota > Metazoa > Chordata > Mammalia > Carnivora > Ailuridae > Ailurus > Ailurus styani. Next base: position 4,097,009 of record LNAC01000068.1, read on the forward strand.
GTTCTGATTATGGCACAATAATTACATTCCTTGTACACCTGAGTTTCATACCGACTCTGTGATGATGAGAACATGAAGGCAGAGACGAAGAGAGGAAGTATTTCTGAAGAGCTTGTCAGGGGCCTGTAATTGTACAGTGTGCCTTTCCTTCCTATGTACTATTGACAATGAGCTTCCAACATGTACCCAGTTTGAACAAAACCGGAGAAATGAACTTAGAATAGAATGTAATTTTTATCTAGTTTATTTTATGAATGTTAAAGATAATGATACCATCTAAAATCTGACCACCAAATTCCATTTTAGGTAAATGCTCAATGTATCTTCAGAATTACAAACCCCCTCAAAATGTATATAATGCTTGGCTCAATGACAGAAACTATTTATTTTGCTTTTACGCACATAAATTGATAATCCGTACTGTGGTAGAGAAATAAAATGTGCCAGTTTCTACATATGTCCTTGTACATATGGATGTCGAACCAACTCATGATTTTATTGTTCAGCTCAACCATTTGTAATCACCTGTTATAATAAATTCTATGAGCAGAATGAAGTGTGCCATTTTTCAGAGACCATGATGGAGCACTATACTGGGCTTTATGAAAGGGTCTCCTTGTCTCCAGACTGCTTATGGACCATTCCTATATTTACCAATTTGATAATTATGGTGGCTGCTTTGAATACAGAGATGGGCCACTCAGATTCCCTGCATACCTGTAGGACATGAGGTTAGCAGATAGCCTCAATTGTCTTCCTCGAGGTTTGCTTCAACTGCAGTGAGCCACCTTGCCAAAGGGCACTGACTGACCCACTGCAGATATAAACGTAGCCATTTCTTATCACTGTGGGGTGACACTGATGGGCTGCAGGGATTCCAGAGCTCCTAGTGGAGCTGGCTGAGATTTCGTTTGGTACATATCTCTATTTAACTTCTTCCACCCAATCCTATTCCCACTGTCTCCCTTCCACAGAGGTCAATCCCTAGTAAATACCCTGTGTGTCAAACTCATTTCAGGTTCTCCCTGTAGAGAACATAACCTGTGATTATTGGTTCCAAAAGTGGTTCAAGAAAGCCAGCACAAGATAGGGATTTGGAGCTGGGTCACTTGCTGCCTGGCTGGCAATGAAATTCTGTCAGTGGTGGCAGCCAAGTGCAGTTGGGTCTTGGCACAGGGTGGCAGTCCAATTGTTAAAACTCTCACTAGTGGTGAATTGAGATGTTATATCCATGAAGGAGAGACTAGGAGTTGGTGTAATGTATTAAGCATTTAAAAATAATGGTGGGAGCTTGTGGATAGTAACTGTAAGATCAACGTGATTGAAGGGCTATTGCGAAGCACCACTGGTACTCTACAAAAATGTTGTTTGTAGTTATAGGGTTTTTACCTTGTAATTCAGGGTTTCCTATAAGAATGCCCATTATAGAATGAGGCTTTTGGATAACTATGAGGATGATAAAACACTGAAATAATAGAGGCTATCTGGTAGGACTTAATTGTTAGAAGCCAGGTAGATGCAGTTCCAATAATAAGCAGCACAGCCCAAGGGCAGTCAAGGGGCCCTGACTCACAGAAAATAATGAAGATGGCTAAGAGAATATGGGATCCCCATGAACAAAGCCAATGGGCAGTGAACAAGGATGTTATTCAGCTTGTATCACTGTATTAGGATGATATATCTAGTCATTGTTTGGGTTACTGCTGCTCCCAAGCCCTTGGGGCTTCTTGCCCAGGGACCAAGAGGCCAAAAGAGTGACCATCTAGGCAGGGTTCACTAACCCTGATCAAGTGGAGGAGGTCGGGTTGCTCTTATACAGTGGGGACAGGGAGAAATACGTGTAACATCCAGATGATCCACATGGGTTCTCCAAGTTCTCTGTCACCCAGTTGTGAGAGAGATGGTTAATGGATACGGCAGTGAACCTTGAAAAGACATGGTGACCAGAGCTTGGGCCCCTCAAGGATGAAGGCCTGAGTTGTCACAGCAGGTCAACCACCATGACCGGCAGAGGAGGTAACTGAGTGTGAGGGGAACTAGAAAGGACCATGGTGGAGGGAGACAATGAGTGCCAGTCATGGGCTGGGACTCCGCTGCAGCTGCTAGGCCTTACGTTTATCCTACTAAAGTTCCTTTCTTCTTCAAACGTTTCACCAGGCTGTGAGGCCTACTGGAGTCCTGGGGAACTGCCCCCCAAACATACACAAAGAATGGATTTATACAGCAAAAAGGTGCACTATGGTGGACGTAAGATGTGCTGCTCAGGTGACTCCTCAAGGAAGGACTATTGCTGCAGCTGCAGGTGTTCGTCAGCAGTGAGCTTAGATATAGTCCTGACTAGTTTTCTGAGCCTCAGGTTACTTGTCTAGAAAGTAAGGTGAATGGTAAGACCTTTTGGGTTGTTTTGAAGGTTAAATGAAAAGTGTGTGCAAAACTTTTCTCAAATTATAGAAATGTCAATTTTTGTCACATGTGATAACATTTACTTCTGTCAATTGTTAGTTTATAAACAAGGAAAGGGAAATCAGGACTCATTGGTTTTCTACTTTGACTAGAGCTTTTGAAATAGCAAAGAAATTGCACAGAGATCCTGATTTCGTTTCCAGGATTGAGGCCTGGGTTTCTGAGTTTCTAAAAAAGTGTCACAGGCAAATCTGGCTGGTGTGCAGCCCCCAGATTTGCCTGTGACACTTTTTTAGAAACTCAGACACTTTAAAGACTTTTGACTAAATGACCTGTCTAAAGTTCACAGAGCCAATTAAGTAAAAAAGTCGAGACTCAAATCTAGACCTTTCTATGCCTCTCTGGAGTTTTGTCTGCTATCTCGGCTTTCATTCTTGCACATACAGCTTATCATAATATTATGTGTTAGTCATAAACTATATTAATAGAGATAAGAGGGATTTTGAATTCAAATCATTACATAACTATAACACACTGTGGTTATGAAATATTAAAATAATTACTCCTATTCCATTAGAACTAAACCATGTGACTGGTGTGCTTTTAGTGGCTAAAAGGTGAAACTCTATAGGTAACATAAGATATTTTTAAGATTATGTGAACCAAGCATAAATTAAACAAAGTGACCCCAAGGCTAGAAGAATGTAAGCAAGCATAAAATGAAACATTTTAGAGAATTCAAGGTAGAGTAATGTACAGCAACTGTCCTGTTCCCCTATCTTGAGCACACTGACTTAATTTGGCATCACGAGGGAAGAGAATAGGATAAAGACAGAGAAAAGATAAATAGAGAAATGAAGATCGTTTTAGTGTGATCATGACCAAGCCATTCATATTTCTCATATAGCCTGGAAACAATCTCATACTTATTGGAAGATGTGACCTTTAAATGTTCCTTACTTGCAAAAAGACAAATATTCTAGAAGCCGGGTGTTAGCTTGTGGAGTCATCTGTCCTGCCTGCTCTTCGATTGGAGGCTACTTCAGGGAGAGTGCAAATTGTAGATGAGCCAATGTGTTACTTATTCTTTTCATTTGCAGACTTAGGGTAAGCTTCCTTTGACAGTTCCCTGATTTCTTTAACACAGCAAATCTTTAATCAGTCTAGAAATGTTAAAATGTGATTTTTTACAGTGAATTGACCTGACTTGAGTACTTGAGTTGAAATGTGTATTTTTCCCCCTCAAAAGCTGACTTGTAGGGGAAAAAAATCAGATATGCTATGATATACTTTGCCTTAGTGACAAGATGTTTTGGGGGAAATCATCCAAGCTTGAAATAAAATCTTTATTGAAAGTAATTCTACATTCATGCCAGTCAGATACATTGTAGGATTAGACCAGATATCCCAGGGGAAAACTACAGTATATGCACCAGGCAGAGTTGATTATTCGGACCTCCTGTCAGTTCTTAACTTCCTGACAATGGCTGAAGCATTCACGGCCGCTACAACTCTGTTTTCATCTTTATTTTGAGAGAAAGTTAATACACTTTACCTTAACTATGCCAAATGTACTGGAAAATAACCCAGTAATAAGATACACCCCGCCTACCAAGTGATATTTGTATGCAGAGAGCATTTAGTTGTGCATTTTAAGGACACAAATATGAGCAGCAAATGACTGAAAGATAGTGTGATTATTTTTTCTACCTGAACTTTTAAATTTTTCTGGCAAAGCCTCCAGTGTGTCTTAAAATCAATGTGTATATATAACCATGGAACCAAGTAAATGACTTTCATTGTAAATTACCTCCAAGTGGCAGGGCAGCCTTCATCATCATCATCATCATCATCATCATCATTACAATTTAGGAGTAATTAGATTATCAATGTTATTTGATGTCAGAAAGAAAGACACAGGTGTGTCAGGTGACATCTGCTTCAACTTAGAGAATCAACAAAAGCTTAGGATGTCGCTTTTAAAAAAATCATAGAATTTGGGGGGCATAATTAACACTAACTTAAGAGAGAAAAGACATACCTTCAAATTCAGACTTATATTCTGATTCATTGTGAAAACAACACATCATTGTAGTTCTAGAGGAAAGGAAAAGACATGACCCCCCAATAGATATCTGATAATAACCACATTCATTTAAAAATTCAGAACTTAATTTTATAATTCTCATTTTTTGGTTGTATATTCAAAATTCATTGCTGTCACATCATCAAAGAATGGAGCAAGAAGATGAAGGGGCCCATGACTCAAGTTTAAGGACAGAAATGATAGTTTAGTATCATGTTTCCCAAAATTAAAACATACTCCCCTAGACAAAGAAGTTTCAATGTGAAAAGAATATGTGTTCTGAGAAGCATATTTCCTATCTGAGCAATGCATTGGTTAAAAATGTTAAGTTAAAACTTAAGTTTAAAAAACTTTGCTTTTAAATTTAAAAAGGTCATAAATTCTTCAATGGGTGCTTGCATAAATAAACGGTTGGACATACAAGGAAATATTATTGTGATGAAAAGGAAAGAGCTATCAAACCATAAAAAGATGTGAAGGAATCTTAAAGACATATTGCTAAGTGAAAGAGACCAGTCTGAAAAGGCTTCATATTGTATCATTCCAAGTATCTGGCACTCTGGAAAAAGCAGAACTCTCGAGATAGTAAAAGGTCAGTGGTTAGCAGGGGTCAGCAGGGCGGGAGGGAGAAGTAGGCAAAGCACAAAGGATTTTTAGGGCAGCGAAACTATTCTGTATGATACTACAGTGGTGGATACATGCCATTATACATTTGTCAAAATCTCCGTAATCTACAACAGTAAGAGTGAACTTAAGGTAAACTACAGACTTTGGTTAGTAATAATGTATTGATATCGGCTCATCAATTCCAACAAATGTACCACAATAATGCAAGATGTTAATAACAGGGGAAACTGTGTGTGTGTGTGTGTGCAGGGGGAGTACATGGGACTCTTTATAGTTTCTGCTCAGCATTCTATAAACCTAAATCTGTTCTGAAAAATAAAATCTATCAATTAAAAAAAGTAAAAAAGAAAAAAGATAATGACAGCAGATTGCATACACTCAGGGTCCAGAGGTCAGTTTCCCTGCTCATCTATCCTTATGGCCATACACATCTGAATTGCTTTGCACTCTGTATCATTCACCATATCCCAAACCATATTTAAGCCTGTTTCTGCTAGGGAGCTTTTAAAAATTGTATTCTGATCACTTCCTTATTTGCTTTCTTGGCATTTAAACATTCAGATTGTATTACATTGTTGTTGATGTGTTTTATTTTTATCTCCAAGTTATTGCATGCACATATGTTTTATCTCCCTCAGTTAGGTTGCAGAATTTTTGACTTTAGGTGGTATGTCACCTTCAGCTTTACTCCTATTTTCATTTGCAGTAGAAGTTTGGTCATTCTATACCCTTTTATGATTATAAATAGTTTTTACTTTATAGGTGGCCGAGAGGTTAAGATTTTTTCTCATCTGGATGCCTTTTTTGCTCCAGCAGAAAGGGTGCTAATTTGAACAGAAATTAGGAACACCCCCATGTTTTTCTACCTACAGTTGGAACAAGGCTTTCCACAGTCCTCCTCTTAGCCATTCTCTCCGAGGTCCAAGGGGGAGAGCCAAGTTCATTGGCTACGATGTTAAGTCTCTTTCCACGTCATTCCTCCTTCCCTTTCTACTTTGTCCTGTGTTCTCTTTTTTCACTTTCTTTGGAAAAAATTACAGAGAATGACCAGAAAATATAATTCGGAAATACAACAATCGAATATAAGACGTAGATGAGTTTTTTTGGAAAAGGAAATTCAGTAAGTGCAAAACATCATCCTCGAGTGCACCATTTTCAAAGGTTTCCTGAGGTGGTGTGAAATGACTTTAGGTTAAGGTGTCAAAAATAGAATTCAGGAGTTATGAGGTGTGTGTTGGAAAGTCTTGCTTCCTGACAGATAATGTCTACATCACCCAAGTGAGAAAGAATCCATTTCTCTGACCTATAGAATTGTGTAGCGATCCAGGAGCCTACCCACCCACATTACCACTGAAACCTGGAGGAACAGGTGATTCCGTGAGAAAGCTTTAGTCTCATTAGTGTCCAGCAGTTTTACTGCTTGGATGGAAGGTCAACTTGTACAAAGAAACAGAAAGCCTGCCTTTCTCCCCTGACTCCACTTTTTGCCATGGGCAGGACTCTAGGGATTCACTTAGCCTTCCTCAGCGTCAGTCTCCCCTTTCGTAAGTGTAAATGTTTGGGCAGGACAATTTCTAATTGCCTGTGCTCTAAATCCTATTGTTGAGCAATGTTAACTTTAAAAAAAAAAGTTTAAACCTTTTTTTCTTCCTCAAACTTGAAAGAATTTGTAAGGAAAGTTGACAAGCTTGGAAACACATGGCAAGCATAGCCATCAATTGCAAAATAAGGAAACCCTGAAATGTGAGGGGTTTGTAGTAATATTTTACATTATGTGTGTATACTTTCATGTATATGTTTATGCATACTTTATATGATATATAAAGGGTGTGTATGCATATCTTTACAATAAGATATACATTTATTTATTAAAATAAAGAATGAAACAAAAAGGCAGGCACTAGGGATTTTTAAGGAAACAGACATGAGCCTCCTGTTCTCTTGGAAGCATAAGGGTGTGTCTGTAGTCTGCGTTTTTGTTTTCATAACACCTATGAAAGAATGGTGGCAATGGACCAAAACACCCACTCTGGCAGAGGATGTACACAGGTTTGGTTTACCTGGCTGGTGCTAGCTGTCTGGTGTGCAGCAAAGGACCCTGAAATTGAAGCTGTAACGATAAAGGGCAAAGTGACCAACAGCAGTGCATACATTGGAGTTGGATGGAGAATGGGAGCATAAGTGCCAGGAATGTGCCATTCAGTGGAAAAGTCATTTCAAAAGGAAATCAGATACATCTATAGAATAATACCAGGTATCCCTAGATAAGAAAAAATCTGGAAACTTGGGAAGGCAAACTGCTGGGGGGGGGCGGGATTTGAACCAGGTTACCCTTAAGTGGGTATAGAAAAAAAAGAGAGAGAAAATTAGAGCTGTCTAGAGGGGTCAAAGTAGACAAATATTGAATTTAGATATATATTAGAATTAGTTTTCCAAGATGACTATTTGAAATAGACTTAAAGAAATATATATAAAAGAGGTATGCTTTGGTGATCCTCCAGATTAATACACACATACCTGCTTCATTAAAAAAACAGTTGTACAATATTCATGATATAGACTTTTAAAACCCAGTTCCCAATGGATGTACATTACCCTTCCACACTACCCCATGTTCTGTTGACCTTATAATCATCAAAAGATCAAGCCTTTCTGTGGTCGTATGCACATATTGAAGACAGAGTCATAGAAAGGAAAAAATATAGTCTCTCAATGGTTAAAAAAAATCTACTAATGTCAGTTCTTAAGTGGTAATTTTATTAAATAGTGATAATAGAAAGAGGGAAGATATACAAGGCTGCTGAATAGAAGGGTCAATGGATTCTATTTATTTTGTGTTTATACATTTGTACTCTTGCATGGCGCCTCCTTGAAATGCCTTATCTGGAAGGATTACTAATATGACAACATTCCTGATTTATAGAAGCCCAATTAGGTTAAACAGTTTGATTCATTTCAACTGGATAAAAAAATCTCTTGTTGAATCTGAATTCTTGCTTTGCAACGAACACAAACTCACACTCATTATTACTTATGGTGCTTTTCTTTATGGATGAAGTGCTTCCCAGCCAAGTAGCAGTAGTCACCAGCTGATGACCATAAGGAAAGGCAAACACTGTCAGTAGAATAACATCCTTAGCCAAGTGTTTATGTTGGATACATATACAATACATAACTGTTCTTAACTAATGATACAAAGTCGGCCTCCCCAAGTTTCTCTCTTTGTATTATTTCTTGCCACCCATGTGTTGAGCAAGATTTTCTCAGGACCTAAGCCCCACCCTTAAAGTGAGTTCTGCTTTTTTGCAAGCTGGATTTATTCTTTCTAGCTTCCAAGTGAATATCATGCATCAAATAACTGTGAGTTAGTTATAAATACAATTGTGGTGATGTGACTGTTAATGTAGTTTCCAGAGGTGGTTAATTTATGTACAGAGTATCTTAAACAAAGAAATGATCTGGATAATTTGGTATTTTAAAATGTTTTCCTTTATAATCTTTTCTTTATATCTTCTTTCTCAACCTATTGATTTATTATATTCTCAACAAAGATTTTTTTTCTTTTCCCCTGTAGGCAAGAAAAACATCTACATCTTCCTACTAAGAATTTTATTTTCTTTCTTCTACTTGCTCCAACTTTCCTTGCTTTAAATTTTCTCTAACCTACAACCTGGAATTTTCTCTTCAGTTGGCTAAAATAATGTTAATGTTTACTGGGATTCTTCTGTCCAGATACTCATTTGATAGGTTCAGCACCAAGCTGTAGGATCTGCCAAACTCCTGGGATGGAGGAGGGAGGCACTGGACCTTAGGGGTGAGGCGAAGGCAGCTAGAGAAGATAGAAGCTGGTGCAGTCCATAACATGACTCTAGGGGTTACAAGAAGAGTCAATCAGTACAGGGATCACAAGAAGTTAGGCAGCATGGGTTGGTAAGGTAGTTTTTAAAATCTCATGTCCAGGAGATGAGCAATATTTGTGGGAACAGCATGGTGACTATCTAAGTCAATATGCCACTGTACTTATTTTTCATGACAGGAGTCTTTTGAGATAGGTGCTATTATTATACCCATTTTAAAGATGGGAAACTTGAGGCACGTTGTCTAGTGTCACAAAGAAATGGTTGTGTCAAGATTTAAACCCATGTCATTTGGGTGCAGAATCTAACCTGCTCTTCTATTGTTGTCCTTCCATCCTTCTCATACCTCATCGGTTTTTCTGTTTACTGTTCTCTTCCCTCAGTCCTGGGTCTCTTTACTTCCCAATCAGATAGCCCTTGTCTCCGTACCCAGAGCTCTGAGCCAGCCGTCCCCCTCCTTCCCCTAGTCCCAGCTCACTTAACCCCAGCCTGGGTAAGAGCCCCAGGCCCCTTGCTTTCCTGGCAGGAGAATAAAGACAGCTGGCAGTGAGAAAAGTCTGTGAAGGAGAATATGAGCACAGTCGTGGTTACGGGTTTGCTGTCTGAGAACTCCCTCTGTCAGGGAACTGCGTTGGCTTCCCACACTTGCTACATGGACAGATGTTTTCAATTATTATCACTGACAAGCCTCCAGGCCAGGTTCTTTTCTGATTGGCTGTTCCTGGACTCAGAGGGGAATAAAGGAAACTGAGGCTAGGACACAAAACACCTCAGTCATCACTTTAATCATGTTTCTCCAAAGCAACTGGTTGAGTTGGACAGTTCACCCAGAATTGGAATCCTTTTGTAAACACAGAGTCAATTTCCTTTTAAACCTTTCTTTCATTCTGGTTTCAATTTTTCTGCCCATAGTTCTTCTGACATTTTAAGAAAGTGAGACATTTGTCATTTCTTTACCAATTCTTTCCTTTTGTTGTTCTTCCAGACTTTCGGGTCCATACCCAGAATATAGTGGGAGTTGTGATTCAGTGAAATTTAACTTGATACTGATAGACTTGGCATTGCGAAGCCCTCTGCAGAAATTACCTAGGTCTGCTCTGGAAGCACTGATAACGTCCAGTGTTTCCATCTGTGGTAAGCTGAGGATGTTGCACCCTGGATCAGAAGCTATTTCTCATGTAAGTTTTGCACTAAACACAGGGCTTGCCGGAAGCCGTTTGACACACTCCTCCTGCATTACTGGGACTGTTGTCTGCCATTCTAGCTAATAATTTTATCAGCCTTCATTATCCTGATTTCCTTTCTTACCATCTCTGGTGTGTCCTAGGAAGAGCCAATGACCAGCTGATCCCTAAGGAGATCTTCGAGAAGCCTCGGCATGGTTGATAATAGAAAGGAATGTAGACAGGGTTCTCACAAGCCACCCTGACAGCCCTCCCCTCTGACTACTTTCTCTTTCAATGGGAGCAGTTATATTTAGTACTACTCTGTCTCCAACCTTTCATTGTTTATTCCACCCTTCCTGTTTCTAGAAATTACAAGGGAAAATTAGACCATCAGGTGGATTAAAGCTTTTTAAATTCGTTTTTATTCCCCATTCTTTTTGACGTTTATCTGGTTAGAAAAAAATGTATTCAAGATGCTCCAGTGTTTCTGCATATTAGTTTTATGTTCTTTTGAAGTCCTGAAATTAGGTTTGTGTGTGGTCCATCTTGCTCAAGACTCCAAACTGCCTTGTCTCTGAGGCCATGTTAAAAACAATCCCAGCAGACATGCGAGTCACTAAATGTATTTGGTAAAACAGACAAAATCCATAGACAATCCTGAAGGCCTGTGTCTCTATTTTAATTTCTGAAAAATGTCTCCTTGACTTTCAAACTCAACTTTTTATTTTAAGCCCTAAGGTAAAATATTATAAGATGTTAATTCATCCTTTTCAAAAAAGGCACATGAGGGTTAAAACATATGCTTTCTTCTTCACTCAGAAAAAAAAAATCATTCCAACCTTTTGGGGGGATCACATATAGCTCTCAAACAGCTGAAGCTAAAAACATCAAAGTTGGCATGACTTCAGTTATCATGGAATCAGGAAGATCAAGCCAAGTTTTTGAAGAAAATGGTTGAGCATTTTAAAAATAAAAGAAGTGAAAATGCTCTCTCTGAGCATGCTCAGTGGGAGATTTTTAAATATTTTCTTTAGGTTGGCTTAATTTTGCTCATCACTTTGGAAACATTTCAACAAAAGCTATCTAATTAGTCTTCATTAATATTGTTCACTAATGCCCTAGCCAAGGCCCACGTGTCTGTCACCTGCTAAGGTGACGTTTTCACCCTGTCTGCCAAGAGGCCGCTACTGCTCAGGGTGGGTGAGTTGCTTTGGTCTCTTACCTCTTGCTGTCATTGTTTGGTTCAGTGACTTGGGGTGGTACCAGTGTGGGAAAGGGGAATGAATGATTGGGTATTCACGTCGTTTCACAGCAATTCAGTACATTGAATATAGCTGCTAGATCCTTGCTGGTTTTATTTTTTTTCTCTCGATCATCCATAGTTTCCATATATCCCCCCAAATTGGGTCTTTGAAAAACAAGAGGCCGTTGTAAATCAACTCTCAAGCACATAAATAGGGTCCTCAAACTGGAAACCGAATAGACCTGGTGCTCATGGTTACCTGAGAGGATTTCGTTCTCTTTTAGGCATGAAACAGCTCATGCTGTACTACTAACTGTTTGGGGCCTGCATTTATTTTGCAGAAAGACAGTAAACTTCCCCCGCTTGACCTGGGACGAAGTAAATTGAGAGACCTGGAGAATCGTTGATACTGCACTTGGTATCACTGCCATCCAACACTGTCTCAAGATGTAAATTTCTCAAGTGGTATCAACAGCCTGGTGAGAATATTGCTTCTTATGGAGCCCTTTTACTAGTTTCAACACTGCAATTTCAAGAATTTTCTTTACTGGAGTTTGCAGTGAAATCCTCCAATAGCGTTTTTCAACTGAGGACATATCTTGCATGTATAATAGCCCAAGGGAATTGCCTCGCAGCTGAGATTACCTCTCTACCTGTCTAAATAGCATTGAATCTATAAATTGTCAAGAGGTAGATTCCGACGTGACTGTTGTTCAGAATAGGCAGTCAGACAGTGATAGCCAGAGGGGTCAGTACAATACAGGGGTAGCCCAGTAGCCTGCTTCTAGGTCACTCTAGTTATATGAATCCACACCTAAGTTAAAAAGATACAATTATGCTTATTTCTAAAAAAAAAAAGATACAATTATGCTCAACGTATGGACTCAAGTATACTAGGAAAAAAACATTTTAATAGTGGGCAGCAGAATTCCTCTTAAGGGAGAAAAAGCATCTTTTTTTCCCCCCTTTCTTTCTTAACAAAACGTTTTGCTGGACCACTTTGGTTGTGGGAAGAAAATCCTTAGAACACACTCAGAAAAAGATAACCAAATTCTCTAAAGCATGAAACGAACTTTGGAAGGTTGTAAGCAAAAAGAAAGAATGCAAAAGAAGAGCATTGGGGCAGAGTGACATGGTGGGAAGTGGGAGGCCCAATGGAAATTTTTTAGCGGACAGGATGACCAAGGTGCATTTTAGTAATGGAGATGCCCATCATTTAAGTTTAAATTTTAAATCATCTGCTAGACTGGGTGTGATGTAATCTTTCCATCCTCTATGAATCTTCAGCAAATGTCTACCAAGTGCTATATCCTGGAGGGAGCTTTTGGAAAGCAAAGCGAAGGAATTGTCAAGGTCAGGGACCATTGGCAAGCAGTGAGACGTGCATCAATGGCAGGTTCAGTTGAAGGAGGAAATCAGGCCAGAAACAACTAGATGAAAGGTAAATCCTTTTGATAACCTGAGAGACACTGGGTTTCTAGTTTTACAAAGGTTGGAGGTTTGAACACATTTTATTTTAAATTTGATAGGAATGATGATGGAGACTGACAAAGGAGATTTCCTAAGGATTCCCAGTACCATTGCTTGCCTGCTTCAGCTGTACCTGTTTCTTCAGAAGAGCCTATGGATCCTGCTAGGAGTGACTAATTCAAGCAAACAGCAGGACTGAGCTGTATGCACCCAGTTCTTCCAGATGACACTTCTGCCTGTGGTTTTGATTCTTGGTTCTGCCTTTCATTTCCCCTTGAGGATCAGAGCCCAGCTCTGAAGCCCAGATGGATTGCTGGGGAGCTCAACTATCTCACCTAATTTTTGCCAGCTCCTTTTTGCTAAGGCTACTGTCTCTTTCTGCTCTCTAGATGGTTGTCTTTGTCTGTCCCCAAACACAGGTCACAGAGCCTTCCATGATAGAGCTGACCTACAGCTGGGCTCTCTTAGTCCCATTATGTGGTTCAGTCTTTTCAGCTTGAAATCCATTAGTGACTTTCTATTGCCTGTTAGGCAAAATCCCAGTTCCTTACTAAGATACATTAGTTCTTTCATAACCTGGTTCCAGACTCTTTTTCCAGTTTCCCCTCACTCCCATTCAATGTTCTCCGTAAGTACTCACCAGAACATTCCTTTTCTTCCCAGTGGGTAAACCTAACCATATTTCCTTAACGTTGTTTGGACCAGGGGCGGGGGCTTGAACCAAGGAATGGGACTGAACGCAGTGTCTTCCTTGGCACTTAAAGTCGGTGTTAAGAAGGATGCTCCAGTCTGTGCAAATGGCTGTTAATGTAAGTTCTTTACAGAGCAGAGGGTATGATTTGGATTGCGTAACTATTTCAATTCGTGGACTAAGAAAAACAAACTAAAAAGAATGCTTTGGCTCATAAATCTTTTTCTCACCAAAAGTAATTATTAAACTTTAAATTGTTCTTTATGCCAAAATATTAAAATTATAATGACTACAGAAAACATATTTAACATAAATGGTGAAATCAGGCTGTATGGGTAGCTTGATCAGTTAAGGACCCTCTCGGGGTCCTGAGATCAAGCATGCCCTGAATCAGGCTGCCAGCTAAGTGGGGTGTCTGCTTCTCTCCCCATCTTCTTCTCTATCTGCCCCTCCTCCTACTCGTGCATGCTCTCTCTCTCTCACACTCTAAATAAATAAAATCTTTTTTAAAATGGCGAAATCAGTCAGTCTTCATGATGTTCCAATAGAGACCTGGAGGTTGTACAAATCTAAAGAATTGATCTGGTTCAGGTCAACTTCAACCAAGAAGCCATCCTATTTAATACTGGTGTCTGCTGGGTGGCTGGTGGGTACTTGAGAAAAATCCAAACTTCTAACATGTAATTGAGGATTGGAATGTGCTTTTATAGCTTAGGACTCTTTAAAGCTCAGAGACCACCAGTGAAAGGGATATGCCTTCTGGATTTGACCAATTCTACATGATAGCTTATTTTCTACTCTGATGAAATTTTAACTTTCTGAGAGTCACAGACTGAGCTACTTCGAATTCTCTTCTCAGAAGAAGTACCTGATTACATATAAGAACTTCATTAGATTTCAGCCCCTAAGGACTCTTATCTAAAACTTAACAGAGCCATTAATTTCCCCAAGCCCCCAATTTTAAAATATATATGCTGCTAATACTTTCCATTTTTGTGGCAGTCTGATTTTGAGGTTTGCAAGACATTAAACAAATAAGTTTCAAAAATCTTCATGAGATCACCATGAGGAATGGAAAGAATGTTTCCTTAATTTTATGCGTTTTGGACAGGTGCATGTGGAAGCATATTCCAATCTTCTTTCAGGTTCTATCCAATGGATAGGGCCACTTCAATGTGTGAGACAAGTTTCTATCCTCTCATTTTCTGAAATGAACATATAACCTATTATTTAAGACTAGAGTTAGAAATGGGTTTAGGACAGCACCAAGTATTCATCCTTCGTGTTCCACCATTTTCTACTCACATTGTTTTATTTTGCTCAATACAAAGTTGTGACTATGGAATGACAAAACCAATTCCGGAAGGCATGTTTAAAATTCTGGTTATACAGTTTTAAGCCTATCAGCTATAGAAGACTTTAAAATACAAGTAAATTATGCCAAATTTTCAAGAACTAGGGGTATGTAAGAAGATGAGGAGAAGCAAAAGACAGATGAAATACCACAGACGCTCTCTTGGCTGACTTCTACTAAGCCAGCTCTGTATTTCCTCTACAAAATATACTGACCAATGCCCACAATACACTGGATCTTCGTGGCTAGTTAATGACTCAACTGTGTGCATCTGTTCCCACTAGAAGGCAGTCCCAGGAGAGAGTCTCAAACAAGTTTATGCCAGTTGTACTTATTATTATAATTATGTAATTTGATTAAATATTATGTAAATTGATGAAATATGAGAGCAAAAAAGGCAGAGAGTTGCTTTGGGAAGCACTTTCTTTGAAGAGAGGATAAATTTGACTCTTATCTAAAATTACGAAAGGCTTTTCTCCAAAGATGGGGGGTAGGTCTGGGTGAACCCTTAAGGTTTTTCCCAAATCTATTATCATAAATATTTCTTGGGTCTTTTTTTTTTAAGATTTTTATTTTTAAGTCATCTTTACACCCAAGGTGGGGCTCAAACTTAGTCTGGAGATCAAGAGTCCTATGCTCCACTGAGTAAGCCAGCCAGGCACCCCTATTTCTTGTGTTTTAATATTTTGCTTTCTCTTAGATTTAGCCCCTCATTCTATTTCATATGGCCATACTTTCCAACTACAATTTCCAGAATACTTACTATATGCCAGGCACTGTATAAACAGATTTGTTTGCATTATCTTACTTGATATACATAGTAATAATTATTAATTATTGAACAATTACCTTATGTGCTTGGCCTTATGCTGAGAAGATCATATATATTGTCCATTTAGTTCTTATAATACACCTGTTTTTAGATATGCAAATTGAAACACAGAATGAATGAAAATTTTGTCTAGATTCACACGACTATTAAGAAAAAGATCTGGGATTGAAACTCAGCTCTATTTAACTCCAGAATTTTCTCTCTTAGTACCATACTGTATTACTTCCACATACAGACTCCTTAAGGAGATGCCTTATTTATTTTTGTAGCTCCAGTGCCTAGTTCAGTGCCTATCTCACTATAGGTACTCACTAGTGTCCCATGGAAGAAGGAATTCATGGATGGATAGATACTATTTTGGTTCTGCTTGATGGACCTTGATGTCGGTTTTCCAGAAAACAGGGATAAGAGATAGGAAACCTTCCTTATTTATAGACACCTTAATGTGACTTAGCCTTCATTTACTTCTATTGATTGAAGTATTAAGATAAGAGATAGGATGTGATGTTATGAAAATAAGAGATTGTAGCTATAATCTACTATTGTGGACACATGGACTTTTTTTCTCTTGTACTCATTATTTTTTCTTGCTTCTGGTAAGACCATCATTGGGGCAAACTCTCTACCCCATTCCCAATCTCTGTGTTTTGAATGGAGTTGACCTCGTCCTTGGCTCGAGGGATGGGTTTGTATCCCACATCTGACTCACGAGAGCCCTGGGTTCCTCTGCCACAGTGAATGGATTAGGAACAAATATGGAATAAACAAGGGATCCAAGCCAGGCCGAGAAGAATTATTCCTGGGAATTTTCTATTCACACGACAAAAGAGAAGTGTACTTGCCCCTGAGGATGCTGAGCTGGTACAATACAATCCTTCTGCTACCATCTTGCTGCCAGGAGGAAAGATTTTAAGTGAAAATGAGGCTAACCAAGAGATGATCAGTTTAGAGATGGAAAGAGGCAAATTCCTGGCAATACCCTTTGGGGACTTGGATCTTGTCATACCCAAAGTCATGGCTAATCGTTGAAATTTCAGTTAAGTAACCCATTGGATTCTCTTTTTTGCCTGAACAGTTTGAGTTAGACTTTTGTCACTTTCGCCACTCTTAGCATGTCTCAAGTATCTATAGAAATCTAGGAAATGTTATCATAATGTACATAATCGGGATTGAATGGATTGATACAGAAACCATGGCTTGTAAATATTTAGAAAGAGAAATTACATCTAAAAGAAAGCAAAACAAAACAAAATTATGCATAAAGCTGAATTTAATATTTGGCTTTAATACCTTAGCCCTAGCTAGTGTTTTAATTTTGGTGCTTAGTAACACACTTTGCTCTTTGATTTAAAAGAAGACTCACTAACCTGCTAAGTAAAATAGTTTGATTAAGAGAGAATACATAACATTTCAGGATCTGTATTTTTTAGGGCTATTCAGAGAAAGTCAGAATACTGAGGAGGAATACCCCCCACCATGTTTTAAAATTAATTCTTTAATTCAAGACTTCTTCAAGCAGTATTTGCTTCCTACTCACTTGCAGAACACACACTCGTGTATACATATCCATGCAGAAACAGAAATCCATTCAGGTACAATCTAACTTGCAATCAAGAACTGCAAAAATAGGACCTTTATCATCAGCACAGCACATCCCAAAATGTCTTTGTAAAATAAATCAAATTATATGAGTTAATTGATTCCAGGCAACATCAGCAAGTGCAGGTGGAGACTGAATAACAGGATGTTTATTAATGAAGTACTATTAATCAAAATTGACAATACCAATTCCTATTTGTTGTATTTGAAAGCTACCTGCAGTGGTTATAGATATATTTGCTGAATTTTAAAACATAGTTTTGAAAACGAAGACGAAGGATATAGTCACACGTGGGATTTTTAGCTGTGGATTTTGGACTACTGATATTTAAACACTGAGAAGATACTCCTAAATGCAATTTGACAAGCAATGCCAAAGATGCCAGTGGTAATTAATTAGCACTTAATTGAGACCACAGAACAACAGGACATAGGAATTGGTACCCAGTGCCATTTCCCCCTCAGGCTCCATCTCATGGGGGTCAGGAGTGTGGCTGCATGCTGAAGGTCAGCAAGTAAATTGGGAGAACACACTGACACTGGACATTTCATGATGGATCTCCTTCACCCTTTTGCTGCCGCCCCTGGCTATCTGTGCTGAGAAAAAGACTGTGATTGTTTGAAGGGGAAGTTAGTGTTCACACACATCTAAACCAAGGTGAGCACCCCCCCTCACATCTTAGACTAGTTAGGCTGGACACTTCATGAAAAGATGAAGCTTATGAATCAAATATTAACATAAATGAGGGTAGGCCAAGATAAAAGCAAGTTAAATTTAGAATAAAGATGTATTTGAATTTGTAGGCTTTGTTAGGTTATATTTAGTTTTTGTTTTGTTTTGTTTTGTTTTGTTTTTTTTAAAGATTTTATTTATTTATTTGACACACAGAGAGAGATTACAAGTAGGCAGAGAGGCAGGCAGAGAGAGAGGAGGAAGCAGGCTCCCCACCGAGCAGGGAGCCCGATGCGGGCCTCGATCCCAGGATGCTGAGATCATGACCTGAGCCGAAAGCAGAGGCTTTAACCTACTGAGCCACCCAGGCGCCCGTGTTTTGTTTTGTTTTGTTTTGTTTGTTTTTGCAAAAACAAACTTAGATCAGGCTTTTTTTTTTTTAAAGAAAAATAGATTATAGATACTATAGTTACAGTTTGGACTTCCGTGATGACTGTTAAAGACTTTGAAGACTCCCTAAGATATAGAACCTCTATCTTCATAGATAGGACTCTTTAACAAAGGGAGGCGAAAATTCTTGCTTTGTAACTCCATAGACGGAGGAAATGAAAAAATGGAAATGAATTCTTCTAGTCTCTGAATAAATCTAGAGATAGTTTCTGACTGAAAATTTATGGTAGC
Source organism: Ailurus styani (assembly GCA_002007465.1). NCBI lineage: Eukaryota > Metazoa > Chordata > Mammalia > Carnivora > Ailuridae > Ailurus > Ailurus styani. Next base: position 4,115,691 of record LNAC01000068.1, read on the forward strand.
TTGTGCTTATAATATGAGTTGGAGACACAGGTTTGTTAAACTTGCCACATTGTTCTCTGAAAAATAAAGTTGGGGCAGTTTTAATTTTTCTATTTTAGAATTGAAATCAGTAACTGGAGGTACAGTTCACTGATGTCACTAGAAATTGAAATCTGGGTTCTTGAGTATCAAACCCTCTATCCACACAGATTATATTACTTTTGAAGGGCCTTCACTCTCCAAAATGGGCTCAGATAAAGTACAAATGTCATAGATACATCTGGAAAAAGACTCTTCAGAGATCTGCTTTATTCGGTCACACACATGCCTGCAGTTAAAACAAATCAGACACCCATCCTTTCAACACTCTTAAAAAGGGCATGACTCTGATTCTTTGGAGGCCCTTGAGAATTTGTCGTCGACAATAATACCCACTGACAAAGCAGAGGGCAATGACAATTTGGTAAGGAATACTCTCTCCCCTTTCCTAACTGATTCCCTTTCCATGGCTCGTTCACTGAATTAAGTTGGTTCCCATGAAGTGAGAGTAGCCCTAATGTCCCTGCTGCTTACCACAACTGGAGAAATCCGAACAAGGCCTCTCTTTATTAAAATTGAAGTATTCGTGTGATATGAGTGGAGTAGACCAGTGGTTCCCAGCCTCCGTTACCATTAGAAAACACAACTGAAGGTGGCCTCAGTCGTGAAATGTGCTTCTCTTTATTGTCTTGATATTAATTCACCAAGAAACTTCAAGAAAACCATATCTTTCACTTTTAGTCAACCCTCATCTCTGTGTTTTAAAATATCAGTTTGCAAATCTTACGGTGTTTGAAGAAAAGCTCATTTTAAAACTCAGATATTTGTACGGTTTACTGGGATTTTTTAAAATTCTATGAAAATCCCATGTCTCTTTCATTGGCCTCTAAACTCTTCTGATTTTAATACTGACAGGTTGTAGCTTTAAGTACCCTCCTGGAACTCCACACATTTCAGATCTTCCCTGAAATACAACTTCATAATTACAGTCTTATGCTGGGCTGAAATGATACATGAGGCATGAGCCACCACTTCTATCCTCTCGGTAAACATTTCTGAACTTGTTCTGTAAATCTGAGCACCAATTTTATTTTCTTAATTAATTTTACTATGTATTAAACTGATTTATACTTCCACTGCAGCAAATAAAAGCATTTACTGTATATAAAACATGCATTCAATATAAAAAAAGTTAAAATACATTTAAAATGAGTAAGAAAACAAGAGCAGAGGGAAAATAAGGGTGAGGTTAGTAGAGTATTTCAGATGTGTGCTCTGAAGTTCCAAATATTTGCCAATTTTGACTGGAGACTTGCTTCATTCCCTGTGAGTCATATCACTTCCAGGTAGACTACCAGTGATCAAATTTACTGCTAACTTCTGAAAACATTTCTGTTTTCCTTGTACTTTCTACATGACCACTTTCGTTCAGAGGCATCGAGATTCAGAATTTCTTATTATTTTCACTTTTGCAAGTCAGGCTGGTACAGGGAACAGGTTCCATATTAATTTACTCATTCATTCATCTATTCATGAAATTCACAAATATTTGATGTGCAGGTTACTCAGATGGAAGGCAGTTTTGTGTAGAAGTTCGGCATCGGGTCTTTGGATTCAGACAGACCCACATTCTAATACTGACCCCACCACTTTTTAGTTGGCTGATCTAGGAAAAAATGTGGTCCCTCCGGATGCTAGATTTTGGCTACATCAATCGAGCATAATGCCTATTTTACATGGTTCCTAAATTGAGATAATGTATTTTAAATATCCAGCAAAGTATGTGACCGCACAGTTAGTGCTCAATAAATTGTGTCTATTCATGCTAGGCATCTTGGAGGAATTAAAAAAGCATAAGTATAGCCTTTGGTCTACTACATTCACTATGCTGTGTGTAAGTGTCCAATTCACCTGGATGGCTGTTCATAAGAAGGGCTATGAGTTGAGAGTAGGTAAGAGCTCCTCAGATAGGGCCAGAGCTCTGATCAAGTAAATCTTAAAAGAGCTGGGCATTGAGTCAGATCCTTTGAAGAAGGGGTAAAATCTGGGACGGGCCGCCAGCATAGAGAGGAACCTGGGTAGGAGCAGAAGAGAGTGGGCCGGCCGTTCCAGATGGGGATGCAGGCAATACAGTGGCATCGATGAGAAAATTCATTCATCTGGGGGAGTGACACATTCGAGCATGGAAGTAATGGTTAGAATTCCAGGTAAAGTTAAGACAGTGAGGAAGTATCAGCAAATTTATTGAAAGGGGACCTCTGTAAGAAGTTATCCTCTTTGGAATCTGCAAATTTAAGAATCCTAGCTCCATTTAACTACCCAGAATAGCTAGCCAGTTGGAGCTCAAGTGCCTTCAAGGTGGCTCATTTCATTTTTATCCCCACCGCTAAAGTAAACCTGTGCTATAGGACCTGCAAATTGGCCAGATGACCTGGGACTTTCCCAAGTTTGCTCATCTTTGAAATGAGAGGACTGAACAGTTTCCCTCTGGGTGCTGACATCTTGAAGACCTGTAAAGCATTTCCCTATTGAAAGTGAGAATAAAGGTTGGGTGCTCACTATTGCTGCTGTACCTTTACTTGCCTTTGGGATGTCTATGGTTAAATTCCTAGATGTCTGCAAGAAGATCTCTGTATACTGAATCATTAAAAAGAAAAAAAAGAAAGAAAAGAAGGGAGGAAGGAAGGAAGGAAAGAAGGAAGCAAGGGAGGGAGGGACAGGGAGGGAGGGAGGAAGGGAGGGAGGCAGGAAGGAAGGAAGAGAAGAAAGAAAGAGAAAGAAAGAAAGAAAGAAAGAAAGAAAGAAAGAAAGAAAGAAAGAAAGAAAGAAAGAAAGAAAGAAAGAAAGAAAGAAAGAAAGGAAGGAAGGAAGGAAGGAAGGAAGGAAGGAAGGAAGGAAGGAAGGAAGGAAGGAAGAAAAAGAAAAAAGGTTTTTCCCCTCCTCCTCCTCCTCCTTCTTTAAGGAGTGGTCTAGGTGTTGATTGGACTGAAATTCCACAGAACTAAAAACACAACCAACTCCTTTCCCCACTCCCCAAAACAAAAACCTTCCATATGCGTCTCTCTGTGAAGCCACTTTACTACTTCCTGATTTTAAACTCAAGAGTTACATTTTTAAAGAGACATCGCACATTGGAATATAAACATGTGAAATCTAAATATGAAATATAATAGGCAGCTTGAGCCACGTCACACAATTTGAATTTTTGGATGTTGTTTTAATTTAAGGTAGTCAGGCACTTTTGACTTTTGAACTGTTTCTAGCCAGGCTGCTGTTACTTGGTGGGTTTCGAGATGAGCCCAGCAGCTTCTCAGTGGCTTTAGGTCACTCATTTTCAGAAGGTGCCATATTCTCCTCTACTTTGCAGCATCCTTCCTCTGAGGGGCTCAGGATGTTTACGCCTCAGAACAGGTCGATACACAAGGATATACAGTCTTTCCGCATTACCAACTTGCAATAGTGAAAGAAAAGGAATATTACATATCTTTCTCTATCACCCTTTTGTGATTTATGGATGATCACATTGTGTGTCGAGGCCCAACCTAAGCTCCCAGCTCTGGGGATCACTCAGTACTATGCAGGGTGGTGACCAGCACTAAGCCCAGAAGACACAGTAAACATCCTCCTTACTTTGGCTGCATGATGGCAGCTCCTATTTCCTGAATTTCTACTCTATTATTTCCTACATCGTGTTGCTAATGACGTTTCTATGTTTCCAACAATATCCTTAAAGTAGGTTCCTATACCTGATGGTCTTTACTTTTCATAAAACACCCCAAGTAACCTAACTTTTCTCTACCTCCCTGACTCTCTTGCCTCCTCTGATCTACTGAGTCCAATGAATGATCTCAATTTCTACCTTCCAGTGATCCCCCATGTTCCCACCCCATGTTCCACAACTCTTTCTGGTTTATGATTTCTCCCTCTCATCATCACAAAAATTCCAGAACTCGTACTTGTCCATGCCACCCCTCCACCAAAAAAAAAAAAAAAAAAAAATCTTCACTGGCTGAATTCAAGACTAGGCAAGATAACTTTCAACATCTATTTTCTACATATATTTTCAACATATATTTCTACAAATGCCTTTGGTCACTTTGATTTAAAGCAATTGAAATCATTATTTCCTTAGATTTTTCATCTGCATCTGGACTATCTCTGGTTTGTTGCCATCTGTCTTAGTTTATAAAGTCGCTGAGGGAGCAAGATGTGTCAAATGCACTTTGAGACAGCTTGGAAGAGTGCTGTGAAAACTTGTTCCCTCATCTCACAAGTATTTATTGAGGACACACTATGTGTCAGACACTGGGCCAGTTTCTCACATTATAGGAATGGATAACATATTTACCACCTCACAAGTCATGTAAAGCACTAGAAATCTTTCAGTAGAAGGTAGAAATACGCAACGATGACAAAACGTCAGAAAACAAAAATGAGGTGGATCAGGCAACAGTCCTATTGGAAAATGTGGGTGGCCAGTGAAAGTTTCTCCAGGGCTTTTCAGCTTGATGAAAGACTGTATTAAATTGAATGTCAAGCAGATTTGACCCAGGAAATAATGACCATTGAACAATATGCAGAACATGATTGATTTCTACTTCCTGCATTGCTTAATAACCCTTTAAAGTGTTATTGTAGTTGCCCTTGATGAGGGCAATTCATTTCCATTTTCTGAATTTTAGGTCTAAAACTATGTATTTGTTTTCTTGCTTTTTTCTTGGTTTCATTGTTGATTTATCAGAACAACACTCTACAAAAGTTCTTTGCTAAATTTCTTCAGCTATTCAAGTAGCAGGGTAACTCAGACAAGTTTCTCTTCCCCTTTTCTCAAGGTAAGCATACACATACAGACATCCACCTTCAGATTTTTTACTGGCACATCAAGGAGGGGGTGGATTTGAGTGTCATTTAAATCTGTGAAACCGAGACCATAGCTCTGTGGCTTTGACCGTACTTCCCAGTGCTGAGTAGATTGCTGGGATTCCACAAATAAATAATAAAAATAATAATGATTTTTAAAGCATTTGGAAATGCTGAGTTGAAAGGTGTGGTGTAAGTGCACTGTTTTATTGTGAGAGTGATATCTCTCGCATTATCTGCTTCTAATGGAGGGCGGCAGTAATGGAGAGTGAGGCACTTATGCCTCCAGACCAGGGGTCCCTGAAGGCGGGGTGGAGCTTGGGCCGGCCCTGTGGTAACACTTACTGTACTCAGTAACTGCTTCCTTCCAGTCTAGCGAGAAGGTATGAGAGGAGTCATGTTGCTGTTGTTCCCCTAAACCTTCTAAAGTCATCTTTGTTTCTTATTGACGGAGAAAGTGACTGACAATCATACTGGAAAAATACCACAGATTTAAAAATATGAACTTAACTTTCAGTTTTGGTCTCAAATAAATACACATTTGGCATGGGGCATGTCAGCCACATGGATACGAAAATATCTTTGGTCTCTGTCATGGGCTGTACTATGTACTGCCCAACCCCCGAATTCATTTGTTGAAGCCCTAACTCCCAGTACCTCAGAATGTGGCTGTATTTGGAGAGCCTTTGCTGATTAAGTTAAAACGAGGCCATTAGGTGGGCTCTTAGCCAATAGGATTGGTGTCTTTATAAGAAGAAGAAATTGGGATCAAAACCACCAGGACTGCGTGCCCACAGAGGAAAGACCATGCAAGGACACAGTGAGAAGATCGCCATCTGCATACTAAGAAGAGAGGTCTCAGGAGAAGCCAATCCCTGACACTGTGCTCTTAGACTTTAAGTCTTCAGAAGTGTGAGAAAATAAATTTCTATTGTTTAAGTCACCCAGTCTGTGGTACTTTGTTATAGCAGCCCTAGCAGGCTAACAGAGTCTGGGGTTACCGAGATTTAGGATTCACACCGAATCATACAGTACAATATAGAAAAAAGATACTTTTCATACATTATAGTCTGAATGCTTTCCCATCCAAGTCCATAACGTTAATTATAAAGTGAGCATAACCTGTATTAAATTATGAATATGTTAACATATTGAATGGGGACAAGAAAAATAAGCACCAGATTTAGGCTACGTAGGCACTTGAAGGTAGAGTAAAAAAATCTGGTTTCCTTGACCACATTGTCATAATATGCATATATAACAGTTTATTGAATCCAGGCTGTGTAGACAACCAGAAGAACTCTGGCTCCATACTGTCACAATGCATGCCCACAACAAAGACTCAGGGAGAACAGCCCCTTTCATTCGATCTCTCTAAGTATTACCAACACGAAAGCCGAAAACCTTACCTCTGACTGAAGTGTATCTATGTATCCATGCATAAGTTATTAACTGGGCTCCCTGGGCTCTGCTGCTGAAACTATTAATATATTCAAATCTCATTCTAGCTACTGCAAAAAACAGTACATCAGATCAATGCATTAATATCCTTCTTAGGCAAAAAAAATCTGCAATTATTTTTTAAAGTTTCTTTCTTGTTCTTTGGGCTCCTGCTGAAATACAGATGATAAGTGGCCTAATAAGGTAAAGTGGCGAGAGTGTAGGGTCGACTGAAGGCACAAAACACTGTTTATTTGTACTCGAAATACAGCACTCCTTCCTGAGGATTATGTGCTGAGGACTGCTCCTAGTATCCAATGGCAGAATTTTTTTTTTTAATTTTACTTTCTTAGACATTTTGTCTGATGGAAACGAAGTGGGCTGTACCTGAACACCCTCTCGGTGAAGATAATATGACTTTTACTGTGTGAGTCTCCTCACGTTTATGGGCAGTGTGTCCTGGACACAAATACAGCCTTCAAGGAGTTGGGAGGCAAAGCTTTGCTAAGAACGGCAAATCAAGTTTGGAAACCGGAGAAGTCAAGGCAGTGACGAGACGGTCATCATTGCGACTTCTCCCTTGAGATGATGGCTCTGCATTTCCGGGTTTCCAAGTTAAGGGATATATGTATATATATATATAATGACCAGCCTCTGTACCATCCAGCTTTGCCTCTTTGCTTTTGGCTGCACTGAAGGCCTTTTATCAATGACAATGAACCAAGTAGGTGGTCTTCTACCTCTTCCTAGCTGTAGAAAAAAAAAAAGTGACATAATTTTTCACAGCCTGAAATAATTGTGGAAGTACAGATACTGGTTAGGATCACTATGAATTATTAGTGGAAAAGTGGGTCTCAGAAGTACGTTACATGTGAAATATTTTTCGTCACTTGAACATGTGCCGTCCAGAGCTGGCCCTGTTCTAGCCGTCACAGGGAACAAACATTTCACATTCACAGATGCTCCCAATTTGGTGCGGTTTGGAGTGTAATTTAGATCAAACGTCTCCATGTAAATGAGTCAGGGTTTCTTAATTAGGTGCCTCTAAAGCAAAACCTTGGACCACATCAGTAGGTGTGGGTGTGGTGCCCACAATACTGGAATCTTTCCTATAGGCCAGGCTCTTAGTATCATTCAAACAGAGCTTTTTTTTTTTTTTTGGTTGTTTTTTTTTTTCAGGCAATAATAAATCTGCAGATGGCATAGACAGAAAGACGCTACTTCAGAAGAGCTGTCTAAAAACACTGCCTCTTTGGCAAATGCCTTAAAGTAGGTCATTCTGCTGTGATTTAGCTTTTTCTTTAGATTTGATTGCCAGCTTTTTGTTCCCATTACAAGTAGGGTGCATTCCAGTCCACAGACTTGTTCTTAATTTTTCCAACTGGTATTTGTTTACTAGGATTTGCAGATCTTCATACGAAAATGGCCAATATCCTGTCACAGTGCTAATCATGCACTTGACCACAAAACGAAATGGATCCGGGTGATAATCTGGCAATGCTGAAATATTAAATGCCTTAAACACCCAGTCTTCCCACAGCAGAACTGCGTTGATTTATACGGGTAGGTTTGTTGAAATAATTGTCCCATCTTTTATACATGTGAAAAGAAGAGGTGACAGGATGTAAATGGAAAACTTTTACAAGCCATATAGCGGTTTGTATAGATATTCAGGTTATCTGCTTTTATACTTGTCATTGTTTGTGTTTTTTATAGGGGGAAAAATCATTGGGCCCCATTTCCCTATTGAGGCTTTGGGATTTACATGCAGAACCCCCTGCAGCATTAATGAGTCACCTGCATAAATCCCCTGGCAATCGATGGGCACATAGACCTTGTTTTGTTATATTAATTATTCCTCACAGAACCTTGACACTGACATTAAATGAGGCCTTAAAAAATCTTGATGAAGGTCTTAAGGTATCTTTTACTGTTCAAATATTAGCATTGCAAAAACTATGTCTAAGGCATTATTCATTTTGTGGTACCGCAGGGAAGGAGGGATGGAAATAAGGGCACAGGGAGTGAACTTTCTGGTCTTAACTCTTCATCGCCTAGAGGCCGGTTTTCCTAGGACTGGGTTATCATCCCCAAATTGTGAAAATAATTAAAATAAATGTTAAGATCATAATGAAAAAAAAAAAACAACTACTGAGTATGTTGTTTTCTCCAGATTGGTTTTGAATATGGTGTCTCCTCCACAGGCCAAGTTTTGTCTTGGCATGTTGGTATTTTCAGGTGAATTCCAAGACGTCAGTTAAAAAGGAACAACAAAGTGAGCTCTGGAGAAGAGAGGAAGACTATTGGCTAGGGATGTTGCAAGATGGCCTGGTAAGTATGTACTTCAGAAACAGACTGCGGAAACGATTCTGAGTGCAGTTTTCCTTCATACCCAGTAAACTTTTACTTAGAAAACCCAGGGAGTATAAGGTTCTGATTAAGCAAACACTCTGGTGAAAAACACTTACATTATATTATCATCTGTAGATTAGCAGTAATCAAACAACACAATTAATATTAAAATTACAATGGACACCACGTTGCCATCCTTTGATAATTCACAAGGAACTTCTGCATCTTGAAGCTCTCATTAGGAACTTGAGTTATCTCTGTGCTAGAGTGTGGTTATTAGATAAAGGGGTGGTTATTAGAGATTAATGACTGGTGGAATGACAGCTAATTGAAATTTGTTTGGATCTTTTTAGAGCGGAAGTTATTTGTTGAGTTATAGTATTTGAGGATAATCTCTGGGTTTTTATAATGCTGATTATTCTGAATTAGCTGTTTACTTTCTCCTTTGCTTCCCTTCGCTGGTTAGTGATTCTCATTGGGCTTGTCCCTGAAGTGATGTTTAATACTACCCTCTGTCTTTAGGCTCTAAACTCTTTTGCTGAGTGCATCCACTTACACAACTTGAAATACTAACCCTAAAACTCTGATTCCCAAATCCTCATCTTCTTTAATATCATAATTTCACTTACCCTCCTGCTAAAACGATTCGTTAAATACTTTCTGTTGCACTAGCCTGTGCTAGTTACACGGGGCACTATCAACTCCAAGAAGAAATGATTCCCGCCCTCAAGGAATTAAAGTTCACCTATGATGAGGGAAGGATTAATTACAGTTTTACAACTGGCTGAGTAGAGCTGTCAATGGTTGCATGAGAAGCTTGGAGCAGGATGCCTTCATCTCTTTGGTGTTCTATTTACAGATAACTCTGAAGGAAGTCATTTGAGGTATAGGTATCATAATCTCCGTTAACACAGAAGAGGAAACAGATGGTCTGAGAAGCTGTTATCCAAGTGACACTATTAAAGAATTATCTTCAGGACATAAACTTAGGTTTTTCTGGTTCTGAATCCAGTGATCTTTCTACTCTCTCTCTTGGATTTAGTGCAAGATCAAGTGTCTGGGCTGGAAGCTCTGCTTGGATTTCCAAACCTGTCAAACTCTAAAATAGTATATAGAATTGGCTTTCACTTTCTTTATCTCATTCGATTATACACACACACACACACACACACACACACACACACACACACACACACCCCAAGGTAGGTAAAGTTAAGAATTATTCCCATGCTGAAGATGACCAAACAATGGCTGAGAAGTGAAGTGACAGGCCTAAAGTTGTTCCCAAGCTGGGGACTGGAATTCATTTTTTCAGATTCTTTCAAACTATCAGAGGTGAATGCCTGAAACACTTCTCACCCACAAATAACTATTTCCAATTAGACTGATGACTGGATAATTTAAATAGTTTTCCAATTTTCCTAGGATGTGTTCTTAGCATACTGATTATTTTAAAGATATTATTTTTTTAAAGTAATCTCTACATCCAACATGGGTCTTGAACTTACAACCCTGAGATTGAGAGTTGCACCCTCTACTGAGCCAGCCAAGCACCCCCTGATTCTTTAAAAATAGATATCTGTCAGTTCATGCCATTCCTGCTCCCAACTTTACAACTGGTTGTCCCTTTCATTTCACTTGGAGCAAAAGACCAATTTCTCACAAAGGCCTTGTCAACGATGTGACTCCCTCCCTCCTCCTCTCCCCACCTCCTCTAGGCTCCTGCCACAATGGCCTTCTTGCTTTTCTGTAGCTGGAAGACACCAAGTGTTAGGTGTCCTCTCTGCCTGGAATGCTTTGACTCCAAAGATCCACCTCAATAACTCCCCATCTTTTCTTAAATCTCACCTTCTCTCCAGTGGACCTTAGTTATTATTCCAGACCTCCCTCACATCCCTCCTGATTTTCCTCCTCTGTCCCACTTTTTTGAGCTCCCTAGCACCCAACACTTTCTAATATATGTAGCATTTCCTTGTTCATTATACATATCTGGTTTTTTTGTTTATATTATGTGTCTTGCATAAACTCAATGGGAGCAATATAATTTCTGTTAAGTTTATTAACATATTATTAGTTCATAGAACAGTATCTGGCACCTACTTGGTGCTCCATCAAAGTTGACCCAGTTTCCACCAGTGACATCTCCATTCTCTTTAGTCTACTAATTGGACACACTGACATTGACTTCAATTCTTTCTAGTCATTCAGCCACTATGTCAAAGCCATCAGCAAGTACTCCTGACTTCCATGAAAGTCTGTCTAGGCATTACACTCTTCCCACAGAGCTCCATAGACAACACGGGAATAATTGCTCTCTGGTCATGGCAAGATAACTGCTCAGTTTAACTGGCTTTACTCTAGCCCCCTTCTTTAGCCCTTCCAATCCATTTCCATATGAATGTTCAATAACTTTGAGATACTGAGATACTGTTCAATTTGAGATACTTAAAACACAGAAGTCCTTCACCAGGTCCTCAATAACATGTCTTGGTTCCTGATGGAATCTGGGACATGAAATTCCCACTTTTCTGCAGGTGCACCCATAACCTGGCTCCTCCCTGTACTCAAGTCTCCTCCTCCTTTGCTTCCTGTTACAGTTAGCACAGGCTGCTCACAGCCACATCCTGGATTCCCTTTGGCTTTCTCAAGCTGGGCCATGGAACAAGCCTGTGTTCCAAAAATTCTACCCATGCATCAGAGCCTAACTCAATCTCCACCTTTCATTGAAGATTTCTCAACTCCTTTAGTCTATTTCTCTCTGTACCTACTATTTAACAGTTACTTATTCTCTACTCTCTCTTTTCAAGTGCTTTGTCCCCTGTTAGATTAGTAGCTCTGCAAAGGCAGAACTTTATACTTCTTATTTGATTCTTCTTTTATCTTCCTCACTCTCCCCAGTGTAGTATGGAGCACAGACCCTCCATAGATCCTGTTGATTCCTTGATGGATGCTTATATTCATCTCCTTCTTGTATATGTACTTTATCACACTGGCTTTAGACAGCTGAGCATTTCAAATGATATATTTTGAATGATATCCTAAATTTATATGTCTTTGGCAAGTAATAGCACTTTTGCCGCTATACTGATGAGCTGTATATTAGGATAAATGTATATTTAAAGTCCAGCCTTATCTAGTTTACAGCATGTTTACAGCGTGTCTAAACGTAGGAACTCATACTCCTTTCACCAGGGATTAATTGGGTCTTGCTTTTTGAGGGTGTGTGTGTGTGTGTGTGTGTGTGTGTCTTTCCATACATCTAAAGTGGATTCTATCATTAAGAAGTCACAAAATATGTAGATATTAGTATAAGAAGCACTTAGGAAATAACTAGATAAAGAATATAATCATTAATCCAACTAACAATTAAATCTTTTATGGTACATGCAGGCTTTAGCATGAAAGCCTCTGTAGCACGCAGCAATAAATTAAGTTTGCATAATATAAGCTTTAAAATGGCCCATTCTTTGATGTTTTTCAGCAACTCTGATTCTATTTTACAAAGCTCTGAAGCAAGATTATCACTCCCTTTACTGTTCATTGGTCAAGCTTTGAAGGTCTGCATTCTGCTATCTTGTCTTCTCTTGATTCATCTTGAAAAACCGTTTTGGTTCTTGGGAGGTCATCACAGACTGCTGCTGGCTGGTGTGTCTCTGCTACAGCATTAACCAGTAAGTGGAAAATCCTACCACTGTTGAGAGTAGATGTACCCTTCATGGAACGTGTTCAGGGATCAAACACTCTGCCTCCTCCCACCCCTCAGGAGGAGAAGTCATTTTAGAGTACATTTTAGGACTGGATTGGATTATTTACTACTTTGGACTCTCATGTTTCTGTTCTTTAGTTCCTGGGACAAATAAAAATGAACTTGATTATTCTGGGTGTTAAACTCATCTGAAAGTCCTCTTTCTCTTTGCCCAGCCTCTGCTCTTCAGTTCAGGGAGAGCTCTTCCCTCTTCTTCTAAGAACTGCCTTCTGAAAGTGTGGTTTCTAGGTCAGCAGCACCTGCGAAATTCATCCCAGACCCCTGAATCAGAATCTACACTTTTAACAAGATCTCTAGGTGACCAGATTTGTAAGTACATTCAAGTTTAAGAAATCCTAGCCTACGAGTGCCTGGGTGGCTCAGCCTCTGCCTTCGGCCTAGGTCAGATCTCAGGGTCCTGGATTCAAGCCCCGGATCCCATTCCCTGTTCAGTCGGGTGACTGCTTCTCCCTCTCCCACTCCCCCTGCTTGTGTTCCCTCTCTTGCTGTGTCTCTCTCTGTCAAATAAAAAAAGAAAGGAAGGAAGGAAAGGAAGGAAGGAAGGAAGGAAGGAAGGAAGGAAGGAAGGAAGGAAGGAGGAAAGAAAAGAAAGAAGGAAGGAAGGAAGGAAGGAAGGAAGGAAGGAGGGAAGGAAGGAAGGAAGAAAAAGAAAGAGAGAGATCCTAGCCTAGAACTTTCTGGAATGCTTAGGCTGCAGTTGTGCTGGCTGAGGACGCTAGGAGGCTGAGGAGACTTGGCAGCCTTTGCAGCTCCCACTGTCCACCATGTGACCCACCCAAATCTCCCCTCTCTTTTGAAGCCCCCTCCACTCTAGTACCTGAAAGCCTGTTTTAGTCCGTAAAAGGTGAATAGTCATATGGTACAAGCGCACCTGTGCCCACAGAGGGCGCCCTTTCTACTCCCCCCGACGCCACCCCCAGGCCAATTAGTTGACACCATTAAGCACTTCTGATGGAATCTGGGTTGTGAGAGGTGACGCCTTTTGGATGGACTGCAGGATAACGGCCCTTACCACTTGTGGTCATTAAAGTTCCCGCGGTGCTTTTTGTGAGAGAAGGGATTGTTAACCTCCGTGTCCTGGCTGACTCCCAATCTGTGTAATTGCATGCAGTCTACCTAAGTCCGCTCTGTAGTTTCAATTAGGTAAAGTATTGTTCACTTCTTGTACTAAACTGCTGTGTTGTGTGGCTACAGACTGCTAATTAGCTGGTGTTTTTCAGGTGGCTGCGTTCGTGATGAACAAAACGTCTCTGTGGCCATCTCCGCCCTCCCTCGCTATCTCCACCTCCCAGGGTCTCACGCACGACCGCATGCCTGTCTTCTTGGATATTACCATTTCTTGGATACAAGTGCTTTGGGATCCGAAATTCCTAGAACGTGACAACGCATGTTCCTCTCGTTTCCCTATGTAGTCACTTGCTTCTAGGCCCACCTAGCCTATTATAGGGTGTTGGAGGGGAAACTCACGCAGAGAAAAGCAAGAATGTGATAAGGGGTGAATAAAATAGGCCTTCCTCTGCCAAGTTGAAGGATAAATTCCTGTCATTGCCAGGGAAGTATGAATTACTTTAAGAGCTTGGCACTCTAGGAATTGGTTATTTTCAGTGTGATATGAATGGAGAGGGAGGCCAGAGAGAACAGGGCACGCATTTTATTTCTCCCTTCTTGCTAGTTAGAAAAATATAGGGGGACATGTAAACCACCCATTAAATGCCTCACTATCTCTGTGGGGTTCTCCAACCCTAAGCAGGAAATGTGGCCCTGGGAGAAAGAATGGAATCCCCTTCCAGTGGTCAAAGGTCAGTACCAGGGAAATACTTATGACCCCAGAATGGCAGCTGGAAGTGAAAAAGAAATGGAATAAGAAGGGTGAGCAGGGAGCCAAGAGGAAGAGTGGTGCTCTCGTTGGAGAAGAGCTGTGTTTTTAACAGTAGAATTTTTCTGGGATGTGAAATAATTGCTTTAAAAAGTGTTCAAATGGGGAAAAAATCAGATTTAGGTAAAAGGTCACTTTGTATATCTTTTCAGTATGTGAGGAAATTTGTTCTGATGTTCGAACACAGAGATATAAATTAATTAGATAAACATTCCTTTCTAGCAGAGGTAATTTCTTTTTTCCTTTCATATCCCAAACAAGATGGGAAATAAAGGAATTAATTGATGAGTGAAATGAATGAATGAGTGAACAAATTGATGGAGGGCAAATATTTATTTAGAGGTCTATGCTGTCAGTTCATGGAGAGAAGAAAAAAAAAAGTGTTATTAGTGCCAGAGTGCCAGCACCTGTGTCTTACCTACTCCTTGCTATGGCTCTGTCCCTGAATATTCTACTTGTCTCTTTGAAAGTGAGAAAGAAAAGAACAGAGGTGTCCTCAAACAGATGGGTAGACTAAAAGAATCCCTATAAAGACAGGTTGATTTGCCAATCTTGTGATAAGAGGAGGGGCTGGAGCCACAAAGTTGGGAGTGAGAGTGAGGTGAAGGAAGTGAACTTGGCAGGGGCAGGGAGGGAGACATCACAGCTAAATAACCTCCCAGCTCCTAGGGGATGATTGTCATCCTGATAAAACTGTCTTCGTTTCCAGGTCCATGTCTCTCATGATAGTTACTCAATATGTGACTATTGTGTGTCCTGAATAAATGGGAGATTGATGTAGGCAACAATGCTTGAGGGTGAAGAGTGTTCTCAGAGTGAGGGAAATGGGAGGAAGAATTGGAGGATGATGATGATCTAAGGGAGGAAAGGCAGGGGGGAATAAAAAGGGAAAATGTTAGAGAAAATAGCCTGGTTTAAAAGATGTGAAAATGATACAGAAGAGGAGAAATTACTGGAAGTGAGACACAGTCATCTGTACACAAGGGGCAATATTTAGTATAAAGTTTCTAAGTTCTGCATATACTTTCAACCTCCTTTGTGAACACTAACAGATTCACCCAAGGAAAAAATTACAGACCAAAAAATGTCAGTGACGTAGAGATAAAACAGACTTAAAACTAATCTTAAATTTGAGCTCTACTGCCGTACCAGTGATTTCAAAGGAGATTTTCCCAAAGTCCTGATCCAAACAGCCCTTAAATTCATTTCCTTGTTCCCCAGGGACTCTCATTCCAGTTAAGCCCATGATTTCAGTTGTGTACCTCTTCAAAGTCAAGGGTGTGTTGAGTCTGCCACTGGCCACAGACCAATTATTATTAATGGCTGAGATTTCCTCCTGTCCACTGCTAAGTCCCATCTTTTCTGAGCCCAGACAATACAGTCTTGAGATCAGAAATCTCATATATAATCTGTACTCTTTCTTGCATGAGGGGAAAAAGAAAAAACCCAACAACATGGAAATGTGCAGCTACCCCGTGTTAACTATTCCTGGATGTCACCCTGCAGCTCTAATTTCTGCTTTCTCCTCTGCATTCTGGGTACTGCTGCTGGACTTGTCAGCACCTTGTCATGGCTTCCTCGTGCGTGGGCTACCACCGGACTCTGTGTTCTCAACAATTATCCATAAATAAAACCCCACAGAATCCTTCACAAGTTAAAAAAAAAAACAAAAAATATATATATACAGGTAAAAAAAATGGAGCTACTTTAAAAAATTTAGTATCCTGAAGCAGGTGCTATTTGTGATGCTGTCGTGTTGCTTTATGTTTTCCAGTCCTGCGATGCTCTTTTGTTCGTGGTGTGACAAGGATGGGGGGAGCCAACATGATTTAACTAAATAATACACAAATGTCAAGAATACTTTCATGTCTTGTGTACAGACCAGAATAAATTACTCCAATGGAATGTTTTGCTTTTCTTTTCAGGGAACGACCCCACAGTTTACAAGGAGCTATGCTGACAAGAAACGGCTAAGAAATATTATTTAAAGTCGCCTCTTTGAATGTAGTACTAAATGGCTGAGGATTTCACTTGGGTTCAAAAGACAGAGGCCTGGAAAGGAAGTTGACAGGCAGGCAGCAACGAGAAATGCATCTTGTCCTAGAGTTTGTATGGGCAGTGGGGAGAAAAAAACAAGTCCGGTAAGAAATGAAAATGAGGAAACTCGTTCTCAGAATTAAAGGTGAACTGAAAGGAATTGGCAGCTGCCTGGACACGCCAGCCAGAGAGGCCACGGTCTCTGATACACGTGACAGACCGAGAGACAACTGCAAAGCTCCCCAAACAACTCGCCTGAAGGGCTTGCCAGGAAGCCAGATGCTGCTTCTGGAAGAATATCTTCCGTGGTTGGGCATCTGGGTTCAGTGCTTTCCATTTAAAGAGGAGAAAGAAGGTGGTAAAAGGCAGAACCATCGTTGCCTTTTAAAAAACATGCTTTCTCTAAGGGTGCACACACACACACACACACGTACACATGTAGCACTGATGGATGTGGATTTGGAACTTGTTTTTTTAAAGAACCCCAGAAATCAAAGTTTCCCTGGTGCGTTTTGTGTGGAAAGCAATGTGTTACAGGGAGAGAGGGAGAGAGGGAGGGAGGGAAAGAGAGAGAACAGACAGCCAGAAAACCCCTTATATAAATATGTCAATTTACTAATTAGTTAGGTAATTTTATTTAAAGAGCTGGGATTATAGCTGGTGTTCAATTAAAAAAAGGGAATTTGAGGGACAGGCCTGTGCCTCTCTCATCGTTGGCTGGTCTTCCTCACTCTTTGTTTTACCATTCCTTCTTCCCTGGAAACACAATCGAGTATTGGTATTGGCAAGAAAGCAGAGTGTGGTCTAGTGGACTGGAAATCAGGTGACTTGAGGTCTGGTTGCTTTTTTTCCCTCCCTTCCACTTTGAAGTTTGCCATGTCTCGGCTCCGTTAAATGGGGGAATCAAATATTTTAAATACTTAATAGCAGAGGGCAAGCTTTTGTAATCAAGATCATTTTTGTTCATTTGCTTCACCTAATGCTCAATAATCCAGGTGGTAGGAAGTTAACAGTGGACCCGGAACCAACGTTGCATAGGGTGGTTGGATTGATAGGAGACAGGAATGATAGAGATTCTTTAGTTTTGTAGTGGGAGCAATGACAGAAGATGTGAAATGAAGTTTTTCTATCCCACAATCTGTTACAAATCCCAGACAGTTAAGAAATCAGCAGCAGTGGAAACTCACCCTAGACTGCAACAAACTGACCTCACAGACGCCAACACTGACCGGTGCTCACACATTCCCTGACCAAAGCTCCCTCAGCAGGGGAAGCCTCTCTGACCACTCATTCACTCTACTCAGGGTCTCTTAACGTGCAATCTTAATATTGCTTCTTTTGCAATTACAGCTGCTTTTCTCTTCATCATAATGAAGAGATAAATACCAGGTGAGGAGAGAAAACTTGAGAGGACCAGCTTACTAACCAATACTCTCAAAATGGAATATTGCCTGGTTCTAGTCTGAACTATACCCAGGTGCCAAGGTTCCAGTTGATCTTAACTGGAACCGTTACTGGCTATTAGATTATTATCGTCTCATTCAATGAAGTCATGTGATCCCATTTGTTCGACAGAAATGACTGAGGATCTACAATGTGTAGGACTCTGTACTAAGCTCTGGGGATAAGCAAGAATCAAAGTGACACAAATTCCTGCCCTCCTGGGACCTATGATCTAATGGCAGAGGGAACCTGTTCAGTTCTTTATAATTTCCACCTTTATCAGTATTTTTCAGGACCTGGCTATGCTATAGAATAACACTTTTTTCCTGCTTGGTTATTATATTTATTCCTGTGATTTCTCAAGAACCAAAGGATGAAGGATAGAGCAGTAGCTGGTTATTACCAGAAATTCTTCCTGATGTCCTGTTACCATGAGAATTTACTAGGTCCCTTGTGTAGAGGTAATAATCTCAGCCACAAAATATGATACCTCTGCTCTTGCCAAATTTTCTATCACCATGCATGCCATTCTCAGACTCTTACCCCAGGGTCTTCCTCTGACCACCCTTCCAATGTTAAACAACCCCAGGAATCTGTCCTGAGTTCTCTTCTGGCTTCACAGTGTCCCCTGGGGTTATTCATGACCCTACACCATTCCACCTTTAAACTGATGACTCCCAAATTCATACCTAGATCCCAATCACCTTTCCTGCTTTCCCAACAGATATTGTTTATCCTCAAATGGAATTCACTAATGAAGTATCAAGAATCCCATATCACATCCCCAAACTTTCAACTTCTTTCATGACTCTAATTTTATACTTTTCCTCTATGTGAGTTGAGGGTGTCACCACTCAGCTAGTCCAAAACCTGGGGATCCTCCTTCTTCCTAACCTCTTGTATACTCTTGGTGATCATGTCCTATTGAATCTGCCTCCTCTGTGCCTCTTGCATCCATCCCAGGTCCTCGTTCCTCCTATCGCCTCCTTAGTTTGGGATCTGTAGCTTGTACCCTCACGACTGGTATTACTATCTCTAGTGTTGCCCTCCTACATGCTACACTTCACCCTTCCAAAGACTGTGATCTTTATAAATAGAAATTGCATCAGCTTACCTCCCTGCTTCTGACACTTCCATGATTTACCTAATGTCTAAAGAATGAATTTCAAATTTCTCAACAAAACCTGTGAAAGGTCTATCACAAGTTAGCTCTAACTCACTATATTCTGGGCATATGCTCTGCTACTTCTTTTATGCTTGCTAATTCTCCAATCATGCCAGGGGATTTGCTCTTCACCACACCATAGTTCTCCTCCACTTGTCTTTGTACCTGGTCTCTGCTTGTGGCCGATCTGCTGTCTGCCAAACTGACATCTTTAAAGACAGCTTGTGCCATCTCCTCTAGGAGGCATTCTTTGGTTTTTCTAGGCTAAATTCCAGCTCCTGCTTGGGGCTCTCACAATGTCTTGCAATTCTGCACCATGTTTATTGCACTTGTTTACTAATTCATCTATGCCAGGAGACCACAGAAGAAGTGGGGTAGGAGGGCCTCACGTTTGCCTCCTTTTGCCTCTAGCATTGAGTTGAGGGGCCATCAAACTTTTTCTGTAAAGGGTCAGTTAGTAAATATTTTTGGCCTTGTGCAACTTGTCACAACTATTTAACTCTTACCATTGTAGCACGAAAACAGCCATTGGCAATACACAAATATATGGGTGTGTTTGTGTTCGTGTGTTTCAATAAAACTTTATTAATAAAAACAGGCAGCAAGGGCAGGCATGTATCTGAAGGGCAGGCCATACTTGGCCTACCTATGATCCAGTCCAGTGCCTGGAATATAGTGGGAACTCACTTAAGACTCCTAAAGGAATAGACAGATAGGATTTCCCAGCTGAGAAACATTTTCATAAGTGTGAATTTATTTGACCTATTTCACACATCACCGAAAGGGAGGGCTAAAGACATTAAAAGGTCTTCTTAATGTCGTAGTTTCTTTTTTTTTTTTTTAAAGATTTTTTTTTTATTTATTTATTTCACAGAGGGAGAGAGATCACAAGGAGGCAGAGAGGCAGGCAGAGAGAGAGAGGGGGAAGCAGGCTCCCTGCTGAGCTGGGAGCCCGATGCGGGCCTCGATCCCAGGACCCTGAGATCATGACCTGAGCCGAAAGCAGAGGCTTTAACCCACTGAGCCACCCAGGCGCCCTTAATGTTGTAGTTTCTAAGGGCTGAGGTTGGGATTGAGCCTATGTCTTCTGATTCCAGATCCCTGGTTCTTTCCATTAAGTAAAAGGCCAACTTTCATAATGGAGAAGATTGGGACAGCTTAAAAAATTTACCTCTTATAAGGGAAATAACCCCATGGGATGGACCACCACTAACCACAGAGAACACAGTGACAAATGAGCAGTAGTCATTTTAAGTTTTGTTTGTTTCCTATTATTCAGTGGCTAATGTTACCATTCAAATGTTAAATTAAAAGATCTAAAGTAATAATTTCACCACTGTCTTAAAAACCTTATCTCCCAAAGCCTTCCTCCAAAACAAGGATCCACCACTGGAAGGATCATTGAACCTCAGTCCCCAGCTCACAAACCTTATAAATCCTGTGCCAAGATGTCTCCTAAGTAGATGACATTTTAATGATTACTACAGGGAGTTGGGAACTATTGCTTCATCCCCACGATCAGAGTAATTAATTTTCTTAACTACCAGGCCAAATTCTGCCACGGGAGTCCAGTTGAGATATTTCAGGCCCATAGGAAGTACATTAGCTCTTCAAAGTGATTAGGGTGCCATTTCAAATACACAAGCAAAGGAGCTATTAGGCTTCTGGCTTATTTCAAACGACTTGCAGCCCTTGTCCCTCAGGAAAAAAAAAAAAAACAGAAAAGAAAAAAGAAAATAACAATTTGTACAGGTTCCTCATTTTCCAGTAAAAATACCCATGGCCTGCAAGTCATTGGCTATCAGGTATTATGGTTGGGTGAGCGACCAAAGTGTACAGAAAAAGGGTGGAGTGCCAGAAGACAGCACAGAAAAACATAGCCTGCTCCAAAGCACACCAGAGCTGAGCCCTCGGACGCCTAATGGGAGACAGAGAGCTTCACCAGTCATTGCTCTTGAAGACCAGAGAGAAGGGTAAGAGCTCATGGGCTTTCAAGTTCATTCTTTAGTCATGTGTCATTACCCGCCCCCCAACCCCCCAAATATCAGAAATGCTCACCGTGCCATTTTAAAGTCAGAGTGGGTGAATTATTTCCTTACCATTGTTTCCTCATACAACTCTTATATTTCTAGGTCATGATCATTTGAGTTGCTTCTGACATGCTCTTGTAGAATATTTTATTTAACACCCATGAAGACCACAGAGAGGCTTTAAATATCAGTTTACTCACAAAATAGCCACAGCCCAATAGTTTCGCCTTTCAACAAGGCATTCAACTGGCATGCTTCCATGAGATTTGTCTATTCAGCCATATCATTCCTTCACCTTGGAATTCTATGAACAGCTGGGCGATTTTCTTAGAGTCAATGCAACAGGGAAGATTTTCTAGCTTTTTTCCAACCTATTTTACAAAGCGCAAGTCTCCTATAAGAATATTTATTTTCTGCAGCAAATATATACTTCCAAAACGATTTTTGAAAATCAGTGAACGACATTAGTCATTTCTAACAGCCACCCATTTCTAAGACATTTTGACTTTCTCTGAACAATGTATTTGTACATGGGAATTGAATGTTCTTTCATGTCTCCCCCACTCAAGAATGTGAGATTGTTTTGGCTTCCAAAACTCACGCCACAAAGTTAATCCAGTTAATGAGTTCAATTTAGCTTGGTGGAAATACTTTTTGTATTTATTTCTCAATTTTCTGCTGTATGTTTCAGGTATGATTTTTACCCTGGAAATAAAAATACGGGGAAAGACTGCAGCCGTAGCTAGAACACCTTACTCATAGTAATGGCAACTGGAATGCCAGAACGTCAAAAGATTAGTGCTACATACCAGGTAGATATATAGTTGATAGGATTCTAGGAGTGTTTACACAGTCTGTTTGAGGCACAGGATAAGGGCCTCCTGGCTTCACTGTGTCTCACTTACCAGGCTCCCATGAAGCCAGTGCGCTGTGCAGTCTGGCAGGAAATACTCACTGTGAGAATCATATGATAAGTAGGACTACAAGGCAAGAGATCTGTCCTTAGGAAACTGCTGCAACAGGGAAGCATTGGACAAGAAGCAGAGGACACCTGTGCCCTATCTCCAAATTCCTTGCACTGGCCTGAGAGTTGAGGTAGAGTAGATGATCTTAGCAAGCTACCACTTCGACAGTAAAAAATAGTCTGCTCTGTGAACATGGAACAAGATGCAGATCAGGTTGATGGAGAGTTAGGGGCAGGGTAGAATGGGTCTGGGCATTTCACAAGGGATTGGGCATGGTGTGGAATGTCATATGGTTGGTCAAACAGGTAAAATCGGCCTCAGTGGGACTAGGGGAAACTATATAACCTTCCTTATCACTGGACACTTAGGTTGTTTCCAAGGTTTACCAGTGCAAATAGGACTGTCAGATGTAATTTTACTTGCATAAACTGCCTCCCTCATTACTTAAGATGACTGACTCAAAATACATGAAGATTTGAAAGGTTTTTATTCTTGAGATACATTACATATATGGCTTTCCCATCACGTTGGTTGGTTCATCCTAACTAGCAGCATATAAAGAGTTTAAATCAATATACATCTGACAAAATGGGATTCATCCTATTTGGTTAGTTTTCAATAACCTTATCTTCCTCTTCCTCTATAACTGCAAAATAAAGAAAAGGGTGCACCCTTCTACCCAGTATCTATTATTATTATTAGTAGTAGTAGTAGTAGTCGCAGTAGTATTATCAGAGGGACTATTTTCACAACTACCCAGCATTAAGACCTGAGACTTAACTCCACAGCTGATTGGATATGGGGATAAAGGAATGAGAGAAATAAACATTGTGTGGAATTTTCCTCTGAAAATTCTCAAGATTTAGGCCATGTCTTTCCATTTGATGTTCATCACTCTAATACAACCACAACTCCCATGTGGCCTCCTGGGTTCTTTTCTCCTTCTATCTTATTCACCCTATACTCTGTTGTTGGACTACTTCCAAAAACACTGAGCACATCATACATGTGTCCCATAGATAAAGTTTGAATGGTTCTCTATTGCTTATGTAACTCCTTTGCCTGGCTTTTAATCTCCAACTACTGCCCATCAGCAACTAAACCTCCTTCCTCATTAACTTCATCTTCACTTTGCCTCTCTGCCTTTCCAAAGAAGCAGGCTAAAGGAAAATGCACTTGACACACATTTTATAGAGATAGAACTTGCCATTTATGTGATGATTCAGAAGGTACTACAGGACCTTATAGTACTTATCACTGTAATGTCAATTTGTGAAAGTGGCTATTAATAAAGGTTTCTGGTTGATGGCATTTTGAGATGATAGCTTATTCTGAATTTCTGGTCTCATGTTATCATAGCAGAAGCATAGAACTTGACCCTGAGTTTGATCAAGAATGAGGACCCTGGACTCTGAGACTATTCAGCCGGTGCAGCCATTGTGTAATCTTACGCTTACTGTAATCACAGCCCTTTAAAATTTCTGGCTTTTGCGGACAGGACTGGCATCCACCCTGTAGTCTAATTGTGCTGTATTAAGCTTTCTCAGCTGGTAGTTGCTCTGCTTTCAAGGGAATGTTTAATTCAGGGCTGTGCAAAAATGGAGTTCTCTTCTGTTGGCTACAGAGTACGTAGGTCAAGTGGAATTTTTGGCACTTCATTACATTCCCTGACCCTCACTAAACAAACTTCAAAATATATATATGTTTGCAACAATTTGAAATAAACACTACATACAAGTGTTGATGGTAGATTTTCTGAAGAACTACCAAATGCATCAGGACTAAGGAAAACATTCTAATGATTCTTTCAACACGAATATTTTAAAATTCCTATTAAACAATCTTCTTATTTAGTCTTCTCAGGCTTTCATGAAATGCCACAATTGGCTGTTTATCAAAAACTTAGCAAAAAATTATTAACAAGATATAATCATGTGCACACACTTGTGCATAATTAAACCCAGTTTATAAATCAGTCCAGGGCAGAATATGGTCACACCATTCAAGAAAGGTTGGTGACTAGCAAGTAACACTTTTCTCTCCACTTATAATGAAAAATCTTGTCATGTGAATGCTGTGAAGGTGGTATAATAATGGGATGGTGTGGCATGAAGGTGGAGGATTCTCACCCTTCCAAGGTTTTTAATTGGATGGATTTTCATCTGTGTGTTTTATTTTTTTCAAAGGAGGATTTACCTGATCCTAAATTTGGGGGGGGGGGGGGGGGAGGAATAACTGAGACCAAGTAATGGATATTTCTCAAGATCTCCAAGACTAGGTATTGCATAGCATTAAAGAGTATACTTTTCCATTTGTTTTATGACTTTGTCCAGTTAAAGTAACTGGCATAAGCACTCTAGTATTTACTTGTAATTTGAAACCCCTTTCATGAGATGTCTGGATCCTAAGGGAAAAGAATTTACATTTGAGGAATGCTTACCTTGTGCCAGGCATTTTATATGCATTATCTCATTTAATTCTCATGACCACAAGGTATGGTTGATATTATTTAATCTGATTTTATGTTCTTGAGATCATAAAAGAAGTGCAGAACAAGGATTTGACTCCAGAGCTCTCTCTTTATTTCCTTAAAGCCCAACCAAGATCTTTGCACTAAGCCACACTGGGCTTCCCTTTGTAGCCAGTATGTGGAGCTGATAAGAAGGGACATCCTAGCAATAAGGGATGGTCTGCACTTTGGCACAGGTTCTCCTCTGGTATAAAATAAGAAAGAAACTAATATGATGGATTAGATTAAAGCATGTTCCCTAATGCAGTGACTGATTAAGCAAATTATGGACTACCCGTACTACCGAATACTATGTCATCATTAGTGAGAATCACGTTAAGTCTGTCTCATCAAATGGAAGACTGTCCATGAGTTGCAAAATATTGCAGAACAACATATGCAGTATGATAAACTTTAACACAATAACAGTCATATATACATATGTTTATATGTGTATACACATATACACAAAAACATTAGTTACTTCTGCTCAGAAGGCTAAGAGTAACCAGTAGGCAAATTCACTTTTTAATCTATATGCACCACTGTTGCTTAAATTTTTTTGTGTGTACAATTACATGTACTAAATTCACATAATGGATTATTTCAATAATCTGTAGGAATGACTCAAGCCAAGGAAGGGGTGATTAAGGAGATTCAATCTCACAAAAGCAAAACTATCCAATCTATTTGACACTATCCAGCTTCAACATTACTATAAGTATATGGTGAAAGCTAAAACCTCATCACTTGTATTGCACTCTGCCTTATCTGAAGAAGGTGTTAACAGAGAGCAAATGAGTAATAGTCATTTCAAACTTAATGCGTCCAGAATGGAACTTTCCAGTCTGCTCTTCCTATTCAACCCATCTGTATCGTACTACCATTTCTTCACTTGCCTAAGCCCAAACCCTAAGGGGCACACTTGATTTCTCCTTCCCTTTTCCAGCTGCATTCTGACCAGCAGAAGATCCAAACTGACCCATCACCAATCTATTCTTTAAGGACTTCACGTAAGCTATCATTACCTCTTGTCTGGACAACCATGGTTGCCACCTTACAGGTATGTCTCCCTGCTTCCATTTTGCAATCCATTCTCTATATGGCAGCCAGAGTGATATTTTATACCCCCTCAATTTAGCACTCTTTATGGTTTGTAATTATACTCAGAATACAATCCAAATCTCTCAGTGAGGCCCACAAGAACCTATGTGATCTGACACCAGTTGGTCTAACAGCTATGACCTTAACTCCTACCCCTACCACCCCTAGTTCATTAAGATTTAGCCATCCTGGCCTGCTTTCTGCTTTTCAAATACATCAAATTCTGTGGACCCCTGGGCCTTTACACTTATTGTTTTTTCTCTGCCTTCATACTCTTCTCTTAGGTTTTTACATGGAAAGCACCTTATCAATCTGAATCAACATTTTACAAGTGAGCAAACTGAATTTCAGACAGTGTAAGTAACTTATTTGTGATCACAGCATTTTGTACATGATGAAGCTATATTTTGCTCTCATGTTGGAATTATTTCATGCTCTTCCCTTATACTAGATAACAAAGTAAAGACGGTCCATCCTAGGTCACGTTATGATGATGAATCAACAAATATCTACTCCTTGAAAAGACCAGAAAAAATAAACTTATTTTAGAAGTTCCTTTTCTAGGTTCTCCTTCATACCTCTAGTATATTCTGCAGCTTCTGCGAGAACACTTAGATTAGCTAAGGGGAAAATTTGAGATAGATGCATTTGGAAAATCTCATCTCAGAGGTTTGAAATTAAATACTTGCTTATGTAAGAAATGAGAATATGATGACACAACCAGAAACCCTTACAACTTACTTAGTTAGATGTCCAAACAGGACTTTCATGGTGTCACGATTTGGTGGAGGGAGTTTTTGCACAAGAGTCTTTATAGTTTCAATTCTTGTGTTGTAGTCTTGCTTTTCTGGAAAACAACAACAACAACAACAAATAAAAATTAGAAAAGAATGAGATTTGATAATTGCATGAGGGAATTTTCTTAGGAGAACTTTGGACAAAGACTTAGCAACTTCAAATCCTAATCATCAGCCAAAGAGAATAGGTGTATTCAACATCATTATCATGAAGTTTCTTTATTTGGACTCTGATGTAGATCATAGCAATACGAAGCAGCAACAGCATGGTTTTGACATAATCTTGCTAAGATCAAGTATTGGATCAGTTTTATAACTGTTTTACTATTTTTATAAGATGTGGTAGGGTGAAGAATGGCTTTCCAAAGATGTCCTTGCCCAAATCTCTGAAACCTGTGAATATGTTGTCTTTTATGGTCAAAGGGACTTTGTCGATGTGATTCAATTAGGACTCTGAGATGGGGAGATTATTCTGGATTATCTGAGTGGGGACTGTATAATCACAAAGGTGGTTAAGAGAAAAGCAGGAGGATCAGAGTCAAAGAGAAAAATGACGTGGCAATAGAAACAGAAGGATGAATGCTATGTGATGAAGGGCCATGGGCTAAGGCATGAAGAAAGCCTCTAATAACTGAAAGAAGCAAGGAAAGAATGCTCCCAGAAGGAACACACGGCTACAAACACCTCAATTTCTGCCCAGTGAAGATGATTTCAGACTTCTGACCTCCAGGGGTATAAGATAAAAAAATTTGTGTGGTCTGAAGCCACTGAGTTTGTGGTAATTTGTTATAGCAGCAATAGGAAACAAACAGATGAGGACACACAGTGTGATTCAATTTCCAATATTCCATTGTTCACTTAATTTTGTGGAAGGGGAAATAATCTTTTTTATTACTACGTGTTGTCTTTTCTCCCTAACACATTTTGTTTTGGCTATGAAATTAAAAAGTGCAAAAAATAAAAATTGAAAGCATAATACCTAGTCATATGCATTTTAAAAAAAGGAAGTTGTTTAAAACTACATACCACATTGAATTGTTTTCCCTCATTTTGTTTCTTTTCTCCTTTATAAGCATGGATGGCACAATAAGAATTGATTTACTTAGCACCTAGAAAATTCATCTCACCATAATTTTAACCAGGACTTAGAACTGTAATCATTTATTGAACTTAAAGACTTTATATACATTGACTTAGGTAACTTTCCTTTCTAGATTATATCTCTAACCCATGGCACAGAGCTCATAGTGATCCTTAAGAGGTCACTTTTGGAAAAGACAATGTATGCCGGTAATACGTAAGTACACACCCAATATTCATTCACTTCTTACTTAGCAAGATAATACATTGTTGAGAGGATGGCAATGGACTTGGCTAAAAGTGGTCAATTCCCAGCCTCCTTGGCAGCTGGAGTGACCATGTGACCACATCTGGCCAATAAGCCTTGGTCAAAGTGATAGATGGAACTTTTGGTGAGGCCATGTGTAGGGAGCTGATTTAGCTTTTTAGCCTTTTTACTCTGCTCCCAAGAATGTAGATGGAATGGTGTGCCATCCTTCTGAATGTGGAGTGGAACACACAGCTAAAAGGAGCTTCCCTGAATCTGTGGGACGGTCAGACCCGTCTTGCACTTTCTGTCTCTGAGTTTCTTTAACATATGAAAATCACCCAGAGTGTACTGAAGCTTTTGAAGACGAGTCTCTGATACTAAAGTCTAATGCCTAATACAATGTGCTCCCAAAAGCCCAATTCATTACCACCTATTACTAGGTATATAAACTTTATATAGTGGGGTAAGAAACAGTTAGTTCAGAAACTGGCAGTTTTTAAATACACTGTTGCAAAGAAACTTTTAATAAGGAATTATAGGAAAATATCCTGCAAAAGATGGTATTTGGCTAAAGCGGAGTGGGGGGCAATCTTCCTAGTAGAACTCTGCCTTGGAAACTTTTCTTCTTCCTCCCAAAACCACAAAGGCCTATAAATAATGCCTCCCACAGTTAGAGCTTTCAAAATTGCAGTTATTCTTAGAAGAGTTCCAACAGAATATGGATTGGACAACTGCAAATGAAAGAGACAAAGGGGGGGGGAGAGAAATTAAAAAAAAAAAGAAAGAAACGAAAAGAAAAGCCAGTTGCAACATCATAGCAGACAGTAGATAAAATCTTTCTGTTAAAAGGGTAGAAAGATCCTTTGTCACTTAATGATGGTAAGACAATGTGATGCTTCATAGGACCAGATAGATACTATGGAATATAACAAACTCAGAAAAATAAGTGAAACAACTCAATAAAGATGAGAGTGAAATTGGTATAGGATGCCCAGGGCAAAGCTTCTTAGGGATACTTGGATATTTTGCATCTAGTCATCTGAAGCTAATACCCACACCAATGATTATATGTAAATAAATGTATGCACACACACGCATATCCATATACAAATACATATACACACATTTATGCATTCACAAGGTGGATACATTCTGCATAGTTTGGCCTGATGTTAGTAGTATAATATACTTGAGGAGCTGGTGAACCCCTTGGTTCAAGCAATGAAGATGATGTTGGGAGAGGAGAGGAAACTTTCTCACTTCACTGAAATGATCAGAGCAATGTCAGAGCCTCCAAAAAAGGGATTAGTTGACACTGGAGATTACAGAGATAGAAGCCATAAATTAAGTTTGAGAAATGATAAGTGGAGAGTGGTCTAAATGGTTACATCCAGCAAACCTCAGTTTTACGGAACATATGACTCCGGTTTAAGAAATGTTGGGGTTGCTTAACTGGAAATATTTGAGTTCACAAGGTCACTTCCATGGTGCTTGAGCAGGAATTAAAACTTTAATAAGTTTGTTTAACCATTAGGTAAAAGAACTATGAACTTCCCTAGACAGAGTCCCTTTGCACTCTTCTGTGTTGCATTGCACTTAGGACATTCTATTTATACAACGTTCCACATGGTATTTCTATGGCTTGAGTGCCTGTCATGTTCTCCCATTTAGCTGGGAGGTTTCCTATAAAGCTAGACAGTTTTATCCTGGCATGTAGCGGGTTAAGTGGATGAAGAGATAATTAGGGAGCAAATGAAAGACATGAACATGGACTGGAATACACAGACCTTGGTCTGAATTCTGTAACAGTTTTTTATTAGCTGTGTGGTTCTGGACAAGTTTCTCACTTTCTTTGAATAATATCTCAAAGGCCAGTTTTATGGATTAAACAGGATAGTATGGAATGCACCTAACACAATGACCAGTAAAAAGTAAACACTCTAGAAATATTCATCCCTTTCTTACCCTCACCTTTTTTGAGGCCCATGCTGGGTCTGGTTCACCTTTTATTTTCAGCAATGAGCAATCTGTCTGATTGCAGTGACCATTCCAAATGTAGTTGCTGATATTGGAACTGAGCTGGTGCCCATGGGTGACGATCCAAGCGTTATGGTAGCCTGACATTTCACAATGCACTCAATACTTTGCAATCCCCAGAAACTGATGATCTGATTGGTGAGCAGTTCAGTTTCATTTAAGAGTCCTTATGAAAGTCTATGGTGGTTCCCGTATCTGCTTATAAGAAACATTCTACACGAAGGCTCTTTTATAAGAATATTTTTTTCTCCCTTTCTCCAGTTTCACCCATACTTGAGAAATTGCACAACTGAATAGTGGTACACACACGTTTGTAGCTAAGTTATATTTCAGTACTGAAGGGGGCACTGAGCAATGATTCAGAGAAAGCTGAAACATTATTAAGGAAGAGAAATTAACTTTCCTTACAACATAATCAGAACAAAATCTTTGAAAAGGTTATAGGAAAGCAGTGGTTTCCCATTCACATCAATACCACACCCATTCTTACATAGCTTGTAAAATCAGGAAATAGCACAACACTTCTAAGTGGAGGGACATCTAAAAATACAATTGGTTACATTAAAACTGAAATGACACCTTTTCAGATCTGGTTTATTGATGTGTCATATAAGGAATTGGAATCTGCATACATGATACAGGACTGGTTAATGAGCTAAGATTCATATACAGCTTACTAAAGATGTGTCAACTGTCTTCAACTGATTCACTGAGCATCTGAAAGACAGCATTTTCTATTAATATTTCTCCTTCAGCATATGGTTTCTCATTATTGTGAAGTATTGAGAGTTTTGAGAAGACTTGCAGATATCTCTGACTTTTTTACATTATGAACTGAGCAAGGGGAGAACATTTTCTACACAGAGAATTAAAGAATCTCTTAGGAAAATTGTGAGACACAAAATCTTTCCAGTAATAAGAAACTCCATAATTCTTCTCTCTTTCTCTCACTTTTGCTCCTAATCTCATTCCCCGATGACTTATTTTTGTATCTACTCAATGCTTTTTAATACCTCTGTTTTAGTTCTTGACCCATATCCCAGCCGCCTTGCCAGTCTCTAAACTGTGAACGTAACTTCAGCTCTAACTGCACACAAAACTTTTCTGCAGTGCTTCGTTTTTGCCACTATTGGGTGGCAAAGAATGTCTATGTAAATATACATATAATGCACATGTATGTTATTAAAATAGTAAACAATATTCCTACCCATCCCTCACCCCCTTGTCCCCATATTCTCAAAATACACTAAGCTCTGTTGTAAATGAGCTTCTTCAAGAACAACTCCAGGCTACTTAGAGAAGTAACAGCTCTTACATGATGTGAAATAGCTTTTAATGTTATGATAAGGATACGGCTTTATAGTTTTGCCCTGATTCATGGTTTTAAGGACACATTTTTTTTAAAAATATAGTTTACATTTACATTTGTCTGCATGAAATGTTGCTACTAAAACAAGGACATTTACAACCAAATGCCTTTTCTGCAAAGAGATAAGATAAAGTTGCACAATGATGGAAAGTGTTCTGTGCAGTACAGTGCACACTGGACCTGGTGACCCCCGGACACTTTTCTGGCCTTATCGTCCATGCATTTATTATTCTTAACTTATTTATGACCACATGTTAAGTCATATTCCAAAATTAATTCTTCTTTGTTATGTAGGTTCACCCAGAGGAAGAAAAGAGCAAATTCTCACAGCAGCCAATATACTGGTGGTACTATTCATTCTATTTATCTGTAGTTCTTAAAGGACAACTGTACACCTTTGTTTTAAAATGGTCAGCAATATCTCAGCTCTTCTGCTTCTGAACGTTATTCTGAGATGTATAATGCATCCTGTATGAAAAAATGGTGCTCACTTATATTTTAGGGCCATATTTGGAAGAAAGCAATTGAGTTTCTATTCAATTTATATTTTTTTGTATTATGACTATTTCAGAATTTAGGAAAAGACTGCCCTGGCTTATAAGAAGAATGGGTGTCATCAGATAACACTTTGTTATTGTACTCTACAACTGAATCCAAGTCTTAGAGTATATGCCTTTAACCCACTGAGCCACCCAGGCGCCCGAGTATATGCCTTTAATTATAAAACTTGAGTTAGATGTTGAGGAATCATCCAAGTCATGACTTGCTTGATACATTTTTTTAAAATGACCTACATTCACTTTAGGGACAAACAACTGGGGGCAAATTCAGGACTCATAAATAGATGCAAATGGACATATACTTGAAACTCATGTTACAAAATATGAGAAGTTGTATATCATGAAGGAGTCTGAAAGAACTAGGTGAGAACTCTTTTTCTGCTATATGATTTGGGGCAACATATGATATGTTGCTTGAACTCTTAATGCGTCCCATGCCTTAAAAACCCCAAAAGCCCATACCAGTTCAAAATGAGAACAGAGGTATGTAGCTTGCAGGGCAGGAAAGACAGGGTAGGAACTGAGTCTACTTGATTCATGTAAGGCCTTTCTTTCTTTAGTGTGAATCACCTGAGAATTCAGAATGATTCACCTCACTGGTACACTTGTATTCGATTTCTCCTTCTAGGAGATATTAATTTGTCTGACTTTTGAATAAAGAAGGCTTTTAGGAAGAATTGTAAAGATGAAATAACTCTCCATAGCTAATAAATGTCAGTAATGAAAATACTATGGCCGATTGATTGCCATAAGTCCATGGATTCCCTAAGCTGTGAGGAAAGCTTCAGCATAATGGCGTACGTCATCTCCGGAGGCCATTTCTGATCCTGTGGAGGAGGCAGGCCATCCAGAGCATGCTGCTAGGAACAAGCCTAATCTTGTTAAGTGCAACCTCAATTTCTTTCCACCTCTACTCTTACTCTCTAGCAATGAACAATAAGAAAATCAAAAGAAAAGAAACTAGTTCTTAAATAATTTTTTAGAGTATTGAACACATACATGTATACGCGGTTGGAGACAAAATATTAAGAGCTTTGTGCAACCTGTGGCAGATACAACGTTGATCCCTGTCTTCTGTCATTTGACAATCCATGGGGGCAGATACGACACAAAATACGCCATTAGAGTTATTTAAATTTAAGACATAATACAGGTATCAGTGAAGTTTATATGTTTCTTCTGACTGAAGGGATCCTTTTAGTTGATTGTTAAACTCAAAATGCTTCTGATGTGTTAGCTCATTAAACCAAAACAAAAATCACAACAACTGAGAAATGTATTTAATAGTAAATCTGCGACCGAAAAATTTATTTAATCATTTTCTGAAGGCCTTAGAATTTTTATCCTAATTCCTTTATATATTCTTAACATTCCCCCAATACATTCAGGAAAGTAAAACAATAAAAATGCCCTTTTCTTTTTCAGGTGACTGTATCCATGTTATTTTAGGGACTTCAGGGGTATTGACCTCACACTGAGGAAGGAATACTTTGGAAAAAGTATTTGAGTTTTAATAGTAACTTTTTAAAAAAGGGCATGATTGCTTTGGTGCAACCAATTTTGGAATGAAGCATTTCCTAAAATTCACCAACCTAATACTGTCTCTTAAACCCCTCTTCCTCAAGTTAGCAGTATTGCCCCTCTTTGTCTGAATTGAAGACTAAAGCAATAGCTGACACCCCAGTAGCAATCTTTACGGGAAAAGCATGATTGTATTATCCTCCCTAGAATTTCTTGCTTCCAAAGTAATTTTGGAGGTGTCATGGTGGCCAAGTATATTTCGGTAACTTACAAATGATACTAATTCATCCTCAGGCGATAGTCTGTGCTGAGAAAATAAAGCCACTAGTTTATTTCTTTGAAATTCAGTTCTTCTGTGAGAATTTTCTTTAAACTATACTTATTCAAGCATATCTGCTTTTACAAGCTTAAAAAAAAAGAGCCCAGGAATTACCTTTTTGAGTCATTTGACATCTTTCTAATCGTAAACCAATAATCCTTTTCAAGTATTCAAGTAGCTATATATATGAAGCATATCTTTGTATATTTTCATGAGTGTAGAAATCCTACAAATACTTTTCTAGATTTGAAGGTTTTAATATGTGCCTACATACTTCCATTGGTAGATAAATTAGGGGATTTTTACCAATATCCATTGGCAGATAAAATAGGGGATTTTTAAAAATCTCACTTAAAAACAACTAAGACCTGTCACACAAGTCAAATATGAACTAAGAAATATTTACCTCTGTCTTTTAGGTGAAATATATATATACATATATATGTATATATATTTTTAAAAAGCATATCCATAACTATTCATTTTGAGCAAAAGACCTCTGAAGAAGAGATAGTACTTAGTATGGGGAACTGTTTTTTTTCCAGCCAGTCCATTTGACATGGCAATATAGTGACACTGAGAACCACGGAGAGTTAATAGCACAAGCATCAAAATCTTTTAAGAAATGGGGGATAAAATAATTTTATGATTCAGCTTTTTTTTTTTAATTGTGAGACTATTGTAAAAGAAGAAAAACAGGCAACATGTGGTAACTTTAGTCAGCATTTCTGAACTGGGAATGATAAACACCTCTGCCTGGCTCTGGCATTTATCAGGACTGAGATATTATTACCACATAGAGTCACAGCATGGTTACTGTTATCATCGAAAAAAAGAGCCAGCTAATCTTAATGGTTTGTAAAGCCGTTACCTGCACTGGTCTGACATTTATCATGATCATTTTACCACATGGGTCCTACATAGCAAAGGTCTTTTATCTGGAAGGGACATCACTATGAATTATTATTTGCAGCTAGGTAGAAAATTGTATGTTGTAGATACCTTTTCTCATTATAAATCACATAGTCACATTTCACCATTTCCCCCAGAAAGCTGCTGAGCCTGGGTTTTTTTTTTTTTGCCACAGCTTGCTTTGCTCTCCATCTCTCTCTCTCTCTGTTTCTCTTTATAGTTTCTTGAAAATATTAGCCATTTTTTTCATTAATATCCTTAATATAATTTCTGAAGAACTATATATATGGTAGGTGAACATATGGACATACTTTCATTATAGTTCGGGGACTCTCCTCCACATTCTGTAAAGGGACTGCACAGTACTTTGGAAATTGAAGTTGATAAACTGTCTACTTTTGTTGTTTTTTGTTGTTGTTTTAAATGCTTATTCTCTTTTCTGTCTTGGTGGCCAGACTTTGCTCTGTTTCTGACCTTGTCAATAGAATATTTATCAATAGATCAGACAACACGTCTGATGCTTGATTTGAAATACTCAAAACACTTACACCATTTCTTGCTTGAAATCCTTAGTTTGGAAATGTGCTTTCATGGGGAGTAAAATATACTTTTATTTTGTTGGAGGGTGAGTTTTTTCAGACTTGATTTTAGTAAGTTAAAATGGGGTAGAAGTTTCCTCCAACAAATTTGTTTAAAAAGGATCTTAGGTTCTGTTCTTGTCTGTGTCCTAATTATACACATTAATGTATTATATAGAGGAATTAAGAATATTAAAAGGTGCAATGTTTTAGAACCATGGGACCAAGTCAGTAAAGTGAAATGCATTAATTTGACAATGGAAAATTACAATGAAAAGCCCAAGTTGTTTACCATGGGGAAGAAATGAACAAATCCTCTCTTTTAAAAAGATTGAGACAACTAATCTTCTGAAAGAGATATTTATATATTTTCTTCTTTCTCAAGTATTCCATTAGGAATAAACAAGCCAGAAATTCTGCACTTTTATAATGAAGAGGGAGGAGAATTCCTTGCCATTTTTGCATTTAGGAAGAAATGTGCAAGAAGAATGTGACAATTTAAGCAAATCAAGATTGTTTCAAATGGATCACAAACGGGACTTTGTGGGATATTTTATACTAGCATGTGAAGCAAACAGTAAATTTGAAAGGAGGATTTTCTCAATGGTCTAGTTCTGATGTGTTTTCCCATTTCTTTGTGTGTTTAAAAGAGGTTTGGATGTGGTGTTTTAATATTGCTTCGACTCTTTTGCAAATGAGTTCTGGAGAAATATTCGCACATGAAGGAAACCAATGTGCTGCAATGCTGACAGCAGCTGGGGGGATATGAATGAAGAAACCAGATTCCCAAGGCTGGATTTAGCAAAAATAAACACCTAGCATGCCATTTAAAAAAATTCCCATTTTACATGTTTGCGGGTATCAATAGCAGACCACTGCCCCTTTGATAAAAACAATGTATTTTTTTCCTCAAGTCAGTCCATTCGTGAAGGGATGGGATAAAAACTTGAAGCTGATGTGCTGTATTTTGCAGGGCTGTGCATTAGTTTGCCGCCCTGGTTACATTTGGTTACACATTAGTTTTTGTATTATTACACATTCCTTCTAAAGGAAACAGTTTCTGTTTCAGGGACCTTTGAGACAAGCTTGCATAAATTTGGGTGCGGCTTGCGGGAGGGGGTGGTCGGAGAAGGTCATTTGCGAGATTAACCTGTACTTTTGCTGCTCAAAATGAGTCGCACGCACTTTGGTTCAGTCATCTCAGATATCCTTGTAAAGGGGTGGTCCAATATTCCAACACACCGCCTTCCCAATCAGATAAAAGGCTACACTGATTTCAAATAAACAAACAACAAACCAGCTTTTTATTCTTCTATTTCAGAATGACTCTTTTGTTCTAGTTTAACATTTTCCTGCCATTATTGCCCCCCAAATACTGTAACCTGGGAGCGTTTACAATAATTAGCCAGGGGCTTTGCTGCTTGGATTTTTCTCCTTTTCTGGGGAACTGGGTGAATCGTTGAGTGCTAATGAAAGTCGGAGACTTCTAGCAGTGGTTCGAGCCAGGCACAGCGCGCGGGCAGACGCTTTAAGCTTCCCACTGTGCTGCAGAGCAAGCCTCCCGCTGTTATGTTTACCATAGTTTTAATGTCTGCGAAAAAAATTCCTGATGCAACCGAATTATGTTATGCCCTCTTGTTTATCTAACCCCACCCCCAACCCCAATGTGGCAGGTTCCTTTTGCCCCTGCCTATTGCAGAAAGCTCCTTCTCAACTTTGTGGCCATCTTACCACTTCAGTTCTTGCCATGAGAGCCCAGCTGCTTTCCAGCCATGTCTGGAGGACCATACGCGGTCTATCTAGAAGCTTCCGGAGGATTACACACATCTTACTCTACTTGTGCCACCTGATAAGGGACAACCCCCTTTCCGCTGCGTTAGAATTTCATCGGAGGTAATGTTAAAGCACCAAAATTAATCGTCGGTTTTGACAAAACTAGCTTCAAAACGTAAACGTACTTGGTGAAATGCACTGTGCCTTTAAAGAAATCTATTGAAAGACCCCAAACAATCACTGCAAACTAAATAATGTGCTCTAAGATGAAAAAAACAGTCTGTGATTTGACTTGATTTATTCTTTGTCCTTTCTTAAAAATGGTGATCTCAAAGAAAATGACCATTCCATTATATTGTAAATTGATGAATTCACCAAGTGTGATGTACAGTGAAGTTTTTAATGAATATTCACACAACTCTTTCAATCCATTAACAGGACTTAAGACAATGAGGATGCGACTCATTCCCATTTAGATAGTGGAGGGAAAGTGGAATTAATAGCATAAACAGCACTCAGAAAGTTTAACTTTAATGTATCAAACTCCAGGTGCCAGAGTTTGAGGAAAATAACCAATAATAGCCATTTTTTACATATTTGATGGGACTGATTATGCAATGTGCAACTCTAAATGGCTTATAGCACATTGTAGCATGGTTCCATCCCATTGGCTACAGTAGGGTGCAGGCAGATGGATGACAGTGACAGGGAGAGAAGTGCTTTTGCTTAGCCGTGCGTTAAGATGCCATCCAGAAGCTCTGTGCACTGCAGACACTTCATTAGGATGCCAGGATAATGGTAAACTACCACTCAGAGTGACACCCCATTTCCTGCTTACTGAGCGCTCCAACCTCGGCAGATGTCAACAATCTCACAGTGCTACAGAGCAGACCTAACTTTCCAGCCACTTTGACTCCAATTTTTTCCTCCTAACAGTGCCATACATTATGTGCAATATGTAACGGCAAACACCTCACCGAAAACAAAATCTGCCCAGTTCGTTATGACTGGAGTGCTTAATTTTTTTTTTCTTTTAAAAGACGAGGTACGGTGAAGTTGGGTAAGAGAATAGGTCCACTCGCTAATCTAACCTCAAAATTTCTTGCTATGATTTCCATTTGCTAATCAGTTCAAAGTGTTAATTGTGTGGTGAACTCTGATTAATAGTAGTTTAACTCTGATCACAGGGGATATGACTGTTTCTTTTAATTAATGGCCGTTCCAAAGGTAAGAGAATGTGGAATTCCTTTGTTAAAGACTTTAGACTCCGTTTTGGTGTGGTTCTTAGTTGTCTGCCAAGAAAAGGCTGACTCGAGCATCTGGATGGTATTTCCTCTGCGAATGGATCACTTGAGGCCATTCGCACACCACCTTACCAGAAATTCAAGCCAATAGAAACTTTTTTTTCCCTGTGGTGTAAAGTCCAAAATTCTTTTTATAAAGAACTAAGGTGTAATTTAGATAATGGGAAAAAGTCCCCAAATGGAAAAATAAGATTTTAAAATCTATCATTATGATAAATGATTGATTTACATTTTGTGATTCTAAGCATCTTCTTAGAAATTCAAAGGGCCTTGCAAATGGCAGGACTAAAAATAAATATCCTCCTCACAGACCTGTTACCATTTCCAGGTAAAGACGCAAATGTAAAGAAGAAGTCATAGGCAGAGGTCACACTCCAAGGGAGAATTTGAATGCAAACTTTCAATGTGATGTCCTCTAAAAAGAAGTGATGCAAATCTTGACTTTTGGTTTTTTAAAGTGGGATCTGGTTGGCAACACCTAACCACCTCTCGAAACCTGTCACTATGTTTGAATACAAAGAAAATAGACTAGAATTCTTAAAATAAACAGAAACTGATGATCAACATGGTGTCAAAGAATTAAGAGTAATTTCCTTTGAGACAGATTAGATTTAATTGGAAAATGCCAGTGCTGAGACCACCTGTGCTATTGGGGCTATTGAACCACAGAGCTTAACTTTCTGGAAACAGACAGAAAATAAAATATACTTATCTTTCTTTAATGGTCTAATTTCAAAATCCGTTTCAAGGTCTATGCCAACCTAAAACACTGGGTAGCACTCTTCTCTCTCTCTCTCTCTCTCTCTCTCTCTCTCTCTCTCTCTCTCTTTTTTTTAGTAGACTCCACACCCAGCATGGAGCCCAATGCAGGGCTTGAACTCACAACCTTGAGATCAAGACCTGAGCTGAGATGAGAAGTGGACACTCAACCAACTCAGACACCCAAGCCCCCCACCCCCCAGCACTCTCTTTTCTACAAAGCTGAAGCTATTGAATAGTATGAAAGTTTTCCCTCTTTCCTTTCTCACCAGTCCTCTTCCCTTCTAACTATAGATTAGGGCTTCTTTTTCCCCTGTAATAATTTGGAGATAGCAGTTTTCATAAGAGAACTGAGGAGATTGAGGGTGGAAGGCAAAAAAGATGCTCTGATAATGACACACAACTCAATAGAAACTGCTGTCCCGTAAAACATAGGAGGGATGAAGACTGGCAAAAAAATCTGTTAGGAATCAGTTCTTGGAATTCTAATGTTTTATTTATGCATGTCATCTTTTAGAGTGTAGTGAGTTCAGGAATATAGTGGGGGGAATTCAATATTAGGATGGTAGGGCCATAAGATACTAAATATTCTAGGTAGGATTTAATACAAGAGCTCTGATGATCAGTTTGTCCTCTGAGTACAGGTCCAAGCAAGGATTTGATTCAAACTGAAGAAGGGTATAAAAGACAATATGGGGTGCCTGGGTGGCTCAGTGGGTTAAAGCCTCTGCCTTTGGCTCAGGTCATGATCCCAGGGTCCTGGGATCGAGGCCTGCATCGGGCTCTCTGCTCAGCAGGGAGCCTGCTTCCTCCTCTCTCCTCTCTCTCTGCCTGCCTCTCTGCCTACTTGTAATCTCTCTCTCTGTGTCAAATGAATAAATAAAATCTTAAAAAAAAAGACAATATGCACAAGTATTGGTTACATTTCCACCTTTTGAGATGAGTAAACACAACAAAATGTACAACCATGCATGACCTTTAAAAACATTCATTTCCGATAAGTGAACAATACTCAGAAGTGCAGAACTTTCACAATGTCCATGAGACAAATAGGAAACCATTTAACATCAACAGAATTTGAAACATTAAGGATTCTAACGAAAAGAAGCAGCAAGCCATAAGGAGAGACTAGGGTAAGATGGAAAGATACTAGGATAAGATGATAAGGAGACAGATCATGAGGAAAGAGTGCTAAAACTCAAAATGTAAAAGAACTTTCTTTAAATTGCAGAAAAATTAGGTCAGTTATACAGATAACAAAATAAAGAAGCTTCCCCAGTATGTGGAAACATAAAAATGATAGGAAAAAGACATGTTGGAATTCAGAGAATTGAGAGATTATCTATGATTTATAAGTATAGTTGAGGGAGAAACCAGAACATATGAAAAATATACAATACTCAAGGACAAAATTTAAACAAAATTCTTTGAATAAAAAACTATCTCAGTCTTTAAAATGATGACCAGACAGTCTTTAAAATGATGACCAGATTCTAAGAAAACATTACTGAGTATAGACACTATCTTGATGGATTTTGGCAAAACTTTGAAGTGATAAAGATCAAGCACAATCCTACAAATATTCGAACAAAAAGAAGACAAAATAAGTAAACATCAGTCTTTCTCAAGACTTATTTCCTTAAATTCTAAAGTAAAACAAAGCAGTATCTACTGTTTATAGGGGGAAAAATTGTGGTCCCAAACTGTGTGCACACTCATATTATCTTTTGCATGTTAAAACAACAGAAAGACATTCTCATCCATGCAGAGATTTATAATAGCACTGCTTTCTTGAAAAGTTTACTGGAAGGCTTATGTAAGCCTATTGAGCGATGAATCAAAATTTGTAACTCAAAAATAGAGACATTATAAACAAAACTAAGTATCTATTTGGTTTGGACCCAAAACTCCGAAGGCTACCATTTGATGATTTCTCTTTGGCTTCTATTTCATTCTCAGACCAAGAGTGGTCTTCTCTTCACAGTGCAGGTGAAAGCTCTAGGGACATAGATGATCATTTAAAACAGTGGCTGGTGCTATTCAGTTCTGGCATTTGCTAGCAAACACCATTATTGGAACATTGCACTGGAGAGTTACTAAACAAGACTTCTCTTCCCCTCTTAAAAATCAAAGCTTAGGAGAACAGCAGAATGTTTACTCCCATTGCTAAGATTCTTTGGTAAACATGCTTTGTATCTATAGTAATTGTGTTGAAAAAAACTGAGTCTGGGGACAGTTAAAGTGATAAAGACTGAAAAAAAATCAGGCAATAATAGGAATTGTATATGAATTTTCCTATGTTACATATGTTTTAAGAATTAAGTAGGCTAGGGAAAAAAATGCCAAGCAAACAGGTCAAAATGAAATACCCCAAAATACGGTGATGAAATTTGGAGTGATTTTAATTTTCTTCTTTTTACTTTTCTGTTCAAGTTAGCCTCAATAAATATTTATTATTGTTATAATCTGTTAGAAGAGACAATTGAAAATACATTTGTACAATTGCTTAGATACCATATAATTATATATATATCTTTACAACTTAATTAAAAAGGCTAGTAGAAAACATACCAAAATACTAATCATAAGTTCTCTTTGAAAAATAGGAGTAAGGATGATTTCCTTCCATTTTTAAAATGCATTTTCTAAATTTTCTCTAATGAGTATATGCTATCTTGATAATAAAAATAATTCTCTGTGTTTGGTACAGACGATAACCTTTAGTTGTTCTATGGCATGGGAAAATATGCTACTTTCGCAGATGAAACCATTTCTAAGAAAATAATGTACTAGACTTTCCTGTAGGTATTTCTGTTGCAGTTAATCTTTTTCTTTGTGAATATGTTCCAGAATTGAGAAAGCAAAGTCAGAGTGTGACGCTTCCTTCTCATGGCTGAAAATATTGGGTATAGGGGGCTTGCAGGGAGAGGACGGAAAATAGAGAGTACCACATTTCATAGTACTATGCATTTGCAACCTGAAGAAAGTTGGCTGATCCTGCAGGGCCTTGTATATAAATATATTTTAGTTCCAAATTTTAATTTTTGATTCTTCCTTGATCCAATCATTTCTTAGGATATTATATTGGTTATTGAACTGAACCTCTGAAGAGTGGAAAATAAAACCTATAAACATAGTACTAGTTCAAGGATGAGATTTCCTGGTAATATTTCTAAGTGAAAAAATAAGCTGATATTCATCCTATGCTGAAGCACACATTTAATTCCCATACTCTACCCTTCAAGTTGCACAATTTCTCTTCTCTTCTGGAAACTGTATTCATTAAAGCTTTCCCTATTTGTAAAGTCAAACAATAAGGTAGTATCCAGCTAATTTATGTCCTTAAACTTTACTCTTGCCCCAATTTTCCTGTACATATTAGATTCCCAGTTAATATCTGTTATGTTTTGATTGAATTATCCAGATAATTGACTCAGTTCTTCAGTTCACCTTATGTCCCTAGTGAGAAATTATACTTTCTAGTTAGCCATCAGTAGTTAGGACCTAATTCTTAGAAGCAGAAACACAAGGAACCAAGACTTAAATATTCTGATTGTGGAAGTTGCTGGACAAACAAAAGTTAAATTTTTTGGTTAAAATTTTATTCAAAATTGGTGTTAGATTTGTAAGGACCACTAATTTGGAACTATAGGAAGCCAGTGCATCTGTAATATTTAAGAGGGCCCCCTTATGGTTAATCTTAGAAATGTCTTCTGATTCCTTTCTGCCTTTCAGATGACTAGACATATTTGTGCATGTGTAATTGACCATGTGACCTAAAGTGAGTTGGGATGGGTGCAAAGTCGACCCCCATATTTAACTAATATCATTTCAAAGTGAAATATTTTCAAAAGCAATCATTTAGTTTTAAGGGAGACGAAAAGAACATCTCCAACAAGTAGCTTGAAATGTAAGAATATGGAGAATG
Organism: Ailurus styani; assembly: GCA_002007465.1. Lineage (NCBI taxonomy): Eukaryota > Metazoa > Chordata > Mammalia > Carnivora > Ailuridae > Ailurus > Ailurus styani. Next base: position 4,158,443 of record LNAC01000068.1, read on the forward strand.
TTTTAAATAAAAGTCAGCTAGAAAGTAAATTTACACAGGTTGCAATGGGATTCCTTAAAGAAGTTGGAAGTGATTGCTATAGTAGGAGACTAGCGTTTTGCAAAGGCCATTCGGTTCTTTCTAAAACCAATTTTTGGCTGAATTCTAAAAAAGAATAAAGTTATTTTCTCCTATAATCAAGCAGTGACCCTTTTCGCTGGCAGACGTATTCCAGGACTTAGAAATAAAAAATAAAATAATAGTAAAGGATGCAAATGATATTCTTTTCGAGCTAACGTAATTTTTTTTTTAAAAAGTAAACATCAGCTCCTCAAGGGAGATTTCGATTTGAAGACTGTTTATTATATCATTTGAATAGGACTAGACCTGGCCTTTTGACTTTGAACCACTACCAAATTTCAGGCTGTGAGGAAATTGTTCTACATTTCCTGACAAATTGAGTTAAGCAGACATTAAGTGGGCTTTAAGAAAACAAATGGCCATCTTTATCACAGGTGGACACTGATGGCTTAATGGGGCCTGGGCTGATTGTATCACTTCTAATGGCTTGACGGGAAGCATTAGGGTTTTTGCATAAAGAACTGGCATTGCGAACCCTGCTAACACAGACCTGTCAAGCGCTCTGTATCCCTTTGTGCACGGAAGCAGATGTTTGTATGTATACTATGAACTGGCATTAGAGCAAGCGACAGATGCCTGTATGAATGCCAGGTTTGTGAATTTTTACAGCAGGAGCATGTTCTGAGGAAGTGCAGCCCTGCCCTCTATCATAGGTAATTCCCAGTGGAACTTGCTAAATCCCAGCTATGTTTTCATTATTTGGCTTTCCTAGCAACTGGATGAATGTGTCTATCCTGAAAATGCAAGATGAGAGCCCTACCAAATTCTTACAGATTTGCAAATAGCTTGTCTGTGTTTTGAACTTGGACTTTTCCAGGCAGCGCTTTGCAGTGTAATCGCAACCAACTTACTCAAAGGAGCGGGTGGTATTAGAGCTCTCTAATTAAAACTTACTTCAGTGTTTATCTGTCAGTCCTCCCCCATGGTCTCCTTACATTCCCACCCCCGCCCCCCAGGAAACGCGAATTCCGTTTGTAGGTTTTTCTTTCCTGCAACATACAGAACTTACACTCTAGTTGTCTGTCAACAATAGAAACAGGTAGCTTGCAGTCCATTAAACAAACACAGTGCCCCCCTCACTTTTATTTGACATTTTATTTGGCTGTGACAAATGAGCAGCAGTTGGATTATAACATAATTTGTCTTGTCTTTATTACCAGCACAAAGGACACCATTCATTAATTATTCTGCCGTTGCAGCTTAACACTGACTGGAAAGGTCCCTCTTCGGACAGATGGCGGGGACGATGTTATTTATATCAATCAGCCAAAATCCTCAACAAGGATTACTGTTCCTGAGACTACAATGATTTATTTCTTTTTACCTCACCCTCCCTCAACCCCTTCTGCTTTCAGAGATTTCTCTATAAAAACGAAATTTGATGGGAATCTTAAAGCAAAGCCATATTTAACCTGTTAGCTTGCAGAACAACATGCACGCTACATCAGTTTAACTGCATGACATTAGCTGCATATTTTTTAAACTGCTCGGGATTTTTGATCTTCCATTCTAGAGCAAAAGATTAACTGAAGGTCTCAGGATAGCAAGTTCAGCAGAAGTTTGCCTCTTCTGTGACATTGTATTGCTGTGGCCCATGGGACTCCAACCCCCCATCCCCAAAGAATATCGTGCTGTCGAGATTTTTTTTTTTTCCTCTGCTGAGACGAGATGATCCATCTTATTTCAGAATCCAGAAGACTTTCTGCAAGATCAGCTAGGATGTTTGGACAAAATAAAAACGACAACTATAACCAAAAAAGCAGAAGGACCCTTACCTCCTGTCTAAACTGGAGTTAAGTTAAAAGAGTGATCTGTAATTTCTCCCGGATCCGCATCTCTATGCAGAACCATGAGGTGGTTATTGGGGTGGTGGTGTTGGGTGATTTACCTTGCTTGTTTTGTGTTGTTAACAATTCTGCCCAATACATGCTGATCGAGCACTAATAAAAGACTAGACTGAACCCCGATGTGGCATTCTTCTACACATTTTTCGATAGTGCTTCTGAGATGTGACCATTTCTCCAATTAAAATCTTGAGGAGAAGAGGATGTGCAGAAAAATACAGATTATTGGGGCTAAAGCACTGAAAGCTTTTTTTAAAGTTTTCTGTTTGAATATAATAAAGAAAATAATGCAGAAAGTTTTTTGTCTTCAGAAATTATTGGTATAACCTTGCTATCCTGATTAGTTTGCAAATATTAAAAGTCCCATCAAGACAAATATCAGCAACATGCAAATACCCTTGCAGGTTGTGATTAAGATTTTAAATGTATCCTTTTGCTTTTAGTTAATGAAAAACAAAGTCTTGGAGGATCTAAGTTGTAATTTATTAAACATGAAAGGCTCCTTGATGAAATATAGAAATGAGATATATTTTGCATTTCAAAGATTTAAGCTGACAACTTACTTGCATGCAAATAAGAGCAAGATTTGTAAAAATATTTGAAAAGAAATTATTCCTGAATGTACTTATTACAATAATGTGGCATGTAGATAAGAGAAACACACAGCATTAAAAGACATTCATTTCTCCAAAGTCTTAAAATTAGCTTCTTTCTGCCATTGTGTATTAATGTTCTTCTTCAGGAATGCAGCATATTAAAGAACTGAACAGAATTAGTAATAAATTTGTTAATTACAAATTTAAGCAACACAACTGTGTTGTTTTCCCAATATGTTTTTTTTCCAAAAGCAGAATTGCTAATGCATTTTAATCATTTATGTATAAACATTTGAGGATAAAATATTCTGAAGTTTATCAATTTCAAGAGCTGTTTATTTGCTAGCAAAATAGGCCATGTTATACAACATATATCTTATCATTTTTGCTCATCAAATCCCCATTTGCTGAATGCAAATTTTCCTGGTCTAAGTGCTCTTGCACCTCAATTTAAATGAATAATAGGATCGACTCTATTAAAATCAGTTTAAGGTTGCCATGGGTGACATATCAGTAGGGTTAAAATGAGAAAAAAAGGTCACAGAATCAGTCCTTACAACCTGTTTTTTATCATAATGAAGCATATGTAAGACTCAACGAAGGCTTAAATAACAATATGTCACTTAGGCAATACTTTAGTTTGTGGGTCTTCTTAAAAAATCTTTTTTTAACCACAATGTATTCTAAACAAAATAAACGTGAAATTATACTGCCATCAATAACTCTGAGAATGTATTCAGTTGCATTGAAAATTAGAGAGTAAGCTCTTATGCTATTACACAAGACTGACAGATAGTAGATTTGTAAAAATAACAGAGAGCTCCTCAAAAAAAAGGAGGAATAGGTACTTTTGCTGCAGTAAATCTCTTGCTGCAAGGATCCAGCTAGGTGTTATAGCCAAATCAACAAAGCATACAGAAACTACACAGGAACATCTCATTTGAGAAAAAATTTGTGTCCTCTGCCAACCAGATTTAAAAGATTATTCATGTAGTTCTTAGTAGGTATTAAAACACCAACACCAGGCATGGCCGATATCCTGGAGCAAACCTTTGGGTCCTAGTTTTACACTCTTGAAAACTGAACAAGCAAGACTTGGGGTTGCTAGAATATATATATATATATATATATATATATATATATATATATATATATGAATCTTCATGTTTTAAAACTCAATCTTATTTATTAAAGTCACACTCTCAATGCTGATTTTATATTATTTATGATTCTCATTTGGATTTCACAGAATCACATTTTTGTTACAAGTGTTATATTTCCTATCTTTTTTTAACCTGCAATAGAAGAAAAAAAATCTTCTTATTTGCTAAGGTTACAGTGTTAGTTTAATTTTCATAGAAGCGGTAGAATATTTTGAAGTGAGTAACATTTACCAAGTCATTAGTTTTATGCAAACTAGGAAGGAAGATGAAAGAAAAAATATTATCAATTATTTATAGATTGTTAAAATGTATCTTAGTGCACTGCTACTGTATAGAAATGACAATTAGCCAAACTTACCTTCTTTAATTAATAATGCATACATTATGCTCTTTGGGCAACTAATCACCAGCTCTACAAATTTGTTTGACACTGTTGAAGATACCTATCACATGGGTTAAAAAAAGAACAATGATCTGCCAGCTGCAGCCAACTTTCAGGCTTCTCGCAATGCTTGAAATGCAGTAGCAGTTTCAGGGAGCAAAATGGTGGTCTTTCAGCTGCTTGATACTATGAATATGGCACCGAGCTGCAGAATGCTGCCTGCCATGCCTTTGCCACCAAAGAAGGCACCTTTTATCTCAGATGGGTTACTGAGTGATGAAAACCCTCAATCCCCATCTCCTGTGTTAATTTCCATTCTCTCTTACAGTGAGAAATTACTGAAGGTAAATCTGTTACCTTAAAGCTGCATTTGTCATATTTTCCAAATGAAAATAGGAACGTAGTTGGATAAAACGATGGACTCTGTGAAAAGCGAACTACTACAGGGAATCAGGGATGAACGATCACCGTGCTTACCACAGAAAATTCCAATCAAACCTGTGACTGCAGCATTTTGTTGCTGACTCTCTCAAAATTTATTTTTAATAAGACATAAACATCTATCTGTAATATATTTAGACCAGAAAGAAAAGTAAAAAGAACAAAAAAATTAATTGCCTGCCTCTGCATCTCCCCATACTTTAAAGATGGCAAATCCGGTCTCCTCATTTTACCCACAATTCTGAGGGCAATGGCAGCCACTGGTAAGGTTGCAAGTTTCACACAGGCTCCTGCATATTGACACAAAGGCCTAGGCAATCTGTTTCTCAGAGATACAAAAGCATAGTATCATATCGAGCAATACACTCAAGTGGTCAACAGGCTTCCTGACATTGGGACCAGGTAGACACCTGGCTCTCACCCAGACTCACACACACCACATCGAGGTAGCAGCTTGTGGCATTTGGAAGGAGGAATGAGACTGGTGTGTCTCCCTCACATATGGTGTTTAACAGACTACACTTCCCATTTGCTCCTCCGAAAGGTGTGCATTTTCAAGGGATAATGCCAAGTGTTCTTTGTGCTATGGTGTCTTTGCATTGAAAGGTGATGTGTCTGACACATTTTGGCAGGCTACTGTGAAGAGCTTAAAAATTTTCCACTGACTTTTCCTAAGACTTAAGAGAATAAGATTGCACTTTATGAAAGGTAATAATCTGACTTTGGGGATGACAGGGTCACAGTTCTGTAGTGCACTGAGAACATGGATTTTTATTGATGATATTCCTCACTCTCCTGTAAAATTTGTTTTGTTTCTTTTTTTTTAATTTAAATACATACTGACTAGTAGATCTACCACCTAGGCAGGTTTATCATTTTAGGTAGATTCTGAATTAGAGCTTTGAAATGTGGGTATAGTAAAACTAGAATGTGTCTTTCTTGTGAAATTCTCTCCTCTTTTTCAGCAGCTTTAAATGAAATACAGAATAAGAGTCAGAATAAATGCAGGGGACTTCTCTCGGAAGCCTGAGAGAAGAACCAATTCTATATGTAAACTGAAGGAAATCTTCATTTCTATCATGAACATTGGGTATTCCCCACCCACCATTTAGAAGGATTTCTGTTAGTCTTTTGTGAAAGATTGCTCTCATTTATTTAACTCATGCCACATGGCTTAGCTTTATAACCAGTATAGGATTTCTAGAGATTAAAAAAAATCCATTTTGTATCTATGGAAATACGAATCTGGAATTTAAGCCATAATTGCTGCAAGTTTTCCACATTATAGTATAAAATTGCTGGATTTATTAATGCTGGGCATACTTCAACCACGCCATGTTTTGCCCTGGTCAATGGTTACCTGTCAAAATGTGGAACGATTTTTTAAAAATATTCTGTGCCACAGAGAAAAATAATGTGTGGATTTTTCCTGTGTTTTTGTTTGTTATAAGCAAAGTATTTGTAATAATTTATGGAAAGTCTTGGAATTATAAATATTAAGGCATTGCCAAATGATTTAACTATCCCTCCATGGCAAATTGTCTTTAAACACTACCATTTTTTTCTTTCTTTATCATTTACTTGTGGACCAGCAACACTTGCAGGCTCTTGCCCCTGGCCTTCTGTGAGAATGTTAGTTAGCAATGCTCATAAAAACTCAATTCATCAATGTGAACATAATTTGCTATGAACAGAAAGCTCACAAAAGGGTGAATTTGTCAGATAGACAGGTGGCCTGAGATCTCTCCCTGATACTGAATGATATGAATAATAGATTCTGGTAAATGTATGCCAAGACTTGAGCTGTAAACACAGCTGCCTCCATTCCCTTCCAGAAAAACAGCTTCGAGGACGAAAGCACAGGAACCACGGTTCCACCTGAGGACCTAAGCTTATACACACACACACACACACACACACACACACAAGTGCGCGTACGCACACACACACACATGCACACACCTCATTCAATAAATAAACAACCTCCATAAAAGAGGACAGAGTTAGAGGAATCTTCACGTTTTTCCCTCTCTATGCGAAAGACAGTTTACAGCTCTTTTGCGCAGGGGAGACTAGATAGAGAAGAGAAAGAAGAGAAGGGAAATAGATTTTCCTAATGGTTCTGGTTCCATATTATTCAAATGTCTTATTTTATAAAATACACAAATCAACAGAGCTAATAAACTTTGCAATATTATAACTTCTGTTTTATAATGAACAAAAATAAGAGAGCAGGTTGGCTCTATGCAGAAGCACTGTGCTTGAAATCATTCTAGTAATTCACAGCTATTTGTCTTATGGGTTATTAAGTATTTATTAAGGTTCAAATGTAATGTAGCCTTTTCTCCAATTTACTCTGAACTTTAAAAATCTATTTTGCAAATTGTTTTTCAGGTAATGCACATACCCACTTAAGAGTTGAATCTCAGGATTTAGAAGATTCTGATTGAGTGCACCATATATTTTTTTTTAGTCTTTATAGATACTGCTGCATATAGGTTAACCTATTCTGATAACATTTATGATTGATGGTCAACTGGCAAGGATATTGGATAAGTCTTTCTTATAGTAAAGTAGTGTTTCTTAAAGTAGACTACAATATTACTAGTGGTCAAGAAGCAAATTTAATGGTATTAATGTATTTATTTTAATGAGTATCAGGAAAGTATAACACTTAAAATGTATGTCTTAATAGACATTACTACTTAGGATAAAGCTAAATATACTTAAGTATAAAAGTCATCTGATTTTCAGAAAAAAATTTAACATTGATATTACTGAAAATATTATCAATAAAATTAACATGTAGATCAATGGAATTTGGGAAACCTGACAACCTCATTCCAATCACCAAAATCACATAAAAGATCTTAGCAAACATAATTAAAGTAGTAAAGCCACAGAACATAGAACCATGACATTTTTGGAGTTGAGGTAGATCTTGGAAACCATTCTGTCCTATTCTCTAATTTTGTGGATGTAAAAGCTCTGTGTTACAGAGGGCTTTAGTGAATGACCAAGCCATCTATCAAGTTAGGGACAAAAATACAATTAAAAACCAGGACTCCTCACAGACTAGTGGTCTCTGTTGTTAGGAAAAAAGGAACAGACAAATTGTGACATCATTTCCATTCAGTCACACTTGATTTCTAGAAGGAATGTTGAATGTTCTCCTCTATGAAAGGTTCTTTTTTCTTTATTGACAAGAGAATCCCTAGAACTTCTTACTAGTATTTACTTTGGCTTTCCCAGCATGTTTACACTGAATACGAGTTCAATTTTGTGTAATGGATAGCAAGGCTCTCTAACAGAGAAGTCACAATAGAGGCAACCATATTCTTCCCCTTTTGAATTTTCATAGGAGTTAATATCTCCCTCTCTTTTTTCACACCACTTTCCACTTTTTATTGTGCCTCAATTATACACATTGTCTTTTCTCTGACAGCATGGTAAAATTCTTCATGGAGAAACTATACCCTTTTTATTTTTAAAAATTTCTTATCTCAGTATCTTCATATGGTTAGTCCTCAATAACTTTATTATACAACATCACAAATGAATGAAATTCTTCAGATCCCTATTAATATTGGCCAACTGTGACTCTATTATCTACAAAGTTTATTTCATCTAGTCCAATCAGATTCAATCCAACAAATACTTAAAGTCTTTACCAAGCTCCAGATCTAAATTTAATAATGTTAGGTGCTATAAGTGACAGAGATAATAAACAGTTTTTAGCCTTAAGAGCACACCAACTAGGAGGGATGATACAATATGGACACAATTAAAATGCAAAGCACAGTAACAAAGTATAAATTTTTATGAGGATTTGAAGAAGAAAAATAGAGCTGAGAGAATCCAGAAAGGCTGCATGAAAGTGGAGCTGAGTGTTCCAATAATCAAGGAGATTTGCTTCATTCCTTAGTCCACTGTCTAAAGATAAATAGAGCAATATACATTCTCTAGTTTACCCATCGATTCTGGTATACAAACTCATGATTTAGTTACCAAGTACACTAATCATGTGTTCCAAAATTTTATGTCCACAACACAGAAATCCCCAGGCAGGCTCATCAAGTTAAATTTCTTATTTCATTTCCTTGCTTTAGGAATTTTGTTTAACTAACTGGTAGACTGGGTCTTCACCAATTTCAAGGTTCTGAGTTTGGAATCACTGGCACCATCAGGATTAAGGAAATGATGGAGATAACGACTGGAAGAATGCAGAATCAAACATGGTAACAATAGTGAAACAAACCATTAATGATCTTTCAATTACTTTCCTTTTTGTTTTTAGTTGAAGTACAGTTGAGGTAAAATTCGTACAGCCAAATGCACAAATCTTAAGTGTACAATTTGATTAACTTTGTCAAATGTATGCACTCATGTAACCAACAACTCAGTTGAATTAGAACGATGGAGAGCATATTTTCTCACCCACCAAAACTTCCATCAGACGTCTTTTCAGTCTTCACCTCTCTCATATGCAACCATTATTCTCATTATAATAGATTCTGTCATAATAGATTAATTTTGATTTTTCTTGAACTTCCTATAAATGGAATTAGGTAAGTATATACTCTTTTGTGTCTGAATTCTTTTCCTCAGGAAAATTTTTAAGATTCATTTTATTGTGTGCATTCATAGTTTTATTTAATGCTAAATAGTATTCTATTATGTAATCTGTTGACAAATTCTTCTTTTGATGAACATATGAGTCATTGTGAAGTTTGGCTATAATAAAAAAGCTTGCAAATTCTTGTACAAGTTGTTGTGTTGATTAATGTTTTTTATTGCTGTTGGGTACATAAGTAGGGGTACAATTTTTGAGTTACAGACAGAAGCATGTTCAATTTTTAAGAAGCTGCCTAACAGTTTTCTAAAATTATTGTGTCATTTTATACTCTCCTCTGTAATGTATAAAAGTTCTAGTTACTATTTTCACCAATATGTGGGATTATTAGTCTCCTTAATTTTAGTCATTCTGATGAGTTAAAGTCATATTCCATTGTGGCTTTAATTTGCATTCCCCTGGTGCCTAACTATTAATGTCAATAAACTTTTCATATTTTCATATGTGCATTGACCATTTGCATGTCTTCTTTTGTGAAGGTCTGTTTAAATCTTCTGTCCATTTATATAGGGTTGTGTGTTGTCTTCTTGATTTGTAAGATATTTTTATATCCTACATATAGGTGTTGTAAGCATTTTTGTTCCAATTTGTGGCTTGCTTTCTGTTTTCTTAATGGTGATTTTTATAAAGTCCAATACAAATTTTTCCTTTAAGGTTATTGCTTTATATGTCTTGTCTAAAAAATCTTTACCTTGGGGGTGCCTGAGTGGCTCAGTGGGTTAAGCCTCTGCCTTCGGCTCAGGTCATGATCTCAGGGTCCTGGGATCGAGCCCCACATTGGGCTTTCTGCTCAGCAGGGAGCCTGCTTCCCCCTCTCCCTCTGCCTGCCTCTCTGCCTACTCATGATCTCTCTCTCTGTCAAATAAATAAGTAAAATCTTAAAAAAATAAAAAATAAAAAATTTTTGCCTAGGGGCGCCTGGCTGGGTCAGTGGGTGGAGCATGTGACTCTCAGTCTTGGGGTTATGAATTCAAGCTCCATATTGAACATAGAGATTACTTACACACACACAAAAAATCTTTGCTTACTTCCCAGGTCTTGAATGTATTCTACAATATGCAATATGTAGCTATGTAGACTTGCATGTTACTTTTAAGCCTATGGTCAATCTTAAATTAATTTTGTGTATGTAAAGTAGGAATCAAAGGTTTTTTTTTTCTTTAATCAACTGCTCTAGTGCTATTTGTTGAAAAGTTGAAAAGATTTTTCTTTCCTTCTTTCCCATTGATTTTTTTCTTCTTTTCAAGATTGTTTTGACTGTTTTATGCTGTTTTCATTTTCATATTAATTTTAGAATCAACATATCAATGTCTATAACAATGCTCGTTTGAAATTTAATTGTGTTGAATGTGTTGGTCAATTTGAATAGAGCTGACTTCTTACCAATATTAAATCTTCTAATCCATGAACATGGATTCCACTATTTATTTAGGTCTTTCAAATTTTCGTTTAAATTCTTAAAATTTCAATTTCTAATTGTTTGAGGCTTGCTTGCATACAGATAAACCATAGTATTTCTTTACTGATCTTGGTCCTATGGGTTTTACAGTTTTGCTTATTATTTCCAGCAATGTCTTTTGTAGATTCCTTAGAATTTTCTATGCAAATAAAGTGATCTGTGAGTTATTTTTCCAAACATTTTTTTTCTTATTGTACTGGCTAGAAAATTTTGTAGAATTTGATTAGAAATAGGAAGACACTGAATTGATTTTTTTTCAGCAGTTCAAGGATGCTTGAACTTTGTTTTCAGTGAGAAGTCAGCCCCAATTTATGTACTTTCCATATATGCATAAATTATATTTCGATTTCTCTGTAAACTTTAAAAATGCTTATTTCTATCTTTGTCTTTAAGTTCAAATTTATTGTTTAGCATTTTAAGTTTGTTTTTTTTTTAAAGGTTTTATTTATTTATTTGACACAGAGAGATCAGATCACAAGTAGGCTGAGAGGCAGGCAGAGAGAGAGGAGGAAGCAGGTTCCCTGCCGAGCAGAGAGCCTGATGTGGGCCTCGATCCCAAGACCCTGAGATCATGACCTGAGCTGAAGGCAGAGGCTTTAACCCACTGAGCCACCCAGGCATCCTAGCATTTTGTTTTTCTTCCATATATTATCTACTTAAGATTTGCTGAAATTTCTGAATTTATAAGTTGAAGTTTTTCATCATATTTAGGTCATTTCCCCCAAAATATATATGTAAAATAGATATCTACAATAGACAATATCTGTTATATGTCTTCAAGTTCACTAATGCTTTATGTTGTAAATACCTATCTATTGATAAGCCTATTCAGTAAATTTTACTCCAGAAATTGCATTTTTCAGTTCTTGAACTTCCATTAGGTTCTTTTCTTCCCTTCACTTTCTTCTTTCCTTTTCTACATTTCTATGCTGAGGTTTTCAATCTGTTTACTCAATAAGTCCATGTTTTCCTTAAGTTTTCCTTTGAACATATTTATAATAGCTGTTTTAAAATTATTTTGTGCTAATTTTACTGTCATGTCTTCTTAAGTTCTGTTTCAACTGCTTTTTTCTTGATGTGGGCTGTATCTTTGGTTCTTTACATCTCTAGCAGTCTTCATTGTATCATGGTGATGGTATGTTGTTCAGACTTCTTATTTTGTCAAATTGCACAATTGTTTAGAGTGGAAGGGTAGGTTCATTAGCAGTTATTCCATTATGGAGAGAAGCAAACACTGTCTTCCTGATAAATTTTTTTAAACTCAAATTTTCAGGAGTCAAAGATGAGGAATGCAAAATAACTTGATACGCTTATATTCAAATGAGAGCTTAAACCAACTCTAAATTATGTGTTTTACCATTGCCCTTGGATATTTATATCATAGGCAATGCAAATGAATGTAAATATTTATTTAACTTATTCTCAGACTGGACCATTAAAGGGTACCACAGTAAGTGGAAGAACACCCAAACTCAAAGGAAAAGTATTCTGCCTTATTGGCTTAGCATTTCCTTCATGTTCTGAATCAATGAGGCTAAGCTGAGGTTCTGTACACTTTTTATTAAATTGAACCAGTTCAAAAATAAATTAAATAAATAAATAAATAAATAAATAAATAAACAAACAAATAAACAAATAAAACCAGTTTAACCCAAATGCACTTTGGGCTAAATTTTAAAATCAACTAATAATACTGAATGTATTATGCAATATTTGTAGTGAAGTTCATTAATTAACTTAAAAATTATTTGGGTCTTCTAACACATGTATGTAGGGGATTTGCCTCCATTTATATCCATTAATTGTGGTAGTTCTTCTAAAATGAAAATCTACTAATCTGTCTCAAATAACACTCTTCATCTCCCTCTATTTAGGGAAAATAATATTTTTATTACAGCAGGAATGGCATGGCCTAGTTTATAATTACTGCTATAGTAATAAAAATTATTAATGGCCTTTCATATCATGAAGTACACACTAATTGCCTATGGTATGTATAAAACCTTATTACAAAGCTTATATCATGGAGACCTGAGTAGGTCAATAATTATAATTCTCTTATCTTTAGCCGATGGTGTGAGAGGAGAATGTCATTGGCCTGAAATCACACCAAACTACTGATATGAATTTACCCATATAAATATTCTATGTTATATTTAAGCAAATACATAAAGAAAATCAAAGCATTCCAAATAAAGTATTGGAAGGCAGTTGAATATATTGCATTATTAACTCTTTAAAAATTATATAGCGATGAGAATCAGTGACAGACAACCTGATTTTGTGGAACTACTCACAGCCAAACACACTAAAGGCATGGTTATATAATAATAATAATGGCTGACTATCGACAATTACCGAAGCAAATTATTTGACTTTTTTTTTTTGGCCATATTGTTTTAATGGGACACCTACAAATTTGTCATTTAAGTACCCCAAATTTTGCTAGGACCCCCTCTAGCATAATTTTATTTAAGATGTCCAGAAATATGAAGTTCCTTAGTCAAATCAATAACCTTTTACTTTTGTAGTTAAGGGCACAATTATCTCCTAAATCAGGAATGATGTATTGTATCCAACTGCTCTGATATGTCAAAAAGAGCCATTACTAATGACACATTCCAAGGAGCTACTCCCTTCAGTAGCCACTCAAGTAGAAATACTCAGAGAACCACACATGTGTACCTAGAAGCCAATCTCCCACTGATATAAAGAAACTAGTTAATAAAGCCTAACTTTTGAGCTACTGAACCAAAATAATAGCTTCACAAAAGGACCCTTCAAAACAAAACCTAAAGCTGCTTCTTCATTGCATTACAATGTATGAACATTGTTCATAGTAATGTTCAATTATTGTTCAACCAATGACATAGACTATTTTATTTAGGTTTCTCACACATCATTTTCTCAGTAGGCATGCCATTAACACATTGTTCTCAAAGAAAATATAGTTGTAGAAGGGAGGTAGTGTAGCTAAAGCCAGAAGAACTAATGAGTATTCTTGAGAATTATTTTCGTGTAATTTCTGCCAATGATTTTCTTTGGCCTGGACCTGATGTTTTACCCCAATTAATCCATTGTTTAGTGAGTCAGGTCAATTTACCTGCTGATTCAATAGAGATAATATGTTCATCTTTAGAAACTTGCAATATGCAAAACAATTATTTTTTAAAAAATATATAAATAGTTTCATATAGCATATTCAGTTTCTTTAGATTTCATTGATAGGACAGGGTCAGTCCTACTGCCTGAAGGGGATATGATATTGGGAATAAAGGACGTTGAGGAGTTTGGTAGGTGTAACTATGGCACAGAAAGAAATAGGATTAGGGTGCCTGGGTGGCTCAGTGGGTTAAAGCCTCTGCCTTAAGACTCAGTTCATGATCTCAGGGTCCTGGGATCGAGGCCCGCATCGGGCTCCCTGCTAGGTGGGGAGCTTGCTTCCTCTTCTCTCTCTGCCTGCCTCTCTGCCTACCTGTGATCTGATCTCTCTCTCTCTGTCAAGTAAATAAATAAAATCTTTAAAAAAAAAAAGAAAGAAATAGGATTATGAGGTGAACTTGAAAGATGATGTGATCACTACCAGCAGCCAAATGCTGCAAGAAGCCCACAGAGGGTTCTGGTCTCCAGTGACTTGTTGGATCCTTCACTATGTGCAAGCTGTTGAAACTATGAGAGTTGTGGTATGCTGTTGTATAGAATAGGCAGGGACAGGCGGAAGCACCCTCATGTATATCCTTGATTTTCTGTGTCCTTTGTACTGCCTTTCTGTTGGTCTGATAGGCAGTATGACAAAGAAAGAGCAAACTCAAACTGATGTGAGTCATCAGTCTTACTAACCTCCAAACCCAGATTTTGTCATCTGTACTAGCTCAACTTCCAATAGAAGATAAGATAGGTATCACACAGAATATATGTTGATACTAAGAAGAAATACAGTAGCACTAGAAATACAGAGGAAGAGGTGAGGTCTTTGCACCATGAGAGAGAAAAAAAGTAGGTGATATAAATAAAGGGAGCTGGAATGAGCTGGGGGCAGTGGCAGCATTTGCTCTAAGAAGCTTAAGAAGCGACAAGGGCCTTTTTAGGTGGAGCTTAATTCCTAGAGTTTTTAAGTCTCTTCTGTCCATCATGGAACACTGAACTGCTACCAGTGGGCTCACTTCCTCCCTGGTGTCCAGGGCCTGCCCTGATCTTGAGCAGCAGTGGGCACTGAAGACACTCTGGACTGCATGCCCCACATATACTACCTAAATGGCATGTCACCTTTGCTTCGTGTCTTAGCCAGAATTTAATTTCAGTGTGATACATTGGACTTCCACTTGGTCCTTTTTTTTTTTTTTTAAGATTTTATTTATTTATTTTGCAGAGAGAAAGAGAGAACAAGCAGGGGGAACAGCTGAGGGAAAGAGAGAAGCAGGCTTCCGGTGGAGCTTTATGCGGGGCTTGATCCCAGGACCCTCGAATCATGCCCTGAGCTGAAGGCAGATGTTTAACCAACTGAACCACCCAGGTGCCCCAACTTTGTCCTTTTTTTTTGCCTGAATCTATGTGTTGGTGATGAGATCAGACATATCCTGTGTCCCTCTAGTCACTAGAGCCCTGTGGTCCTCTTCCTGTCAGTCGTTTGTGTGAATTATAAAATATAACCTAATCTTAGATTTACCCTTCTGGCTTCATGTGATATGTCTCCTAATGGAGATTTGAAGTCCTACTGTTAGGGCACAAGAGGTTAAGTCTTTGGCTCATGGAACCAGAGAGACCTGGATCTGTAAATTGCTAGTGGTATGACCTTGACAAGACATTGGACAAATTACATAAATTTTCTAAGTCTTAGTTTCCTTATTTTTTAAAAGGGGGTGAATGATAGGTGCCTTATCATGCTATTTAACTTATATTGACTTTATAGAAAGCTGTTAGCACAGCTGCGATATATAGCTAGTGTTCAACAAATCATGGTTGTGTTCTCACTAACTTTGTAGATTTCCAAATGGTACCTACACTGTGTCTGTCTTCAGAAGTTTGACCCATGACATGGTTAGTTTAGTTTGTTCATTCATTTGTTCATTCAACCTACTGTGTTTCAGACATTGTTCTAGACATTAGTTCTAAGTCTGGTTTCTCTCACCGGGCCCCATCCTGATATAGGTAACATATTCATGTCCAACTGTGTTCTAAGATAAGAGACATGGGAGAGGCAGTGTAGTTTAGTGGCTAAATAAGCTGACTTTGGTACCACACTGCCTAGGTTTGGATGTCAGTCTTCCTACTGAGGAAACAAGAATATACTTCAAATCTTTTTATTCTGTAAAATAGAGATAACAATAGCATCTACCTGTTAGGATTGTTATAAAGCTTATATTGACACTTAATGTACTTAGATTAGTACTTGGTACATAATAAATGCTCAATAAATGTTAGTTATAATTAAAATTTTAAGGTCTAAACTCAGGGATCTGAGGCATGATAGAAATGTAAATTTTCAACTTAGCTACTGATTCCAATATCCAAAAACAGTGAAAGTTTGATGATTCATAGAGGAGAGAAGACTATATTGCGAATTATATTCTATTCCCATATGAATTTAATGATTCTCTTATCCCTTCTCTTTAAGAAATGTTATGGGGAACCAAGTTTTGTGTTATGAACTTGAATGATTCCCTGGCCCTCTGTGGCCTGCATCCCTGACTTTAAGGAATTGTCTACATATTCATCTTCAAATAGAAAGTTGGAATTGTTCATCAAAGAATTGGTATAAGGGTGACCTGACCACAAATACATCAGAACTCTGGGCTTCTCTAAGACAAAAATAACTGACAGATCAACAGTAGAAAAAGGAACAGGGTGACTTATTCAGAGCTAGATGGCCATGTAGACTGCACAAAAAGGAAGAGTCAGAATACGGGCTTGTCAAACAGCAGATTGCGCCCGCAAACAAAGGACATAGTTTAAGGGCATGAGGTTTTAGAAAGGAATGCTGGTCTCTCATTTGTCTTTTCAGCTGGATCTGCATACATGGGTAATATCACCACAATCAACGATGTCATCTTTGAATAGGGAGAAATAGAGACTCACACAGAGTTTGCACCAGGGAGATCCTACACACAGATGAACAATTCATTAGTCATTCAGAACGCAAAGCTGTCGCCAAATTTTGCTCTGTATGCTAAACACAATACAATGATTGAAAATAAAAAAGAAAATAGAATCAAGGCAGTGAGGAAACCTTTTAAGAGGCGATGGGAATGTCACATCAACATATTGTCAAGATTCAGATGAATATCTCCACAGTATTTTCTATCCTATGAGATTTGAAAGTTAGTCTGCATATAGTTTTAACAACAGTGTTAACTATTTTCCATTCCAGCATTACTCAATCTATAAAACACACCTCAAACCCTTTTTGCTTCTTTTCAATGCTTTGTTCTTATCTGAACTTTTATCATAATTTATTCCAAATTATGATAAATTGCATTTTCTTGAATATTAAATCAACATGCCTCTGTTGTGCATGTATTTTCAAAGTAGTTATTATCAATAATCATATTTTCAGAATAAAACACATAGTCCTTAAGTGGAGCATCTCTTTTTTTGCACCCTTGTACCATTCCTCATCTCCTCCTACTTCTCTGTCTTTTCATAGCTGACACTGACTACACATTTGTTGTTTCATTAATTTGTGCAAGAACAATGCAGGATTTCAGGTACCTATCATTTAAGCAATCTGATAGCCTATTTAACATGTGTGGTAGGCAGAATAACAGATCTCCAAAATGCCTACGTTCTAATCCCAGGAACCTATGAGGATGTTATCTTCATAGCAAAAAAGACTTTGTAGATATGATTAAATTAAGGATCTCGAGATGAGGAGAATACCCTGGATTATCTGGGTGGGGTCTTTCTAATCACAAGGTTCCTTGAGAGCAAAGACTTCCTGGTTGTGGTCAGAGGGAGATGGTGAGTATGGAGGAATATTCTGAGAGATATGGACGTCACTGTGTTTTGCTGGTTCTGAGGATGGAGAAAGCGGGCCATGAGCTGGAGAATGTAGGAGGCTTTTAGAAACTGGAGAAGGTCCAAAAATGAATTCTTCCCTAGAGTCTTTAGAAAGGAACACACACCTTTCAAAACCTTGATTTTAACCCACTGAGACCCTTGTCAGACTTCTAAGCAAGATACAGACCTGTAAGATAATAAGTGATTACATTTGTGGTAATTTTTTATAGCAGCAATAGAAAACGAATGCAATGTAGGATGAGATAAAATTAAAACACATCCCTATGTTATTTACTGGTCATCACAAACTCTCCTTGTTGCTACTATTTCTAGATAATAGGTCAGGGATTAGGTTCCTCTCAAGGAAACATATATGGAAGGTTTCTATCATGTTTTATCTTTGACAATTCGGTACTTTCTTTTGTAATTTAGCATTCTTGTACTAAAATAAAAATAACTCCAGTGGAGACATATCACATGTACAATTCATTAGAATTCATGCAGATCTATCTCTAAATGAGTGATTTCCTGATATCTTCACCTAATAATTCAGAAGCTATGCATTTTAGGATTGATTCTTGTTTTCATGATTTTTTATAAAGTCCTCCCTTTTGTCACATGTCAGTCCCTAGCTGTGTTAAACCACTAATCATGCTTTAACTGCTCAGGGTAAAGATCTCTTTTTTGGTTTTCTACACACTGCCCAGGAATATGGAACTTTGAAATCTGGTCGAAAGTAATGTCAGCAAAATCATCTTTTTCATAAATGCAATTGATAGCCCCATTGGCTCTCCCAGAATTTTTGAAGAATGAATTACCAGCTGGAAAGGCATTCAAGAATTGAAGAATTACACTGAAAGCAGAAGAAGGAGGGAGGAAGTACAAGGTATAATTTTTAAAAACAGAATCAAGGACATGTTGAGTAACAGGTCTACACAGAAGAGAGTTTGAATGTAGTGGTTAGCATTAAGGACCCCATCATTTCAGGCTGTGAAGTTTGTTATTATTTTTGGCACACAGCAGCAAAAAACTTGGTTTGACTCAGATCTGTGGTGTTTTGGAACCACAGACACACGCCACATTAGTCTCTGCTGGCTATTTCTAATGGCCTTCCCTAAGAAGAATACCCAGTTACTCCTTCAATTTCTCTTGACAGCTGTTCTAAGATGAAGATAGCATCAATTGAACAGAGCACCAGAGAAATGTGCAGAAGCTTGTTGCTAAGAGAATGAAATTTCCAGAATATGACCACAAAAGATCTCTAGAATTATTGAAAGCTGATATAAATGACAAGAACAAATAAACCAGAAATGTTCTCCACTTTCGAAAGGGATTCATTACCAAATACATCTGACTAGGAAAGACAATTACTTCAGATCTCCCAGGGTCCCTAGGGATGAAGATGCTGCTGAAGGATATCCTTCACCATGGCTTTGTCAGTTGTCAACCATGGACGACAATGGGTGAGATTTTTCCCAGAAAGTATAGTCAGATGCTGCCAGACTGGTTGACTCAGAAAATCACTCCACACCCAGGGCATGGAACTCACACTCTTCTTCCTCAGGAGAATATCACGTAGTCTATGGAGCAAGAACTACCATACTCTTTCTACTGTTCACATTTACAAATAGAAATGTTAGTCGTAGTTAACCCTTCTTCCCTACTCTCGAATAATAAGTGCTTTGGTGGCAGATAGCTGTCTGTTAGTTGGAGAAGTTACATCATACCTGAAAAAGAAAACTGAGCACAAAGCTCAGATTTCTGAAACCAGCTATGGCTGGTTGCTGTATGAAGCTCTAGAGAGGTGTGAGTGGTTTCAAACAGAATGAAAGCTTCAAAGGTAACAGAAGGGTGGCATGTGAGTGTTGAGACAATGAGTTGGACTAGAGATATCCACTGATTGCCTACCTTGAGTTGATCATCCTCTCCTGCTTCTAAACAAAATTGTATTGTACAGGGATATGACTCACAATTAGCAGATCCCAGTCCTTGACCTGGGATTCAACCTTGCTTAATCCAATGCAATGTAGTTTTCCTGGCTTATTAAGAAATAGGTGTATGATATAATTCAAATAAATTAGGTAAAAGAAAACTGTTGCTCAGATTTCTGGCAAATGTGCTTCCCTATTTCTCACCAGAGATAACAGAGGGAGGACATGGTTTGTGTTGCTACTGGTGGTCATCCTGCACAATGAGGCCAATTAGCATTAGGATGAAGCCAGCCTTGTGCATGGCAGAACAGCTTTTGAAAGAGCCTGAGTCTGTGATTCCATCTTTGAATCCCTGTATCAACAAAAAAACCCCTACCTTATAAGATAGTTATAGAGAGTAAATGAGATAACACACATCAAATTCCTGTCATCAAGCTGATGTTCAATTATTACATCCATTGTTTTAATGGCCAAAAGGGGGAAGAAATGTTTAAGATCCCTTGGTGAGAATTTCTGTATAGGAAGATGGCTCAAGAAGAAAAGGACACTCTAAAAAAGGGAATTCTGAGAAGACAACTGCAAACGATTCTGAAGAGAAACGAAAGGATTAGTTAGGTAAAGGAATGGATGTGACTGCCCAGGGTTATGTTCTATGAACTCAGGTATTTCCCCCAAAAAATGTATATTGAAAGAGAGAAGAAAAGTGTTACAACTAAGAATAGATATGTAAAAGAGAAGCCCCAGACTAACAGAATGGACTCAGAAGAGTGGAGGCACTTGTAGAGAATCAACTTCTGAAAAGGCTCATAATTATGTCTACTGCCACAATAAGAAATCCATGAGACACATATAGAGACTCGATGATGTTGGAGAAGACAAAGAGGAAGTAAGATTGCTAAAAAACTGAACTGACCAGCAAGCAATATAATATGCACAATATTGATGGGATGACCAAAGAGCAAAATAATAATCTACCCATTTTAAAGGTAAATGTTCTAGGAAATTTTAAATTATACTTTGAAACATTACAGGCCATGTTGACTTGATTGCTACCTTGTTATGAAAACTATTACAAAGTAAAGTATCAGATAAATAAGATTCTCATCAATCTGAATTCATGATAAATTTCAGAGAGAAGTCTTGGCAGTACTAAAGGATAACTGTTCTTTATCCTGAGGTATGTGTTGGCAACATACTATTTTTCTATATAACCATGGTATTCACAGTTTACTTCAGGGCACAGAAACTGCTTTTAACAAACTTTGATCAACTTTAAATTCTAAAAATGTTTATTAGTGCTTACGTTCATGGCTAATACTCACCCCGACACACACACACCAGAAAATATGTCGTTAAGTTCTCTTGTCTGTCAGAAATAAAAATCTAAGGGTAGCTTTGGTTATCAAGGTTAAGCTCAGGTCTGACCCAGTTAAATCTCCTAGAGAGGAGGAGGACTCTGACTCCATAGGCCAGGGGAGAACACTGCTTTCCCACCAAGGAGGTCTTTGGAAATAATTCACCTTCAGGTGAACTGCTTTTAGAAACTACTTTTCAGTTACCTGCCCCCAGAGTGAAGTTCAAAAGAAAAGGGAGTGGAATGTTCTCAGTCAAGATCTCTGGGCTGTGGTGTTTTCTACCACTAGAGAGTAGCTTGATTCCGAACATTATCACCTTCAGGAATAGGAAACAGTCATTTCTTTACCCAGACAAGCTTTTAATCTTGGAACAAGAGGCCTAGAAAGCTATTCTCACAGACGGTTTTCTTGCTTTTAAAAACACAATCAAATTGGTTCCAGTGGAGTGGAATATAAGGAAGTGCACCTTTTCTACTTCTACACAAGTAATTGGACTAGCCTAATTAGATTGCCCAAGTGTTCAGATACCATGATGATGGGTACTTTATAAATACTGTATGTAGCTAAACTGGGAGCATCCCCTGTGACAATAATAGCCATAGAGTTAGCTCTGATAGGTTAGCAAGATAAAAGCCAAATGCTTTTGCTATATTCCATAATATGTATTGATAGTTATTTATGTTGACACTTTCAGCCATTTGTGGTGTCTTTTTACCCTAGAGCTGTGGGTATTGTGGTCAAAAATGACTTCTTCAGACAAAGACATCATCTTGTATACAAGGTAAGCATCACTGTGGATTCCAACACAATAACTAAGAAAACTATTATAACTTATAAACAACTGCCTTCCAGAAATCAGGCTGCACTTAATCAGTTCAGAATTAGAATAAGCTTAAACCAGACCTGCAGTGAGTGAAAAACCACATATTGCATAGAAGTTAATGATCTTTAGTCCAAGAAGAAAACCAAATGATATTCTCCAGTTGTTAAAACAAATCCAGAAAATAGCCATACTGAATGCTGAGTTGCTTGGCTTTTCTTCTCAAACTTTTTCCTGCTTCACCTCAATGAGAATGACTACAGGGAAAGACAATGAAACTGCTGATTTATATAAGCAGGAAGAAACGGATTCATATTTTCAGTCTATGTACGTAGTGCTTCCAAGTTGGATGCTAAGTTATGATTTTTTTAAAGGTTTGTAAAACCTTTCATACCACTGGGCAGTGACATAGCATGGTTGGGCAATGATATGTAAAAGCTAAAACACTTGCTCCTAAAATCAACTCTTTACTAATGGGAAGAAGGGGAAATTAACACTTTACAATGCCAGGCTTCATGACAGAAAGTACACAGCTGATGTTATCGATGCTTACAATAACATTTACAATAACCCTATCATCTGGGTAACATGCCCATTTTAAAGATGAGAACATTGACATGCTGAGCTTTGGTTGCCTGCCACACAATGTCTCACAGAATGTGGCAAGGGCCACACTTGAACCCAAGTTAGCCTGATTACAAGGCTCATCATCTTCCCATAACATCATATTTTATTTTTTTCCTTAAAATACTGCCCTAAGAAATATGTTACTACCTTAACCATGAGTTTTTCAGAATTCTTATCCTAAATTTTGATTGTGCTTTTGTCCTTAGAGTTAATTAATGAGTTAATGACAGCATCATTGGATAATATCAAAATATAGATGGAGATAACACAGTAAGCTGGTAAGAAACCAGATTTAGAATAAAAACACCTGGGTTCAAATCTTGAGGTCAACAGTTTTAACTTGTGACATCAGAAATGTCATTCAAGGGCGCCTGGGTGGCTCAGTGGGTTAAAGCCTCTGCTTTCGGCTCAGGTCATGATCTCAGGGTCCTTGGATCGAGGCCCACATCGGGCTCTCTGCTCTGCGGGGAGCCTGCTTCCCCCCCCCGTCCCTCTGCCTGCCTCTCTGCCTCCTTGTGATCTCTCTCCCGCTGTGAAATAAATAAATAAAAATCTTTAAAAAAAAAAAAGAAATGTCATTCAACCTCTCTGAGTCTTATTATTTTTTTTAGTCTTAAGTTCTTTATCAAAAAACCAAATGTGCTTATAATACTCATTCCCACAGTGGGAAGCAAAGAGAGAGAGAGAGGGGGAGAGAGAGAGAGAGAAATTTTAAAATGCTTTTGGGAAATAGGTGATATATTTTAGAATGATTTTTATTGGGAAGATATAACATCAAAATATTTTATAGTTAATGGGTGTTTCACTTATTGGGAAATTGTTATATGAATCCACTGTACCTACTTAGGTTGAATCAGTACTATATAGATAATGAAATCTGTGTGTATATTATGTTTTTCTCACCTCATTTTAAAGTTAGCCATGGCAACCTCGTTGAGAATGATTTCAAGGAAAAAGAATCAAAGTGCTGATTAACACAGGTAATAGCCGGGCACCTCTCTTTTTTTTTTTTTTTAATTTTATTTTTATTATTTGTTGGGGGGAATGCAAACTGGTGCAGCCACTCTGGAAAACAGTATGGAGATTACTCAAAAAGTTGAAAATGGAGCTACCCTACGACCCAGCAATCGCACTACTGGGTATTTATCCTAAAGACACAAAGGTAGTGATCCTCAGGGGCACGTGTACCCGAATGTTTATAGCAGCAATGTCCACAATAGCCAAACTATGGAAAGAACCTGATGTCCATCAACAGATGAATGGATAAAGAAGATGTGGCACCTCTCTTTTTGAAATGTGTAAAGGTTTCTCTTACTCCATTATTTTTAAATTTACTTTATGGCACATATCTAACAAATTACACAAATTACTGAGAATCTGTTCTGCTTCCTTTTTTTCTCTCATTCTTTACATCTAATTTCCCTTCATTCTCTTCTTTATGTATTCAAACAAATTTTACAAGTTCTACTCCTCAAATATTCCTTAAATAAACAATGACTCCTTAACTATTTCCCCTGTGCCAGTCTTCCTTTGTCTACTACCCTCCATGCCCTAAACTATAATAATGTCACACTGCAAATCTCAATATGTCATGCACTTGTATAAAATCTTCAGTGGATTTGGAGTTCCCTAAGGATAAAAACCAGATTCTATAATAAATCATCCAAGAACTTTCTAAACATGGTAAATAACTATGTTAATTCACTCTTAACAAATTCAGAAAGTAACTTTTGAGCAACTATTATGTGCCAGGTATTATGCTCTGTCCTAGTGCTATGGAAGTAAATAAAACAGATGTTAAACAACTACCTTCTCCAAAATATATACAGAAAAATTCATGTAGGTATTATAAATGAGGGAAAGGATTAGGATTAGGGGATGCTAACCCAGTCTGGGAGAATAATTATTACTGCCTGAGAATGTCTTATTTCTTACCGCTTTTATTTCACATTTCTCAAAGTCTAATCACTTTCCTAAATAGTTGTATTCTCCTTGAGGCATCCTTCCTATGTCCCTTAGAATATCTTAAAAAAATCATGGAAGACACTAATTACTAAAATCATGAATGAGAAAGGTGATATCACTATAGATTCTACAGACACTAAAAGAGCAATAAGAAAACATTATGGAAAAATTTATTCCAATATACTTAACAAATTAGAGGAAATAGAAAAATTCCTTGAAAGACAAAATCTACCAACACTCACTGAAGAAAA
Organism: Ailurus styani; assembly: GCA_002007465.1. NCBI lineage: Eukaryota > Metazoa > Chordata > Mammalia > Carnivora > Ailuridae > Ailurus > Ailurus styani. The sequence continues at coordinate 4,183,026 of LNAC01000068.1, forward strand.
AATAGATAACCTGAATAGTTCTGTATCTAGCAGAGAAGTTGAATTTTTAGTCAAAACCTTCTCACAAAATTGAAGATAAAGAACATGTCTCAATTCACTCTATTAGGGCCAGGATTATCCTGATAGTGAACAACAAAACCATACAAACATATCACAAGGGGAAAAAACTTAAGGGATGATATCCTTCATGAGCATAGAGGCAAAAATAGAAACATAAGATTGGGAAGTGAAAGACAGTAATATATAAAAAGACAATAGATCATGATCAAGTGGGATTTGGTCCAGGAATGCAGGTTTGGTTTAATTTTTGAAAAATCTATCTATGTAATTAATTATATTAACAAACTGAAAAAGAAGAACTATATGATCATCTCAATAGGTTCAGAAAAACTTTTGGCAAAATTCAACATCCACTCTAATGAAAAGTTTCAGGAACTATGGATAGAAGAGAAGGAAAAACCTACAGCTGGCATCACACTTAATGGTAAAAGAGTAAATTATTTCTATCTAAAGAAAGCAAAGAGACAACGATGTCTACACTCATTATTTCTATTTAACTGGAGGTTTTAGTCAGTGCAATGAAGCAAGAAAAAGAAATAAAATGCATCCAGTAAGAAACAGAAAAATAATACTGTTTTAGTTCAAAGATGACATAATCATATATGTAGAAAATTCAAAGACGTGCCCAAAAATATCAGAACCAATAATATAGTATTGCAATGTTCCAAAATATAAAAACAAAACACAATATCAATTGTATTTCTATACAGAAGCAATGAACAATCAGAAATTGAAATAGGAAATACTATTTGTAATAGTAATGAAAGTATTAAATACACAAGGATAAATCTGACAAGAGATGTATAAAATATGTATAATGAAAATTGTAAAACATAGCTAAGAGAAATTAAAAAATATTTATTTATTTAAAAGATTTTATTTATTTGAGACAGAGGCAGAGAGTGGAGGGAGGGAGAAGCAGACTCCCCACAAGGCTCAATCCCAGGACCCTGGGATCATGATCTGAGCGGAAGGCAGACATTTAACCAACTCTGCCACCCAGGTGCCCTTAAAGAAGATTAAAATAAGTGGTGAGATATAATCTGTTCATTGGTTAGAAGAGTCCATATTGTTAAAATATCAGTCCTCCCCAAATTGATCTATAGGTTCAATTCAAAGTCAATGAAAACCTCAGCAGGCCTTTTTTTTGGAGGGGGTTATGAATTGACAAGATGATTCTAAAATTCCTGTGCAGGGGCGCCTGGGTGGCTCAGTGGGTTAAGCCTCTGCCTTCGGCTCAGGTCATGATCTCAGGGTCCTGGGATCGAGCCTCGCATTGGGCTTTCTGCTCAGTGGAGAGCCCGCTTTCCCCTCTCTCTGCCTGCCTCTCTGCCTACTTGTGATCTCTCTCTCTCTCTGTCAAATAAAAAAATAAAATCTAAAATTCTTGTGGAAATGCAAAGGACCTACAACAGGGGTCAGGAAACTATAACCTGCACTACACTTCCAGCCTGTTACCTGCTTTTGTAAATAAAATTTTATTGAAACAAGGCCATGTCCATTTGTGTAAATATTGCCTGTGATTTGAACACTTACAAAAGAGACTCTGTGTCCTGCAAACCTTAAGCTGTTATTCTCTGTCCCTTTAGAGAAAAAAAAAATATGGGCTATCCCCTAAATTAGAATAGTAGAAACAAGTTTGAAAAGAACAAAGTTGGAAGACTAGCATTACTTGATCTTAACACTTATTATAAAATTATAGTAATAAAGAAAGTGTGGTCCTGGCATTGAGTTAGATAAGTAGATCAATGAATCAAAGTGAATAGTCTCAAAATAAATCTAATGTTACACGAACAACAGAGTATTGACAAAGGTGAAAAGGCAACTGAGTGGAAAGGATAGTTTTCAACAAAGACTGTTGGAAAAACTGGGTATCTGCATGCAAAAAGAAGTAGATTCATACATCTCAACTTTACACAAAAATGAATTCAAAATGGATCATCGACCTAGTGCAAATCTAAAACCATAACACTTCTGAAAGATAACATAGGACAAAATCTTTGTGACATGAGGTAAGGCAAAGATTTCTTAGATATGACACAAAAAACATCCATAAAAGAAAAAAATATAGATTGAATTTCATCAAAACTAAGAGCTTCTTCTTCTTTTGCTTTTTTTTTTATATTCACTTCTTGAAGAATGAACTGAGAACACACAAAGGAGAAAATATTTCTAAAGCATATCTGAGAGGAGGCTCACATCCAAAATATATAAATAAGCCTTGAAACTCTTATCATAAAACAAACAACCCAATAAAAAATGAGAAAAAATTTGAAAATAGTCTTCACCAAAGATATAATGATGGCCAATAAGCACATAAAAAGATGCCCAATATTATTGGCATGAAAAAAGGGAAATGAAAATAAAAACCACAAGGAGATACTTCTACAAATCTATTAGGATGGCCAAAATTAAAGACTGGCCTCCTCAAATGTTGATAAGGATGTGGAAAAATTGCAACTCTAATGTACTGCTGGTGAGAATGAAAAATGGTATAGCTACTCTGAAATACAGTTTGGCAATTAATTATAAAGTTAGAACAATATACATCAAGGGATGCCTGGTTGTCTCAGTCAGTAGAGCATGCAACTCTTAATCTTGGGATTATGGGTTTGAGCCCCATGTTGGATGTAGAGATTGCTTACAAATGAAACCATATATATATATATATATATATATATATACACATACATACATACATCCACCACCTGAACTAGTAATTCTAGTGCTAGATATTTGCACGTGAGAAATGAAAGCATATGTCCATACAAAGACTTATACACAGATATTCATAGCAGCTTCATTTGTAATAACCAAAAACTGGACAATCCCAATGTCCACCAACAGCAAACTGATAAGTGAGTTGTGATATAGCCATACAATAGAATACTACTCATAAATAAGAGGGAATAAACCTTCAATATGCACAACTTTGATAAACAGTCAATTATTTGCATGAAGTTAGCCAGACAAAATAAAAGTAGGTGCTGTGTAATTCTACTTATGTAGTGCTCCAGAAAATGCAAATTAATCTACAATGATGGAAAGCAAATCAATTGTTATGGAGGAGCACCCTGCGTGGAGGGAGGGAATTCTAAAGGGGCATGGGGAAATTTGGGGGGTGAAAGCTGAGCTCATGATTTTGATTATGGCAATGATTTCAAACTGTATACATAAGTCAAATTTTGTCAAACTTATCAAGTTGTATACTAAACTTGTACACCAAATTATACCTTAGTACAGCTGGAAAAAATCCATATGAATAGTACTAATACTGAGTACCTTTATTTTTAATTACTATAGCTTTAATCAAAAACATACAACAGTAGCAACCAAGCTTAATTGTACCCTGGTCTTCCTTTGGGTAAAACCAGGAAACATATATTGCAGTGAATCCATTTCATTTGAATTTTTCTGTTGGTGACAAGACATAAGTAATTGATAGCATTGTATATTAAAAATCTACTTAAAGCATTAAAAATCTACTTAGAGCATTGAGACAGGGTTTTCCTCCAAGAGTTCTCCAGGCCACCATGGAAAAGTATCTCTAGTCTAGCAGAAATGGACAACATATGGGACTGTGCTGATTTGGGGAAAAATGAACCAGGAGATGAGTGCCATGTAAACATACTCTGGAGTTAATTTTGAAGATAATATTTTTAAGGGCTTTGGTAATAAAATAATAACTAATTAGAATTCAAAACTTACATTATAGAGAGGTCGATTAACTGCTAGCATATAGATATGACAGATTAAGGCAAGAACTTAATTTTGTCACCAGTGCTATAGAAATCCTCATCAACACCAAATGAATTGTATTGGCAATCAGGATTTGCTATATAAAAAGATCTTTAGTTTTACCTTTCTTGAAACAAGGCAAGGGTGCTTTCCTCTTTCCTTCATTTGACTATGCTCTTGAGCTAGACAATGCTTATTAAGTAGAGTACATAAGACTATGGGAAAGTCAGACAAAAACCTTAACTTAATTCACCAAGGAACTCCAAACATCTGAGGAAGGCATTGTAAGGAATAGCACCACAAAACCAGAGAACTTTAGAGCAGGAAGAGATGGTTAGAGATTACTTTGTTCAATAACCTCAAATATGAAATCTGAGAGGACAGATGACTTGTTTGATGTACTGAAGCTAATTGGAGCCTAAATGAGGAGAACTTAAATCACTTATGAACCTGTTCTGTTCTTGTTACCCATAGTACCATCCAGTGTAGGTGACAAAAAGGACTTCCTGAAATTTTATCATATTATTTTGAAAAAAAATTTTTTTAAAAAGTCTGTATAGAAACATCCTCGATTCCCCAGCCCAACATGACCCACAGATAGGGGACATTTTCAGAGTTGCTCCAGATATACATTAGTTTCTCATATTTTTTCCCCCCACAAGGTACTAATTGAGTATTTAGGTTACTGAATAAATTTAAAAGAAGAGGGAAAAAGCCAAAACAATGTGAAACTTGGAATTAGGCAATAATTTACGATCATGGAAAATATTTATTATTCCTATTTTTAAAAACTGTTTTGATCAAACTGATTATTCTCGATTTATTCTGGCATTCCCCCAAAGTATAATGTACTTTATAGGGGTGGGTATTTCACTGCTATGATTCATGGTAGTTTTCCAGTTCCTTCTATCTGTAAAATGGGTATAATCCTGAGTTCTAGTGTCCCAAAGTGACCACTCCTTGGACTGCCCAATTTGGTATTTCAACAGTATTGGTATGCATGCAGGATTTTGTCATTTTCATTTCCTTGTATTAAAGGGCACATGTTTATTCGATACCTTCCTTATTCAATGACTGTGGAAAACAGACTACATCTGCCGGAGAGCAAACATTGTTTCTTCTCTCCAGATGTCTGCTTTTTCTCCCAGAAGTTGGAGAGCATTGGACAAGCAATAACAGATGATGAACACATGCATAACTACAAATGGGCAAGCTGATTGTTTTCAAAATTGGTATAAACATTTGCTCTTGGGTTGAGATTTAGCCCATAGCAAATCTTTACATTTGCGTTATAAACTCTCAACCCAAAAAAAAAAAATGTTTATAATGGAAGTGCTGACAATGTGAAAATTCAGTCATGGTCAGGAAAGCAGTTTTGTTTAAAAATGCCATTTTGCACTTCCGTATTTACTTCCTAACCAGTGACTGAGATGTCAATTTCTTCAAAGTTTTCTTTTCCAGTCCAAAGGAGAATTTGACAACTGCTTTGAAATGAACAAGAGATCTGAACTCTAGCTGCTTGCTTCTTCAACAAATACCAGTTAGAGTACAGAACCACATTGCTGGTTACTTAACTGGTTACACTGATGATAATAATGATGATGATGAATGAATGAATGAATGAATGAATGAATGAATGAATGAAACAGAAGAGAATTCAGCTTATTCAAGAACGCTTTTGCTTTTATGCAACATTTGAAACAGGAATGACAACAGTTATTAGGAAACACTTTGCACTTTCTTACCTTGACTGCACCAAAACGCACAGTGAGATGCTGACTAGAGGTTATAAAGTAAGGCCAGAGAAATCCCTTGACTTGCTTAGAAGTCACTTGGTGTGGGACCAAATGTATGGTTTTCACTGTGGGGTTAATATTGCAGTGTCCCTCTTATGTCTCCTTTTGTTCATACAGACATGGCCTTATCTTACATAAATGAATCAGAAAGACTACCCTACTATTCACTCCCATAATGGCAAAAAGGAATAAAAATAAAAATTTGAAATAAAGAAAGGTGCTAACAAACACATCTTTACAAGCAAGGGCTTTTCTTTGGACAACCATGAGTGGGTGGAAATCACAGTAATGTTGTATTTGATTATAACCCATGGTGGGAACGTCTACTCTAACTTTGGATACAAGACAATTATTTTCATCTGAAAATTTAAAGCTATTTTTTTGATAATCTGGATTGTTACCTATATCCTCACTTACTTAAAGGGGATTTGTAGTATTTTTTAAAAGATTTTTAAAAATTTATTTATTTGACAGAGAGAGAAATCACAAGTAGGCAGAGAGGCAGAGAGAGAGGGAGAAGCAGACTTCCCACTGAGCAGGGAGCCCAATGCGGGACTCGATCCCAGGACCCTGAGATCATGACCTGAGCAGAAGGCAGAGGCTTAACCCACTGAACCACCCAGGTGCCCTGAGATTCTTTTTATAAGTATTTATAAGTATTTTATAAGTATTTTTTTAGTAAAGGGGGAAAGGAAAAAAAAAGATATCCCAAAGACTTGGTTGATGTGAATAAGCAAAGACTCCTCTTGCCCACATCACCAGGTGGATCTGAGCAAACCCAGTCCTACTCTCTTAGGTTCAGACATGAGAAGTAGAACAAATGCTTCTTGTCCTTGACATAAAAACACCCAGCAAATTTCTCTTTAAAATGTTAGTCTTTTGTAGGCAGATAAAAATATGTCAAAGTCTGAGTTCCCCTCAGTGCGCTACTAATACTCAGAACCTGCCCGATACTGTACTTGAACAATTAGGGCAATATTTTAAAATTTTAACATTTGTATCATCCTGCATTCAAGCACACCCTAGGATTCTCTGTTCACAAATAACTCAAATTAATGCATGAAATGGGGCTGCAGCTCTGACATAGAAACTGAGTAACAAGAAGTCATCCAAACGTTAGGGCAGAATGTGGATTTTGCCTTTGTATTTTGTTTGTAAATCTCAAATCATGTAAACGTTCAACCTTGCCCAAGGTTAAGAAGACTCCCACTGAGCTTATTAGTATATGTGGGGAACGAACTGGGTGGTGGAGTATCAATCCTCTGAGTGGATTGATATTCTGAGGATTAATACTCAGCTCTCTTGGGCTGCTAGATTTCTGGAACTATTTTGAAAAGAGTGTTATGCACGATCAGAATATAATGAAAAGGGCATGTGTGTGAAAATATGGAATCCATTCTCATTTTCCATATTAATGAGAAAAGTTAATTTATTCGGGACACTGAGACACTCAAGTAAAAGGCATACCTTGAATAAAATGCCACAATAAAAATCTGAGATGGCTAGTTAATATTTTTTGTTATTTTGAATTTTTACTGTAATTAAACACTATGTAAAAATGCTGTATCTTTTTAAATTGAGTTAAAAGAGCTCTGATGGACAGAATAAGAGCAAAATTAAAGATAATTTTTCCCCCAAATGAGATCTTTTGGCTCGTCCTCTTACAATTATTACTTGGAGTACTGGAATGTATTCTTTGTTTATAACTCAATGATTCCCATAAAGGCAGCACTGTAGTACCACATAAAATAACTATAATAATTTGTTGTAATTGAAGAAAAATGTGTTTCTACAGAAATCACCTAACAACCACAGTTTGGGTGAATTCTTTCCATAATCATTCGATCAGCACTGTAATGTGAGCAGATTCAAAATATACTTTCTAATAAGTGCTTGGCTTTTTTTTTTCTTAACTACTTGGTGATATCCTAATTAACCATGCTCAATTGATTGCTTTCAAAATAAGAACTAAGAGCTCTCATCTAGTCAAGTGGAAGCCAATTCAACTCTTTTACACTATGGCAATGATACATCTCACACACACTCGTACCCGCACCCACATACCCACCACATGTAGTATATTAGTAATATCTTATTCAGAGACTGCTGGTGTGAGTCAGTGGTGTAGCTTGATAGTCACATTTCTACGGATTTTTGTGTGTCATTTTTCTTTTAATACTTACAGGAGTAAGCATGAATGTTCCCTTTTCATCGGCAGCTTGAAATTGTTTTTGGAATTTTTTTGTGTGATCATTTGACAAACTCTCACATCCAGGAAATGTGCTGTTTCGCTTGGAGAAAAGCAAGAATAAATGGGAGAAAACGAACTCAAATTGGGCAGGAGGAAACTGACCATTTCGCCTCTTATCCCAATTGCCTCTCTCTTGTTTCTTTTCAAGTCAAAATTAAACACATCGAATCTGGGTTGACACAACACTTAATCATTTGATTATGAGAATGTGGTAAGTAGTCAGAGAATCTTTGTGCATGGAGTTATTCTGCAATAGAAGGTAGGATTTTCAGAGCCTCGTTACTGGGCATCACATAAACCCCGCTTCTCCAGCCGTGTGGATAAGTGACAGTAGATGATATGATGCATAATTAATGCTATACACAGACCTGAAAAACTCTTTTCAGTGCATATAAATCTTTGCCCAGGCATTACACAACAGGAGTTTAAAATGTTACATGTAAATCATCCAGACTTAAGCTTCCTAGGAAACACAAACCATTCTCTAAGGACATATGAGACCAGAACTTCAGAAGATGCTGTCTCACTGTGGGATGGCAGAAAACAGCAGCTCACGGACCACCCTGGTGAGCAGTAATCAACAATGCAGTGGCCCACTTTATAAAGGCGTCAGACAGTCTGTAAGCAAAAAGGCAGAGCCTCCAACTGAGATGGGCCCTGCTAATAAGTGGCTGCTAGTAAAAAGGAAAAAAAAGAAAACCAGCTTTAACATATGCAACAGGTCTTATATCACAAAGTATTTAATTTCTTTAGCGTTCCGCCTCCTTTTATACAGAGCAACTCTGTCGAGAGTGTCATCTTGAAACACCTCGAGCAGTGGAAGAGAATACATTCACACTCCCATGGCCTTTCGCATCTTAGTCTTAGTGTTGCACGTGTAAATATCTCGCCCCATGTCTGTTTCACCTGCTGGATAGGGACTTCCATGAAAGTGGCTCCATGTCCTGTTCATCCTACTGTCTCTAACTTTCAATGGAGCCTGCTCAAGAAGTCATTCCATGCACATTTGGTGAGAAAGTCATTCTATTTCAGTTCTTTTCTTAGCATTCTGGACAAATGACTTTGTGTTTTAGTTTGTGTTCTGATGTAACAAATGGGAATAGTATGGCTTTAAACATTTCACAAAACATTAGCAAAAGCGATAATATATTTGAAAATATGTCTCAAATATTTTTAAGAACATGTTTGCAAGGTGGGGGTTTGGGTATTTCAATATAAGCTGAATTGTCTAAATAATATAATTATTATATCATACATGATGGTGTGGTTGGAATTGACTTATTCTGACAGACAAAAGTCCTTCGGTCTTCTGTTAAAATCATCAGAATTGGGGCACCTGGGTGGCTCAGTTTGTTGAGAGTCAGCCTTTGGCTCAGGTCATGATCCCAGGGTCCTGGGATCGAGCCCCATATCAGGCTCCCTGCTTAGTGGGAGTCTGACCCCCCCAAAATAAATAAATAAAATCTTTTAAAAAATCAGAATTAATCTTATTAATTTGTATAATTTATATAAAATATGTGTCGATAAAAATAACAAAGCAATTACTTGAGGAAGTACTGAAAATATTTCAATTTCCCTATAATTCTGACTTTATATCATCAAAAGTACCACAGTGAGGGCCGTACCTGCTGGGATAAGTAGAGAGACTAAACCACGTTTTGTCAATAGGAGCAACTTGCACAAACTGGGTACACAAATAGAAAATAATAATGTTGAAGGAAGTGTAATTAATTAATTCAAGCTTCAAGATAAGATCACTGGATCCTGCTGACCCTACATGTTAATCAGTTGATTGATTAATTGCTACAATCATAATAATTATATGGTACAAATCTAAGTACACTTAATGATAGTGTAGACTCAGAGTTACAAGTTCTTTTCAATCTGCATATCTTTTCTTTTTCTTGAATCAAGAGTTGGTTTCATTTACTTTAAAGATACCTTTTGGCTTATAGAACTAGAAGGCTTATGTCAAATTTAGCCAAGGTTCAATTTTTCTGGTCTAATTAATGGTTTTTTTGTTATTTCTCAATGCTCTGTTGAAAACTTAAAACAATCTCATCTATGAATAGGAATTTTGTTTTATACATATTCATCAAAACATATTATTCTCTTTACATGCAGGAATCCCAATTTGAGGCTTTTCTTTTTCTTTTCTCCCTATATACACACAAACAATATATCTCATGGTATCTTCGATTTTGCCAAAATTTTCATTCTGATCACTCTCAACTTCTGATCAGCTCTTCAGTGTTTCAGTAGCCATATTCAATTGAGTGATTCTGGAAGAATTTCTCCAAGCACAAAGGTACACTGAACTGTCTGGATCCTATGTCTATAAGAACAATATTGGGAAGAAAAACGAGTTCATTGATGAGTTGTGTTTGGTCCAGCCTTCTACTGCACACAAAACAACTCATCGTCATAGCTTCTTTGTTTCTAGGTTTAAAACCTGACTATGATTGTATATCCAAGTTGTCATTAAATCCTTGCAACTTTTATTCATTTATTTTTGGTAATTTTTCTTTCTTCCTCTCTTTCTTCTTCCTTTCCTTCCTTCCTTCCTTCCTTCCTTCCTTCCTTCCTTCCTTTCTTTTTTACAAAGTAGTTAGAGATTTTTAAGCTGGTGAGCAACATCTAGCTACCAGATGCTTTTTAAACTTTTGCATGCATACAAAGAAACTGAAAGGCTTATAAAAACAGATTCCTAGGCTCCTCCCTAGAGACTGTTTTTTAGAAAGCCTGGAATGGGAGCTCAGAAGTTTTATGTTTAGTAAGATCCCAAGTGAGTCTGATGCTACCGGTCTGCAGACCATACTTTGAGTAGTACTTATTCTATAACTTTTTAAGTTTTTTTTTTCCCCTAAAACACTTCTGAGACTCTTGCTCCAGAAAATACATAGGCAAACATACAGATGAATTTGGCCTATCCTTTGGGTAGTGGATCATAAGTCTCTTACATATCCATAGATCTCAATTTCAGAATTTTGATATAGTATCATTTAATCATTTTACAGAGAGAAAAAACTGGGTCCCCAAGTGGATAGGACACTTGCCCAAGGTCACATTTGATTGGCAGCTGAGTGTAATACCAGGACAACACAACAGGGTTTTCTGCCTCCAATCTCTTCTCTTCGACCTATCTTGCCAATTATCACCAAAAAAGTTTTCTCTAAAACATCATTTTCAGTTTTTTACTACTTTCCTCAAAAAATATTTGAAAGGGTTATCATTGCTGTAGATTAAATTTTAAATCCTTCTGTAGTATTGAATTCTCCACAATTAGTTACTTAATTTATTGGCCAAATATGTATTGACTAGTGTTTCTCGGGAATGTACTGTGTTAGGCAGGAGGATGCAGGATGAAATACGACAGTTGCCAGGCACATCCCTTTATGGGATTTACAGTGCTGGCTTACCATACGTCCTCCTCCTATCTTCTGCTGTGACCTCAGACATCTTTACTGTATTCTACTCAGATTCTTCACTCACCCCAAAACAACACCCTCGTATAAGGGCTGGCAACATTGCTAATGTTCTTTCCCTGGCTGGCCCTCAAACTTCACATACACTGAATGAATCTTTAGTGAAACTATTCCCACCATTGCACTTTTATCTCTCCCTTCTGTAGGGCAGTGGTTGTCTTCATCGCTTACTGTGCCACTAGCTCACATGTGGTTGCATATTCCTGTCTAGTTCAGGGAATTTACCTCTTCAGTGTCCCCCTCAAGGACCGTCCACTTGGCTTGGTGTAAGATGTTGTAATGTCAGCATACTATGAGAAGGAAATGCTTGCTGTCCTCCTGTTTGGCTTTATGGAGGAGATAGGATGGAAATCAGTGGCTCCTAAGTCTGACCACACATAGAATCACCCAAGGATTGTGTTTCCGTAAAAATTTCTGAACTCCATCCAGGTACAGTGAATTAAAATCTGTGAGTTGGTCTAGGAATGTGTTTTCATGAAGGTAATTTGGGTAGAAAACATATTCAGGATACCCTAGACTAACTGATTCTGAGATGTCTTACAACAATGTCAGCTCACTCTCTTCTTACACTTTTGTTTTATTCTGTTTTCTTTCTTTCTTTCCCTTTCTTTCTTTCTTTCTTTCTTTCTTTCTTTCTTTCTTTCTTTCTTCATGTATTTCTTCTTTCTACCATTGCAAATGTACTTATCCTTAGTGCAGAAACTTGAAGAGTAAAGCAAAAGAGGACAAAGCCCAGTGGTTGCATTCATGGACAATGTCTGTTACAATCTGGAAAGATTTTAGTCTTTTGTATACTTACAAATATTTACATACACATTTAAAGATAGGTCCATACTGTACACACTTATGTTCTATTTTAATACGTATTGGCATTTTACTTGGAGAAGTCATGTTTCCTACAACACAATTTAACAAATGTATAATATTTCATTATATGGATGTGCTAAAATTTAAACTTCCCTAAGCTGGGACATATGTTAGTTTTACATTTTTCACCACTATAAATAAGATTTTGGAAAGCAAGTTTGTACACAGTCTTGTACATATCCGTGAAAATTCTCTAAGGTACATTTCTAGTTGTGTGACAGCCAATACAAAGGTGTACACATTTTCAAGCCTTTTGATACCTTCAGCTAAAATGTCCTCCAAGAATATTGTGGGAGCTCCAGTTCTAAGTAGCCAATAATTCTTGCCTCACCGTGACCTTGAGCGGCATTTCCTCTACAGCCAGGTGTTTTTCTATCAGTTGTTCTCTAGAGATACCGTCAGCTGACACCCATAGACCACACTTCACAGCGTGGACAATGCGGCTCTCGTTAAGGTCATTAAATTCTTTTCTATCTTTCTCATAGGTTGTCACCAATGTTAGAGAAAAGAGAAGTAAACTTTGATGAGATGTAACATAAAAGCTAAAAACCTGAGGCAGGAGAACGCTATTTTCTTGTGCGATACCTTATCCTGGCCATCTGTTTAACAAATATCTGGTTCCAAATAGTGCCAATTAAAACTGATGGGAAATCTTAATAACTTCTACTTGTGAATATCAGCAAGACCAACACTGTGCTATGTGTGTCGTTATCGGATGTCAGTTGAGGTACTTCCAGATTTTCGACGGATACATAGAGTATCTCTATGTGTGCGCGCGCCTGTGTGTGTGCGTGTGTGTGTGTGCGTGTATGTCTGTCTGTCCTTAATATCTCAGCCGCAGTGATCCAGAACACCCACAGCTAAGCAAGTATGCAAAATGCAGTGCTGCTCAGCATTGGGAAATCCCAAATCTGGGGCCAAAAGCTTTATAAATACAGCAATGAACCCTCTCATGTCAAAAGTGAGCACTGTTTAACAGAGCAAGTAGGAACAGCCTTCAGGACACTTTACAGCTGGAGTTATTCCCATGCAAGAGAATGGAAACTTCATGATGGGAGCTGTAATACCAGATCCTGGAAAGGCAAACTACTTCAGTCTGCAAAGTAAGCTAGAGGGAATGGCTGCTCACACATGGCCCCGATGCCACCAACATAAGAAACACAGCAACAGGAGCGGAGAATTAGGAATTGGGTGGCAGATGGAAAGGTCTGCGGGAAGTGTCCACCCAGCTTTGTTTGGCCCATATTCTAAAACAACTAGAATAAACACTTAGTGTCATAATTTATACGCATATCAGTACCAATAAATCAGAATCATGCAAACAGTCATGTTTATTATATTCTTGTTGCTTAATATTCATGACAGTAATTTATTTTTATAGTACAGTTTCACTGTCCTCTCCACCATTGCTCTGCATTTAAGTCTGGCAAGTCGTCTGAGCAGGAGTTCAGGTAACCCTTTGAAGACTGCAAAAGTTCGCTAGCCTGATCAAGATACTTTATTGCTCATTTAATTTTCCCCTTCTTGTCTCATAAACTTTTTAACCACCAAGATGAACTCTCTGTAAATTATATAGCAATAGTACTTTGACATAGGGAAAATATGAAGACTAGAGTTGGCATATTCTTCTGAAGGGAGCTGTACAATGGAGCTTAAAAGACAGATAAGAATATCTGAAGAATGGTAAGCAGTTAATCCTTACTTTTACTACCAACAAAATGGGTTAAACCAAGCAGTGTCCACTGGTCTTACTCACCTACTCACCAACGACACTTCCCACCCCCTATGTTAACAGTGCACTGCTGCTCATTATCGTGGGTTGTTGAAGGTCAATTATATGAAACAGTTGCCACAGAGCACCTTATGTTTTTATATTGGCTTGGAGCTGGCCCTACAGAGGTGAGTAAGACGTGGCTCCTACCTCAGAGATGCTTAGGTCAGACTACGGGATGGAAAACAATATTGTATTCTTCTGTACCTAGACATGAGACGGCTTTGCTCAGTTTCACACTTAACAATTCAACAGAGATAATTTACAATCAATCATCAGAGAAAAGACTGACAAACATACAAACCTGGAAAACTACTTCTATAAAAAAATTCCCAGTTAATGATACTCTCATGATCTTTGTAACTTTCTATATGTTTTCTCCACTACAACAAAGAGGTTAATATGTTTTAACAAGAGGAATATCATTGAGTGTGAGTAGATACAGTGTCAACTTTTAGCTATAGTTGGGCTTTTTCTGTAATGAATATGATGGGTTGAAATAATGAATTCAGTTTAGAGACTCAAAAGTGAAAATACATTTCTAGCACATGACATGGGAGGCAAGGCCAAGCTTTGCAATTAAATAACACCTATGATGAAAGTTATGAAAAATCTTATGATGTTATTTCTTAATTCACTTGCTAGAAAAGGCAGTGAGGACATAGTGCCTTGTTTCTACACATACTTTAAGCATTTCCTTCTCCATCTGTTAGGTGTGTTTGAATTGCATGGTGTGTTGTTTCATCTTTAAAAGTTTTTCCACTGACCCAGGCCCAAGAAATGAGTACCTGAAATGTTGCTGTGGATACAGAAAGCAATACAAAATTTTGTCACTTTTGTTTTAAGTCGTATGTTCGAGACAGAATCCTTTTTTGAATAAGCGATGAGGGGTTTATCTGTGTATTAACACAACTCTATTAGTTTACCACATTTGTGATTCAAATTAGTTCTAAAATTGTCCAAGTATCTGAAGAATTCCACTTTGTAAATTTGGAATGCCCCTCTCTACAATTCTTCCTCCTGGCACAGTATTTGCAGTTCTTCCCAAATGTTATAAATTATCTTTCAATTCTCCATTGTCTCAAATGGCCTTCCAGACTGTGCTACGTGGTCTTAAAATGTATTTGAGGGCCTGGATGTGGACAGATTGTTCAGATCTGTGAATGTCAGAATGCTAAGAGGAAGGTTGAATGATAATACTGAAGCCTTTGTCATTAAACACTTAGGTCTGGGTCCCAGTTGCAGTTGTTATGTCACTCAGGTGAGCTAAGTTCTGTGCATAGGCAAAAGGTAAGATGTAAAGCGAAATTCCCCTGTGCTGGAATCATGAGAAGAGCACAGTGGTCCAGGGTCACACGCACAGTTCTCCCTGGAAGTTTAAAAATGCACAAACTTCGGATAAGAGAGAAATGGGTAAAAGTGACACCTGGGACTTGAAATTTAATTTCAGATTCCAATAATATAATTAAGTAACATTAATAAAGAGCTAATTAAATTTTGTGTTGCAGTAATAGAAAGCTATTGCCAGAATAAGGGAGGGAAGTTTATCCTGCACTGATAAAGTTATACATTTAAAACACTCCACTGAAGTCTGATTTGTGTAATGGACCGAATGTTTTTGCCCCCTCCCCCTCCCCCGAAATGAATCAATTGAGGCCCTAACTCCCAATGTGATGGTCTTTGGAGGTTGGACCTTTGGGAGACAAATTTGCAAATGTGGAATGCCCCTCTCTACAATTCTTCCTCCTGGCACAGTATTTGCAGTTCTTCCCCAAATGTTATAAATTATCTTTCAATTCTCCATTGTCTCAAATGGCCTTCCAGACTGTGCTATGTGGTCTTAAAATGTATTTGAGGGCCTGGATGTGCAGAGATTGTCTGCGAATGTCAGAATGCTGAGGGGAGGGGAGGTTGAGTGAGGCTGAAGTTGAGATGAGGTTATGAGGGTGGGGCCCCACGATGGAATTAGTGTCTTTGTAAGAAGTGGAAGAGCCCAGAGCTTGCTCTGTCTCCATGGTGTGAGCAAACAGTGGGAAGGCAGCTCTCTGTAAACCACAAAGAAGGCTTCCACCAGAACCCAGTGCTGATTCCCTGATCTCAGACTTCCAGCCTCCAGAACTGTGAGAAATCAACTTCTGTTGTTTAAGGCACTCAGTCTGTGGTATTGTGTTAGGGCAGCCTAAGCTCAACAAGACAATTTCTAAATTTTAGAAGACCACACTTAGATGAGGGTGATCTGAGGGATGAAGGGTCTGGAAACATTAATTCGTGAGAATTATTGAAAGAACAGAGAAAGGAAGGTGAACACTGATAGGGGTTGAAGTTCATGTTTTAGGCCTTCTCAAATATTAAGGGACTGTTAGAGAAAGAGGCTGTTTGGATTCTGACATTGACCAATGTGAGTTTCATAGTTATGCTCTAGCCGCTCTGTCTTTCCCCTTTGTGGAGGGCTTTGGATCCTCTGCTCAGCTCACGCTACTCCATATTCATTCAGGGATCCAGCTCTCAGAAGTTCTGAGCATTACAAATTCAAACATAACAGTCTAGTATTTGCTCACGATCATTTGACTTTTTTCCTACAACATTTTTTAAAAGGGCACAAAGAAATAGACATTTCCAAAAAAATTCTGAATGAGGTAATAGTTCCTTCTTAATATCCAGGTAGATATTCCGAGAATAATATACAAAAGTGTCAAAGAACAGTCTTAACCACTGTGCTTAGGTAGGGATGTGGGGAAGAGCTCCAAAAATCACTGATTTCATCTGTTGGTAAGACAAGTATCCACTCTCCACCAGCAGGACAGATGGCAATAATGAGGTCTGCCCATCCCTTACTTGGCAGAGGAATGGACTTGAGATCTCAAAGAGTCAACTTTTCACCGGCTGGACACTCAAAGTGAGAAGAAAAGAGAAAGGGACCAAGAGCAGACTGGTTAAACAATAATCAGGGACTCAAGGCCTCAGGCATTTGGCCTTTTGGAATTTCCAATTTTATGCAATAATAAAGATGTTGCATGAAATAAAATGGAGACAGCGACTGCACATTTAAATGGAAGACTGCAAGTCAACAAAAGGAGGAAACTCTCGTAATTATCCAATATAATTTTTTTTACAGTTGACGGATTTTTAAAAATCTACTTTTGCCTTCATTTTCCAAGCATATTACTTTAACTTTTAAAACCAGCACAGCTACTTGTTTTCCATCAAACTGTACCTACTTTCCATGTGTCTGTTTCCCAAAGTGTAGGTAGAAATCACATAAGTCAATCATTAGGGGAAAATTCCATTCTCCAAATGACCCAGCAGTTCTCAGTGAGGCGATTCTGGATTCTGCAGCTCCAACATGAGCAAAACTCCCCAGGCAGCTAGAATACTCTAGCAGTCACCATGTCTATAGTGTGACTCTCCACAACAAGGTGGAGTAAGCCAAGTTAAAAAATGCTACCTCTCAAGGAGCCTGCCATAGTCCTAGAAGTTATCTGAAAACAATTATTTTATGGGCAGAGAGGTGGAGAACTAAAGGACAGGGACTTGAGCAAATAAGGGCATGTGACCGTGTGTGAACCGGTTAAGAGAAAATAGGGGAGGCATCAGGTCATGTTCCACAGCAGGTTTTGAAAATAGCTCACAAGAGGTTAATATGAAAGTCCTCTTAAGAGAATAATAATACTTATTATTATTATTATTGTTATCATTATTCTACCTTTTTAAAGCTAGAATATCACAAAATGTGAGCTCTGAAAAATAAAAATAAGGTATTTCGGGTTTATACAATGAGTATGTATGTGTGCATGCATATGGAAAGGGATGACTTCTTGTTTAATATGGCTTAGTTGATGACTTTTTAAATGGTTCTTTGGGAGAAAGATGTACAATGCTACAGATATTTGCACAAGCTGGTGTATAGATTCCCTTGCCATCCCCTAAACTCCTCACCTACCAATGAGTTTATAATTTTCATAGGCTGAAACGCAGGGTACACTGCCAGGCAGCTCATTTCCCAACTGGGAGAAGGCTTTACTTTGTGGTTGTCTTTTCTGGTGCCACTATGAATGTCACATATTTACTAATACTTAATAGAAGCAATAATAGTCAGGTTGGAGAAGCAGGTTGACCTCTGGGTTACGATTAGGATGTACGTCCTGTAAAAAAAAGTGACAGACTCCAGACGAATCCCACGAGGTTGGGCCTGGGAATGGTTGGCAGAACAACTAACAAATGTCATGAGATACAGAAAGTGGAAGTCCCTGGATTGTGAACCAAGACAATATCTTGTAATATTATCTTAAACATGTTTGGTACTCTTTGGAATTCTGGATACAAACATTAAAGCAGAATCACGATGGTCATCCATGGCATGTAAGACAGCTGTCCCGGAGGCCTGCAAAGATGTGGGAATGGACAGAAAGGTCGTTCATGAGTGTGGTCTTAAGAAGAGTCTGATTGTGCTCTACTTTAATAAGACCAGCGAACATTCACTGAATACCACATGCCAGGAAATCTGTAAGTAAGCGCTTTGCCATGGTGAGCATTCCATTAAATTCTTTCAGTCCCCATGAGGGAGATACTATTTTTTACATCCATTTTACACATGTGGAAATTGAGGTGTGGAGGTTAATAACTTGCTCAAGGTCTTACAGGTGGTAAATAGTGGGGTCAGCATTTGAATAATGTGGTGTCAGGTGGTGGTGTGTGTGCAGGTAAAAATTTAGCTTAGTTGATGAGAGTAGACCTCACCGAGAAGTGAACACACAAGCGGCAATCTGGGATGCGCCCCTGGTAGCGGAACTGGGCAAAGACCCTCAATGCACTGGGGTGTTCAAAGAAGAGCCAGGACACCATTGGGCTTGAATGGGATGGGCAAGGCAAGAACAGTAAGTAATGAAGCCTAAGAACTTGTGAGCCACCAGATCATGTAGGGATTTGAAGATCTTGCAAAGAATGTGGCTCTTCTTCAAAATGAGATGGTCAGCCAGTTGCATTATACAGCCTCTATTACTAGAATGATACTGTAACGGGTGAGAGAGAGAGAGAAAAAAAAAACTTACTGGGGAATTAGAGGCAGTCATTCTCCTTCTGGAGCTGTGGCCAGAGTCAGAGTGGGTGGGTGGGCAGGCAGTTTTTTTGGAAGACCCCTCAGTGGAGATCACAATGTGATGTCAACCGGAGAGTGTGAAATGAGGCAGGAGCCTCAGTATAGAATAAAAGGCCACAAACTCTCTATTTCATTAACATCTGCTGATGTAGTGAACCTGATAACAGGCAATGAAAGCCAGTCACTTAAATCTACCATTAGAGGAATGGCTTAAGGTAACTGTTTTCCACTAAGATATTGAGGAGAAATTCTGCATTTTGGTATATATTTTTTAAAAGCACGTCTGTTCTGTTGGAGCAGGGATGCTTAGGAAGCTGACTCATGAAGGCTGACTGGCTGCTTGCTCAGTTCAAAAAGTTTAATGCTTTGAAAATGACCTCTTAAGGATATGGAAGAAAAGAGTGCAAGTAAAAGGAAAGTTTTAAGGAAAAGCAAAAAGGCACGCACCACATATTCTAATGGAGCTGATATCTTACCACTCAATTAATTTCAGAGTCAAAGCCCAATTTGAATTCTGAATCACCTTCTAGTTTTACTTATAAAGGACTTTTCATTAAGCCAAATTAAGTAGATGGAGGTCCAGTTGTTTATTATCTAGCACTAAACCATTCCTACAAAAAGACACCTGTGCAAGCCATTTGGCTCTAGTCAACTATTTTTTTACAATTTAATTATGAATATAATTAGAATGAGTTAAGAGACAAGCTAGGCATCAGCCATAAAACTTCTAGTTTGCTAGAACGAACACACACACACACACACACACACACACACACACACACACACTGATTAAAAAACAACCATAACAAAAACCCCCGCCAAGTCTGTGAGAATGTTAGCTTGCAGTGGAAATGATAGTGGAAGGGGAGTACTTGTAAATCTACCTTTATTTTAATTTCAAATTTCCTTGAAATGATGCTGCAGAGGATATTTTTATACTCCATTATTTTTACATCTCTGGTTTCTTTGGGGTGACCCTTTAAACCCTGCTTTTTACTTTCTACAGTTTTAAGGCAATTTGTCACTATCATGCGTTCAATGTTTAGCAACTGTTTGTAGTCAAGTGCCTTGCAAGCTCTGTTTCTTTTCTCCCAAAGAGTGTCATCACAGAGTTGATGATGCATCAGAAATAGTTTGACCAAAGGGCAAGATAAAGTCAAGAGTAAAGAAAATATTTGCAAATATACTTGACTGGCTTTTTCCCCCAATTACTTACTGAAGGCATACTTTAAAGGTAAAATGGCATGATGACCATAGGGGGGAAGAAAAAAAAACATTAGGACATGCAATAGATACTTGTAGCCATAGGGCAACGCCTTGAATTTAAATCATTTTTATATGAGACTAATGTGACTGATAGAGACACAGTTGTATTTAAGGACTCGCACAGGGTATGCTCTACCTTTGGTGACTAACAGCCCGCATTTGGATGGTGTTCAGTCTTATGGACACCATTTCTCACAATTTGCTTTACTGCTTAATTAATCAGTGTTTAAAAACACTGGGCATTAAAAAATATATTGTCTTTAAATGCATGTGTGACTACAGCTTTTAAATTGAAGACTTGTATGGAACATCATTATTTCATTTTATCACTGGCTTGCCTAATCTCTAAGTGTCATACACATATGTACCTATATATGTACATGTTTATACATAAAATAAGCATGATATATAAAGTAACCACTTTATATATAACGTATAAATATAAATGCCATATATTAAAATTAAGTAATATGCAATATTTATATATATACAAAATATTTACTTCAGAAGACTGGAAAAGATGACCAAGGAATTGATATTGGAACCAGAAGTTCATTTTGATCAAATAATTAGCATTGGTTGCCATCCCATGATGGTAAATATAGAGGGCATTGCTGAGGGGTGGAAGGAAATGTTACTATTTTTGCATACAGAGGTAACTTTGGAAACTCAATAAACCAACAAATGCAAACTCACATGTTCTACTGAGAGTACCAAAGAGCTGAGGTGAAGGTACCTAAAATAAAATAATCGGAAAGTCCTTGAATAAATGAGTTTGAACCAGGCTTGAGTCAAATCTCTAAGCCTATCCCTCACAAATGATAAATAACACATCTCGTAAGTAAATACACGAAGTAATTTCTCTTTACCCCCTTCTCATCTACTAATCAAATTGCAGTTTCACTGTCATCTTGACTCTTGTGATCATTTGGGTTTGAAAGAAGGCAGATGGAAACTACCAGAGACTAAGAACTTCTGAAGCATGGAAGTGGAGCTGCGGCGGTACTTGTGTTAAGCTAGAAGAGGGAAAAGTATGTAGTAGGCAGAAAAATGGCTCCACAAGGATGTCCACATCCTTAATTCCCAGAGTCTGTGCCTATGTTACCCTACAGAGCAAAAGAGATCTTCCAGATGTGATGGAGATAAGGACCTTGAGATAGGAGAATGATACTGGATTATTCAGGTAGGCCCAATGTAATCACAAGGGTCCTCAGAAGAGGAAGAGGGAGGCGAAGAGAGTCAGAAGGGGACGTGGCTATGGAAGAGGTCCGAGTGATGTGATTTAATGTGACTGCTGCCTGTGTAGGTGGTGGCCGGGGACCACTAGCTAAGGCATGCAGGCAGCCTCTAGATGTTGGAAAAGGCAAAGAAATGGATTCTCCCCTAGAGCCTGCAGAAAGGAACCTGGCAGACCTGTGGAAACTTTGCTTTCAGCCCAGTGAGACCAGTGTCAGACTTCTGTCCTACAGAAATATCAGATAAGAAATGACTGTTATTTTTAAGCCACCAAGTTTGGGATAATGTTATGGTAGCAATAGGAAACTCATCTACATGCCCTCTGGAGAGCAGAAAGGAATCTCTGGCTGAGAATCCTGAAGCAGTCTTGGTTTGCTGCACATTGCAATTTGATACAAGTGAAAAACTACAAAAAAGAATACTAATAAAAGGTGAGCTTGAAATAGCTACTCATATGAAATAGGAAAACAACCTTGTATAGAGCTAAATACATTTCAAAAGGGAAAGGGCAAGCAATTGAGAGTAAAAATAATAGGGTAAAGGGTTAAAAACACATTCAGAGAGAATAACATTAAAGCACAGATATTTTTGATGTTGAGCAGTAAATATTGCAACATTGTCTATCCTTGGAAAGTCCTACTTTATTTCTAGCTTAAAACTCCATTATCGAAACTTCTGATCATTAAATATAATTCTAACCTTGGTTAAGGAAAAAGAAAGAAAAAATTGGTTATGGACTTATATAGGACATATAGGTCTTATATAGGAAGATATAACAGACAGGTATTTGCCAACAGTTAGTTAGTTATCCTTTAAGAAAGATTTCTTCTAAATGTCCCCCAAAGGCAATGTATGATGATGGAAAGTATTTGTGTTTTAGAGTCTGGAACTGAATGCTAAATCTAATCTTTAGAGCCATGTGAACTTGGGAACTATTTTCTGACTCACTTTACTCCTCTGAAGAATTTATTTCTTTCAAGTCATTTATTGAGTACTTAATATAGAGTAAGGAAAATGTTATCCTAGTTAACTCTCATAGTAACCTTATGAACTAGAAATTATTTTCCACAGGATCTTTCTACTTCTCTAATATCTCCTGCTTTGTTATTTTGAGGGTTAAGTGAGATAATTGTAAAAAATGACAAGTTTTTCTCCTTTCTTTCCCTATCCCAGGGACTTGGGAAAAATGCAGACATTAAATCAGAAAAGACACTACTGGCCTCTATTCCTTGGATATGTAGAGTTACCAGAATGAGAAAGATAGGAATAGAGGTAAGCTTAGTACGTTTCCTAGGATTTAGATATACTGGCAATGTCCAGACCCCCGGCAGGACTTTAGTCCCAAGATTGCATCACAGATCATAAAACTCCAAAGCCATGCTTTTGTCCTGAGTTCACATTTACAGTACTAATACTGCTTTCAGCACAAGTCATTTCCAGGGAATTAAGTCCTTGCAGTCAGTGGGTTAAATCCCCACGAAATAACCTGCGGTGACCCAGTTGCATTGACCTCAAATATAGAATTTCAGATCAATAGCTGCAGTACTTGGATTCTGAAATATAAAACAATCTCTGGTGTTTTTGTTACCCCAATGAGTGTTATCAGAAAGAGGATCGCTATGGCAATTACAGGTTCTTATCATACTAATGTTTGTGTTTGGTCCAAAAAGAAAGTATTTAAAAAAGTAAATGCCTTCTGTTCTTTTTCCTCAGAATGTGTAATGATGACTTTCAAATGTATAATGAGAATTAACAGTAATTCCAATGGCACAAGTGGTCATTAATTGCTTGTACATGAAATAACATTTCCTCCTCAGAGGGCAAAACGTTCCAGTTGGAAGTAAAATTCGTTTTGGTCTATTCACTCTTAAACTGTGTCATGAAAGGATAACAGATCTCTCAATCTCTCCCAAATAAAAATGTTAAGCCTAGGATTGGGGGTAATGAAAGAGAAAAGGGAAATAATGTTATAGCGACATGAACTGTAACATTGACTGACATGGTGTTTTGCTAGCGTCTGACCAAAGAGCAGAACCCGCTTCAAGTATTTACACAAACACAGGGAATTAATTCGATGCAGGGAACTAGTTACCCATATGACGAAGAAGCTGAGAGCCCAGTAAGGCGGAGTGAAGTAATGGAGAAACCAGCCCTGCAGGAAGCTACTAGCAGACTGGACGGGCAAAGAGAGGAGGGCCCACGTCACCAGATGGCAGCTGGAACCAGCGCAGTCCTGTCCAGTCAAAGCCGAAGCCATGGAGAAGATGGGCCCTCAGGTAGAGGAACCACCTGAGCTAGGTGGGTGGGCAGGGGAGAGGGGTGGAGGATAAACTAACAAACCGGCTGGCCTTTCCCTTCCCTCTCCCTCTGCTCTGTATTGCCAGGGACTCCACTGCTTGTGGCAGCTGGAAGCCAGCCCCCAAGAGCCCCTGGGAAATGTAGCTGGCTAGGGTCCACCCCTCTCCGTTACAGAGCACAGAGCGAGGGGCAGAGATCGGATGGCCAAGAGGCCCAGAGTCAGCATGATGGACATCTTCCCCGTGAATTTCCTTTACCTGGTTGGCTCCTTTTCAAAACAAGGCCAAGGCCTCAAGGGCAGGCCTATGGAGCTTCTCACATGTAGATTTTATAGGAGGCAGTGACATCTACGATAAAACCCATCACCCCTTTGGGGCTGGATATAAGTGCCTTTAGAGTTTTGAAAGATTTTTCACTTGATCGGTACACCATGGGGTAAAAATACCTACTCTGGTGTAGTTTTACCATTGCCAAGGAGGAGGTGGTCATTCTCCCATTGCTTAAGGATACTTAAATAGGAACTACCACGGAGACCTGAGATCAGTTGAGTTTAGAACTCCAGAACTGACTTCCAGATTCTGCCAGAAACACACAGGTTGGTACACATAACCTCTGCTCAACATCGTAAAGCATTTCTCCACCATACAACTGTGTTGGGTCGTCCTTCCATTTTGCATAGTGAGAAATAACAGGTACTGTTTTGAATTAGGTAAAGCAAGGCTGTTAGGGTGATGCTCCTTGCCTTAAACAATGAAGGAAAACCTTCCTCCTTGTTTTTATATTACATTCTCAGACAAAGCTCAACTGAAGAAACACTGTTAGCATCTGCACAGTATCCTACAGTTTTAAAGGATTTCTTAAGCACTGTCTCTTTCGTTTTTGCCATAACCCATTTTATAGGTGTTGCCGAAAACTCTTGCAATAGCCGTCTGTCACGATAGCATGCTGCCACTTCAACTCTGCCTCGTTCCATTCGGACTGTGCCAGTGGTTCTGAAATTCTGTTAAGCGGGGGTTGAGTCTACGATAGTGCAGAGATGGTCCTACTCTTCGTAGAAATTCAAAGGACATGCCCTCATATGGGTTCCGCTTCCACTATCTCCCAAGCTAAGGAAATGGCTTGCTTTGTATCTTTAGAATCAGGCGAACTAAAGGAAGCTTAAATGATGGGTTTCTATATCATAGCCCTCAAATCAGCACGTGTACAGGTATGTTTACAAATAACATAATCCTCACCTAAAAGTCTGGAGGCCATGATGTGAAATTTCTATGACTTCTTTAAATGTACATAATCAGAAACAGGTACTGAAATGCAAGTTCCCTGACTTCCTACCAGAATTCTGTGCTAACATTGTGAATAATCTTTCATGCTCGCCAGCCAGGGTCCAAGACAGAACATGGGAATAAGCTGTTATGGAAATGCATGCTTATTTGTTATTTTCTTTATTCCTCCTTTTAAAAAGTTGAGCCTAGGAACCATAAAATACTGTTCTCCTTGAGAAGCAGAAAGCTCATGAAATAAAAAGTCATGACCAGGGTTAAGAGGTCCAATCTCACCTCAAAACCCATCGTTAGAGCACCTGCTACTATATTCAGCAAGAACAACAATGACAACAACAAAATCCAGCACTGTGAGCAGACAGCAAAAGAAAGACCTTGGGGAAATAAATTTTGCTATATTCCTCTTGATACCATTTGGTGGCCAGAACTTTAAACAAGTATGAAGACTTGTGAAATGGGAAACAGAATAAAGGGCATATTGAGGGGCTGTTCTCCAGCATGGCCCCCCCAAAACCCCCACTCCCACTAACGGGAACACTACACACACAGCCACCCCCTATCAGACCTCCGACGCAGAGCATTTTTTTTTTCTTGGAGATTTTTCTCGTTTGGACTTTAATTAAGCTCCTGCCAGGCTTGCAAGCTTTTAAATTTTACCTTTCTTCTTCTTCCTTTCTTTTTCCTCCTTGAATCGGCCTGCTTGCCAGGAAACTTTTTCTCAGCTGTCACAATTATAGTAAGTGTACCCTAAGATACTAAATTTAGAGATATTAGTAGCTGCTTCTCAAAGCATCAATGGGAAAAGTTTCCTTGCATGTGGAAAGATTTTTATTCATTCATTCATTCACTCATTCATTTACTGATTTTTACTTAAACATGTGTGTTCTGAATGCAAAACCAATAGAAAAGGAAGCTTCCTGGAGTGAATGTACAATGACTACTGGTTAGTATGTGATATAATTCAACCTCCCACAAAGTCACAAGTTTAGCCAAAGAAATCTTCCATTATTTAATTTAATATGACACTGTTCATAAGCAAACTGTAGCTGACTATTTACTAGTATTGGTGGGTGAAGAGTGAGGGAGCCTCAAGAAGGTGATGCCTGAGTTGATTTAATACCTCTTTAATGAAACAAAATCAAAGTCACTTAAGTTCTTTTTCAAAACCTTTTTGTACTCAAACTCCTTGAAACTGCAAATGTAGGCACCGAGCATGCCAAAGGCAATCCCTTTAAAACAGATTCCATAAGAAGCTAATTTCACTTGAGGAGGCTTCGTTGAAAACTGACCACTCTAAATAGGTTACCCTATTCTTTTTTATAAAACAAAAGCCAAAACCCAAAACAAAACAAAACTCAGGTAATATTGCAGGGCCAGAAATAAAAATAAGCCATCAAAAACACAAAACGAAAATGAAACATGTGGACCATTGGGGGTATTATCCGCAATTGCTATTCTTGTCATTCTTTGTTTACTTAATAATTCCATGCCGCCAGGTTACTCCACCAAGCGCTCCTGTCTGTGAGTTCACTTACTGATCGCTTCCACAAACCGCTCAAAGAAGCTGTAAGGGAAGAGCGGCTCAGGCAGCTCCCGGAAAAACATCTTCAGTGCTCCGGTGACAACGTGGATGTCCTCCCACTGGCTGTCGTCCAAATTCAGCTTCTCTTCTGGGAAAACACGAGGAGAAATGGAACAACTGGTTTTAATGAAACAATTACAAGACACTAATTATTATGTTAATGTTTGCCTACTATCATCAGCAACCGTTAACAGCCTTCTGCACCTAGAGGTTTGGTGCTGTGCATGTTTTTTTTTTTTTTTCCCTTTTTCCGTAGGAAGGGAACATTTTCAATGGAATACCATCTGTAGGAATGCAGCTAACAAAAAAACAAGAGACACAAAGAGACAGTGCCATTGACACAGTATGTCAGATACATTTATTCCCATAATGCATCAGTATGAAAATTAGCATCACAGCTCAACATGATTCAAAGCTATTTGGTTTTGAGGCCGAGGGGCTAAGAGTTGCCAATGATGGCCGGCTCAAGGGACCGGCCTAAAGGCCTTGCTGAGCCAACAGGAGACATATGCTAAACATGGCAATAGAAAATGAGTTATTGCTTTACATGTGTTAGCCTTGCTATGTACAAGGGAATAATGGGTAACACTTTTTTGCTTTTTTTGCTGAATATAAAGTCAGCAAGGAATAGAATACCGAGTGAGAAAGGATATTAATTCCTTCTTACAGCTTCAAAAATATCTTTTTTTTTTTTTTTTTTAGTTTTCATCTCAGCGAGGAAAATGTGCCCAGCAACAATATTAGACAGACCCCTGTTGGCCTACGGAGGCTATGCAAAGCTGTCAAAAATGATAACACACTAAAGACAAACCACACGTGCTTACCAACTCCGCCTAGAAACAACAGACATGTTTGCTTGGGAAGCTTGAGTGAGTTGAGACATTTAAATATTAAAGAACATAAATGCCAAAATGAAGTTTTTAGAAGACATAAGGAGATGCTGGACAATTATTTTCCTCTTGTTCACCCTCAAAAGGAAAGTCTGGAATCCTTCTCCCCCAAGAAGCGGATGTAGCAGGGTCTGAAAGGGACAGCTTTACATACCGCTAAAAGGAAGCAAGCCAAAAAAGCATCGAGGCTGATCCGTAAGCATGCAACGTGAAAAGATTTTGAATTCAGGGCTAAATAAAAACTAAAGCTCGTCGTTTCAACAACCTGAGAGGGAGTGGTTAACTGAAGAGCCTGGTATCCCGGCCAGAACTTAACAGGTATTTGGTCAACCGGAATTTTGTTTCTCTCCCAACCTCTTGGGTTCTCATTCACATGCCCCCTGGGTGTCAGTTTTATGAAGCAGAGGAAAATCTGCACCAAAAATGTGAGAAAAGCTGAGAATTGTCACTGTGGGGAATCTCGGCATGGGCTGCTTTGCTAATAGTGTTCATGTCCTTTTAAAATCTTAGCCGAAATCTTTGTCAGATCTCTTTTTCTAAATGGACTATTATCTCCAGGGCTGGTAAGTTCCTGTTCAATAGGACGTTTGCAAAGAGAAGGAAAGAAGGTGGATCTGTTTATTTCAGATGAGCTATTTTCTTCTTCCCTTTCAGTCTTCATTCTTACCTCAGTCATAACACAATAATATGATCCACAACAAAATCAGTGGAGGAGACCTTCCTTCTGCCCTGCAATCATTTTTGATTGATTGTATTTCAACAATTAGTCTTTTATTTGGCTACATACTATTGAAATAGGCCGACAGCAACTTAGCAGGCCAGCTTTAAACAGTCAACTGTTAACAATAGCATCAAAAAGGGAGACCTGATGGGGTTTACTGTCACTTTAAAGAACGGGGTTTTCACATTGTTGAAATCTGTCAGATATTTTGAAATGTCCCTCTCACTATGGTGCCACACCCCCTGCGTGCCCTTATAATAAAATTGGTTTTACTCCTGATTAAATCATTTTCTCCCTACCCACTACCATACTTCTCATAATGGACCTGTGCGCTCTACAGCTGGTGTTCTTCCCATGGTACCAATTCTTACTTTATCTTTTAAGCACTTTGCTGCTAAGATCTCATGCAGAGTGCTTATGTTTTGTTAAGAGCTTCATTCTTAGAGAAATAGCTTAACACATGTTCTAAAAATGTTGTACAACTTATTGCTTAAAACACATTTAGAAAATGTATAAGTACTGTAGCTTTGGCACTGAACTTTAAGTGGAAACCTAAACACACACACACACACACACACACACACACACACACACACACACACATACACACGTGCTCTCACACACACAACTCTCTTAACCAAATATTTATCAGAAAAGTCCAAGACAAAATGCCATTCTGGTGCACAGGTTCAAGACTGCCAAAGGAAAGTGTTCAATAGGTAAAAAAAGAGAATGGTTTTATCTGGAGCAAGAAAACAGCAAGAACAAACGATTGCTTGACCCTTGATATTTGTCCCCTCCGAATAAACATCAGTTAATTCAAGTGATTGTAAAAATGGGATAGTCCAATGTAGGTAAAAAAGAAAATTTGCCATCAATAAATACCATTTGATGATATCCACTTGAAATGACATGTAATATCAATATTGACTTGTGTTACTTAAACCAGCATCCCTACTATGTAGACTTCATTTAAAAAAACGAAGCAAAACAATGTGTAGCTCTCTACAAGTAGCTTAATTAAATAGCATGGCAAGCAGTTGGAAAGAATCTTTTGAGGGCGCCTGGGTGGCTCAGTGGGTTAAAGCCTCTGCCTTCGGCTCAGGTCAGGATCTCAGGGTCCTGGGATCAAGGCCCGCATCGGGCTCCCTGCTCAGTGGGGAGCCTGCTTCCTCCTCTCCCTGTCTCTCTGCCTGCCTCTCTGCCTACTTGTAATCTCTCTCTCTGTGTCAAATAAATAAATAAAATCTTTAAAAAAAAAGGAAAGAATCTTTTGAAATATAAAATCTGATCTTTGTATTAGTTTTTTCCTAGCCAACCAAGTTTAAGATTACTTATAAACCAGAGGGCTTTAAGGAATATTTTCCAAGGCCATTGTGACTTATCTAAGCATGCAGTTATGTCCATATACAAAATGAACTGACCATAATTGTATCTTGGTTTTAACAGGTATCATTATAAACACATTTGTATTATTTGATAGACAGTTTCTAACTAATCTGTTAGCAGTGTTGACGTCTTGCATTTCTCCCTTTTTTCAATAGAGTAGGATTTCTCAACAGTAAACCACTATTAACATTTGGCACTAGATAATCCTTTGTTGTGGGGGCTGTGCTGTGCATAGTGGGGCGTGTAGGAGCATCGCTGGTCCTAACCCACTAGATGCCAGTGGCACTTCCCAGTGGTGATGATGAAACATCCCCAGATATTGTCAACCATCTCCCGGTGGTGCAAAGTTATCCCCAGTTGAGAACCACTACAATGAACTGCAAGAATCTATAGAAGTTACCCAATAAATACTGATTTTTGAACACTACCTGAGGTAGGCAGAGAACTAGAAAACTAGATACACTCATACTGAGATTTCCTTATTAAGAACTTAAGAATTGGTTATTATAATGGACAAAATCAAAACCTTTTACAGAACAAAGTCCATTTGACCACATTCCAGGGTGCTTTGCAATAAAAACAATAACCAACCTGAGTGCTTACTCTATACTTGAGACTATGCTGTGCACTTTAGATTCATTATCTAAAGTAATTGTCTCAATAAGACTGTGAGGACCATGCTATTGCTATCATCATCTCCATTTTACAGACAGGGAAAATGATGCACGGGTAGATTAAGTAGTTCTTCCACTGCTGACAAGTGATGAATCCAGAGTAAAGAGCCATCAAACTCCTCCACCCCTCAAAACCACTATGTTCAGACTTGATCTTGTCTGGCAGAAGCTGAAAGGGAAAAGACAAGTAAGTGGTCATTGCAAGGGGTAGTGGGCTATTACTTCAAGATAGGACTTTTACATTTTTTCCCTAAATGTCTACTTGAGGCTACACTTTTACCTGTAAACTGACTCTGATCTTTTGTAATTACTCATTCACAAGAGGAACAGATTCTACTATAAACAGATATAAAGCAAACTGGCAATAAAAAGGAACTGCATTAAGAAAGGGGCAGGGCATGGAGCAAGCTGTCATGTGAGGATGTTGTGAAGACGACATATGATAGAGTGGGAAAGAGATTATACAAAACACCAGGTCTGGATTCACTACTAATTCACCATATATCTATTTACTTTCTTGTGAAATGAAGACAGTCAGAAGGATAGCTGTTGCTATCAAATGAGAAAATGTATCTGAAAAACATTTGGAAAGCACAAGGAAACAAACATATCCAAGACGCTACTATGACGAGAAAGGTGAATAAAGACCAAAAAGACGAAATACATCAGGGATTGAGGCAATAAGCATCAACCATCCTGTTGTTTTAGGGGATTTACCTCAGTGTGATGCAGTGTGTCACATGACATCAATAGAAACACGACATGCTGGAGTCCAGTACTGGGAAGAAGACTGGCTGAATTGTGGTATCTCGCAATCCTTACTCTGATAAGCATGCTGATTTCTCCTGGCCCTCTGATTAGGTTTTCTTAAATTCATTTTGGTCATGGCTTTTGGCTTAAAGAATTTAAATAGAACTGAAGATAGATCATGCTCTAGAATCCAAACACTAGTTGTGACTTTTATGAAATTGCCAAGACGTATATCTACATGTCGTACCTCAATAAGGCCATCTTGAAATGCTCTTTCCTACAGGGTCTTGTGTGTATTTTATTTATTTTAAGCAAAATATCTATATCAAGGTACTTACATTTGAAAGAAAAAGAAAGATAATAATTATTAGGAACAATCTTCCTTAAAATGGAGAATTGAAAGATGGACCTCTGATAGTGACAGCAGATCCTGGTAATTTCCTCAGGAAAAGGCATGTTTATTAGTTCAATTGCCACTTTCCTCATGTATTGCTCTATAGATTGGTACAACCAGAAGTTACAATATGTGCTCTTATTTTAACTAAACTCACTGTGCTGACTGAAATGTGACTGCGGACAACTTGAACTATCCAGAAGCAAGCAGTGATGTGAGAGTAGAGAGGTACTTCTTTGTGTATTGAAGAGCAAGTGTGTGTTTACCTGGTAGTTTTCCCAGGCACTTTCAAAGCTTCTTTCCAACTTTCTTTTACTGTTGTAATAAAAAAGAGGAAAATACACCCCAACTTTCCCTAGGATGTGGGGAGAAGAGGAGAAGAGATAGGATTTCATTAATATAGTGACAAGAACCTATTACATTGTAAAACTCTCATAAAGGATGTGGTATCTGCTTCCAGGGCAGATGACCATTTGGAAACCTTATCTGAAAGGCCCGCTGGGTACATAAAAGCCAGAGCCAGAATGAAAGAGATACTGGAGGGACTACCAATCTGAAAAATAGTAATATGTTTGGCCATAAAATCAAACTGGAAGATTAGTTATTGAAGTGGATAAGACACACTGTTTATCGATAAGGACACAGCTGATTTTTAGTTTAGCACTTAAAGGAGTGGATCAAAAGGAAGTTGGTTGAATCATTTGACTAGTTCAACCTTTCCTGTTGTGTTGGCCCCTTAAAGTGACAGTTCAGTGTGATTTCCAGTAGATTAGAGAGCTTCCAAATTCTCAAACACAGTGATGTAAACCCTGTGTCAAAAGTAGTGTCCCTCCATGCTGCACTCTCTACAGCCCCTTCCTAGAGCATCTTGGGGCTAACATGAGACTTCGGTGAGGAAACTGTTTTAGAAAACTTGACTAAATGGCCAGTTAATTTGTTAGTTCACTTGATTTGTATTAAGTAAACATAGATGGAATAGAGACAACATACCAGGGATGTACTGTGTGCTTTTCAAAGCCACAACTGTTGAGGTTGTTTTATATTCCTCAAAGGAGAGGGTTCCACCAGGTGCTCAGAAATATTATTCAGTCAATGTAGACTAAGTGCTAGACATTTTACATCTTATGTCTGTTCCCTAGAATAAGACCTTGTTGACTTTGCAGACAAGCAAGAACAAACTCCAAGAATAAACATATCACCCCCCAAAATGTGCAGCGTGTCTGTTATGGGCTGAATCGTGTCACCCTCAATTCATACATTGAAATTACCCCCAGTACCTTCGCACGTGACTATATTTGGAGATGGGGCCTTTAAAGAGGTAATTAAGGTAGAATGTGATCATATTGGGTAGCTCTTAATCCAACATGATTGACAACCTTGTTCAAAGAGAATATTAGGACACAGACATGTACTGAGGGAAGACCATGTGAAGAAACAGGAAGATGGTCATCCACAAGCCAAGGAGAGAGGCCTCAAAGGAAAGCAACCCTGCCAACACCTTGATCCTGGACTTCTTGCCTTCCCAAATATGAGCAAATAAATTTCTCTTGTTTGATCCTGCCCAACTCCCAGTCTGTGGTACTTTGTTATGGCGGCCCTAAAAAATGAATATAATGGCCAAAAGTTTGCATTGAGAAAGATATCATGTTCCTGGATCACATCGTAACATTTTCTTAACGCGTGGGCTATGTCACACTTACAAAATATAATAGACAACAGAAAGCTGTTTAGGTTATTCCAGATGAATAAAATAATTATCTGGATTCAGAGAACAGGTTTGAAGCTGGAATTGGTTGGATAATAGCTTGCTTATTTAGGCTTAACCCAACTATTTGAAATAATTTGCTCTATGAACATGCGGGATGCTCTCTATCTTGGCGTCTAGACAAAGAATAAAATTATGATTGCCATTTTCTTACTCATTCTTTTTTTCCAGCTACTACTTCTAAAGTGCACATATTTCATTGCTGTTATAACCTCAGATACAAAATACTAGGGAACATTTAAAATGTTCTCAGGAAACACTCAACGCAAGCTAAATCAAATCAAGTATCTATGGCCAGGGTATCTATCAAAGAAGGAGGAAAATTGTTTTAAATATGAAACTTTGTATTCCAAAAACCAAAGAGATTTGGTCTTTACAATTTATCATAGTAACTTCCAGGAAGCTATGAACAG
Organism: Ailurus styani; assembly: GCA_002007465.1. Taxonomy (NCBI): domain Eukaryota; kingdom Metazoa; phylum Chordata; class Mammalia; order Carnivora; family Ailuridae; genus Ailurus; species Ailurus styani. Next base: position 4,216,747 of record LNAC01000068.1, read on the forward strand.
GCCTACATTTAAAAATGGGTACATTACTGTGAGAGAACATGGTTGGATCTGGGCAGTTTTGCCACTTGGCCTACAAAATAGAGCTTTGTGTGGCCGACTTAATAAGAAAGAGGGAGGAACCAAGGAAATAACCAGAAACGCTCTAAGATACTAAAACTAGAACAAAACAAAACAAGATTAAAAAAAAAAAGCTTTCATTACTTAATGGGATATTTTAGCATGCCGTGTTGGCTTGTTTTCTATGTATTTCATGTTGTGTATATTCCTTTGCAAATCACTTAGGAAGCCCAAGGCATGTAAATAATGTCACAGACTAATATAAAATATCTTTAGTTACTCTCTTTGAAGAAAGTGGAACAGCCTTCTACTATATCCAGCCTAGTTACTGGGTCAGGAATGAGAATGTCTTATTTTTATTTTTCCTCAGATTTCATTTGAATGTAAATAATAACATAATAAATAGGTACAACTGAAACTTGTGAAGCAAGCACCACAGATGGAAAGTATAACAAATGTGTCATTGCTTTGTGCATTTTTAATTTATAATGGCATACCATAAAACATCGCCCCTTCATCATAACTCCATGTATAATGCCACCTTATAAAATGATGTTATTGACATTATGCTTCTCTCCAGGTTTTTAGATATTTTTTGTGTAGGCATCTGAGGAGAGGTAGCCCTGTTTAGAGTCTAACAACACCATCACCACTCACAAAAATGAATTGACACTACTTGTGAGGACCATACATTTCAAAAAAGGATATATTTCATGGTACCAATATATATTTCTTTAATTCCTCTCATACTCAGAGCTTCCAACACTGCTCTTATTTCCATTCAGTCAAAGGCTTTTTGTGCTCTGCAGACACCATACACAATGGTTCATTTTATTTGACCGTCTTCACCAAACAGATTCTGAATTTGCTTGAATTCCAGGGATGATTTCATACATTACATACTCCAAAGGGTAGAGAATCCGTAGGATTACATTTCAACAAAATCATTTTTGAGTTTCCTTTGTTATCGGCTCTAAATTGCAACACCACTGCTATTTGTTCCCTTAAAGTTATATTACATTTGTAAATATCAAGCAGGAGGTCAGGTCAAAACATATCTCATAACAGTATCTAGGAAATAAATACAACTAAATCCTATAAATGCCCATCTACAGATAACATTTCTATTGTAGGTATATGCACATGCGTCCATGTTATTTAAAGTGCCGGCTTCCTCACTGTCTAATGACAGCTGTCAGCTCTCCCTCCTAATTTTGTGTGAGAATTAAGTGAAGTAATGTATGTAAAAGATTTAGTACAGGCTTGTTATAACATTATTAGAAAATTTATTTGGACATTATCTTCTTGGTTGGCCAGACTTTGGCAAATGTTCCTAGAATCTAATACAATTTCTAGCTTTTATTATTCCCTTTACTACATGGTTGGTGTTTGTGGGGTTAGAAATGGTATCATTTAGCAGGAAGGACTGGGGTCTTTGCTAGTTTAGAAGTCTCCTGTCTGGAAATATTCCATCAGCAAAATACAAATAAAAGGTGAAAAAAATTGGTAGATTAAGACAGTGCTACTCTCATTCATAGAAACCATTTTATTCCTAGATATCAATTAAAGATAACAAAAATGAAGGGAATGTTTTGGCAATCGTTGAAGATCATTTTCCCCCTAAATTATCTTGATTAATTGATTCATGGGAGTAGTTAAATAAATTTTATATTTCATATCACAAGAGCTGCCAGAGTTCTTCAAAGGCACAGGAAATCAGAATTGGGAGATCCATAAGTTTTATAACTGTTGCATAAACATAGACAGAACAGCTAGATCTCCATGCATCGGTTTCGAAAGCACTGATTACCACAATCTTCTTAATTCTGTACCTGGGCAATATTTTCAGTCCAGAATAGTCATACAGATTTTTTCGTGAACCTATTATCAATACCTGGTTATTCTGTTTTTGTGAATGAAAAGTTTTAGAGATTTTTTTTTCCCCACCTCAAAAGAGAGTCTGCCTGTCCAACTCCTCCAGGAGCCTCCAGCTTTCAAAGATACGGAGCATAAAATCACCTGTGTGTCCCTTTCTTCCATCCCTTTGGAGAATCATAATTCATACCAATAATTCACGATGTGGGCTGTTTTTATTACAAAGGAACTATAAAAAGTAGTTGATAAAAGCTGTCAAAACACTTGATGACATACTTGAAAAGCTATGTCGTTTAACATGAAGAGTATGGTGGTTATTGCCATTTAAAAATGTTTTATTTATTTTGTTTTGAAATGGAAAAGGTATTCACACAATTTAAGGTTTAAAATACATACTGCAGAAGTCTCTTTCTAGTCTATTCCTAGCTAGGCAGTTCACGTTCCCTAGAGAAAACCCGTGTTATCAATTTCCTATGCATCCTTTTAAAGCCATTTTCTATACTCAAGCAATATTACCCTCCACCACCACTTAAAACATGAACAGCAATATAATCCATGTACTGTTCTGCATCTTGATTCTTTTCCTTTGACAATATATCATAGAGAGTATTCAAAATCAGGACATAACGAGCTTCCTTGTTCTTTTTTTTAAAGCTACATATTTAATTTTATGGATGTACAGTTAATTTACTTAATCAGTTTTCAATTGTTGAATATTTTGCATAGTGCTAGTGTAAGTTATCTTGTTCTTAGATCACTTCTATTTAGTATAAGTATGTACTGCTCAAACAGAACAAATTCTTAGACCTGGAGTTTCTAGATCAAAGATTGTTTGTATATCTAAAATATCGATAGGCCATGCCAAATTGCCTTCATAGCTAGTGCATCAATTTCTGTTACCATCACAATATTTGAAGACTATGATTCACTGGGAACATGTATTCATCACTGCCTATAACTCTTCTCAGATGTCTGTAAATTGTACCTTTAATTGTATAGTTGAAAAAATACTAAATAAAGAATAAAATGAGGAGAGGTATAGAGACTTAGGCTAAAAATACACATAAAAACCTTGGTTAATGAAGTAAAAAAGTTTGAATATTTAAACGACAATAACTGGTAAACAACTGATGTTTAATAAACATATAACAACGATAACTACAAATAAGAAAATAAGTCCCCAAAACAATAACTATTTTCTGTAAGATGAAATCAGAAAGGGAGACAAACCATAAGACACTCTTAATCATAGGAAATAAACTGAAGTTTGCTAGAGGGGGAAAAAGGTGGGAGGATGGGGTAACTGGGTGATGGACATGAAGGAGAGCACATGAGCACTGAGGATTACATTAAGACTGATAAATCACTGAACTCTACCTCTGAAACTAATATTACACTATATGTTAATTAATTGAATTTAAATTTAAAAATAGTAAAAAAAAAAAAAGACAACCAAAAAACAGTAACTGTTTTCTGATGAAATAAGATACTAAATAGAAACCAAGTCAAATAAAAAAAAGGGTGGGTATGCCAAAAATGAATGAATGAATGGAATTCTACCATTTATATCAATTTCAGCAATTAGTAGTATAGAGTCAAACAAATTAAGTATTGATCAAGTTAATTAACATATTCATTCATTAAAACAATTTATGAGACACCTACTAGATGTCAATGCTGTGTTAAGTTCAAGAAGTATGAGAAGAAAGGCAATTCTGAGGACAGAATGAGGATTGCAAGATGTTTCAGAAAAGGTATAAAAACCTCTTGAAGTTCTGACAATTCCCACGTTCTCCTTAACATCATTGCTAAGATTGTGCTATCTTTAGGAAAGAAGCTACCCCTTTTAACTTTCTCTTTGCTTCAACGATACAAAGAAATGCTCAATTAGTTGCTTAATAAGTACCTGATGATGATGATGATAATGATGATGATGATGATGATGATGATGATAGCTATATAACCCTCCTAAGTCTGAGGGTTTTCTACAGTTCTTTTTGTAGAAAGATAGGAAGACATCATTTGCAATGGTCTCGGGTGACCTGTTAGTACTGAGACACATTTCCAAGTAGTCCAGGAAGTTCTGGCCCATAGGAACTTCTCTTTTAGCAAAGAGAACAGAGATGTACTTGGATTAACCTCACCACACACATTCTCTCATTAGAGTGCACACAAAAGTCAGTAGAGAAAGCTGGAGTGATGGATATGGGAAGACAGAGTCTTCTGCGATGAAGTACTCTGCTCCTTGCTTCTCTTGCAGTCTAACACTAAACAAATCTGTCGCACTAACTCTCGGGTCTCTGCCTCTGTTTCCTGATGTTACTCAGATACCTATACTGCTAATCTTGACTATGGTCTACATTCAGCTTCATTTCAGATCCTGCTTCCTATGTTTCTAATCCTCCCTGATAAGCCCATCACTCCTGGGCAGACCCTAAATAATTTAACTCTACTGGCTTAACCAATATGTTTCTTTGGTATCCCTCCACTGAACAAGATTGTTCATATTAATCTTTGTATCCCCAGTGCTTAGCCTAGTGTCTCATGCCTGGTGAGCTCCCTTTTACTATTTATGGATAAAACTGTCCAAATTTGGGTGGGAGGGTAGGGATAGGGTGGATGGGTCATGGATATTGGGGAGGGTTTGTGCTATGGGGAATGCTGTGAAAGGTGTAAGCCTGATGATTCACAGACCGTACCCCTGGGGCAAATAATAATAATAATAATAATAATAATAATAATAATAAACTGTCCAATTTTAACCTCTTTTGAGGCTATTTTATGGCATAGCAATAGTGGTGGTAAAAGTAGGTCCACGTACATACACACACGTATACAGCACAATTTTTATGCTCTCTTTGTTCATTTTTCTCTTTCAAACAGTACTGAAGATATGAGTAGGTTGTTCAGTCACTCATTCATTCATTTATCAAATATTCATTGAACTCCCATTTTGAGCTGGACATGTTTTAGCTGCTGGGATGAAACAATACAGAATTAAGACCTGGTTTCTAAGCTTGAAGATCTTGCAGTATATAGGAAAAAAATTACAGTAGAACATGGAAAATGTTACTATGTAACTTAGTGTGGATGGCTATGGGAACATAGAAGATGAGTATCTAGCATCCTCTGGAAGGTGGTCAAGGGAGGGTTCCCAGATGGGGTGTCACATAACAGTTTATAAGCAGCTGTGTGGATAATGGTGTGATGGAGGATGGGGGAGAGGATGGGAAGAGGTGTATAAAGAACACAAGAAGTAACAGTCATGCCAAGGTCTGAGGAACACAATGCATTTGTGGAACTACAAGTTGCCGGAGAGCACAGATGTATAGGTCTCAGATTGCTGAGGACGGAAAGGAAGACACAGGCTAGAGCATGAGGACCTTACAGTTGAAATGGTCTGGATGACATCAGCAGGACAGAGACATTCTAGCGAGGTGCTCTGGCAGGAGTGAGCGGGATGGATTAGAGTGAGTATATGCATGAGAGGTGGTGTGTCTAAGAGGCACCAGAGCAGGGAGCTCAGTTGAGAGGCTCTGTTGTATTAAATACCGCATACTCATTGTGGAAAAATTATTTAAAAGGAAGTCAGGAGATAAGAGACACTCAGGTGTATTGATGAAGCTGTTACATAGCAGAGAAAGTAGTCTAGAAAACTGATGGTTAGGCATGTACAAAGGATTAAAGTTCAGAGATCGATTATTGTGTATCACATTTATCATAGGTTCAGGGAAGTCAAAATATTCTATTTTCCTAAAGTTTAGAAAGACCTGCTGGTAGCTGGAAATGAGAATCCGTTTGGATTATCTGACCAGAGATAAGACTTCAATGGTGTTTCAATATCATGCACTACTTTACCGACTCTACAAAAGGGACTTACAATTAATTGGATTATGCTGGTCTCCACACGCTGATTGTAAGAAAAGAAAGTATAAAAGTGTAACTATTGCTAACAGGTCATATCTATCATCAACCAGGGGATTTGCTTTTTTACTTACCAATAAGATTAATTTCTTCTCTACAATCTTTCAATTTGAAGTCGTTTTAATTATAGAGTTTAGAAAATTCAAAGGAAAAAGCAAACCTACTTTCAATGTATTATTAGTAATTGACCTCATTTTTTCCAACTTTATGATGTGGGGAAAAAGAAATGGATGGCTTGTTTATTGTTTAGAAGATTTTTACTTACTTAAGATCCCTTTGCAGACTTTTCTCAACTTTAATTTAATTGGAAATTATTTTATACTGCATATCTGTCAAGTCTGAAGCCCAAAGCTATGCTTCTGGGATTCACAAAGATGCGGTCTCTATTTTCAGGGAACTTAATGTCTAAAAAACGACTTAGATCTACAAACCCCAAACATTATTACATGGCTAAGTGCAGTGTTAGATTAAAGAGATAAACTACTAGGTAACATAATATAGTTGAGCACTTCCCTGGCCGTATTGTGAGTGCTTCACATGTATTAATTCATTTTATCCTCACACCAACATATGCTATAGGAACTATTATTAGTTCCATTTTAGTGATTGGAAAGTGGAGGCTCAGAGATTAAGCAACTTGTCCAAGCTCACTCACATATTTAGCTAGAGTCCAGTCCATCTGGCTCCAAGCCGGAAACCTTAGTCACTCTGTCATCACGGAGTATGGACTGATTTATTCTGACTGGGGTGGCAGGGTGAAATTTCTCCAAGGCTATGACAGCAAGGGAGTCATAGAATGTTGATAACTGAGATGGGGGAAAAAGCATGTTGTAGGGAAAGGTTCTACAATTGCGATCCCAGGACTAGCCATTTCAGTATCACACTGGACATTATTAGAAATGCAAATTATCACATTATACCCATGACCCACTGAATCAGAACTTCTAGGGTGCAGCTGGCCATCTGTGATTTAACAAGTCTTTCAGGTGATTCTGATGCATGCTAATGTCTCAGAGCCACTGTTCTAGCAAACAGAGATGATATGGATAAATTTTGATTATTGGCAGGCAGCCTCTTGTTGGGTAGTGTGAAGGTGCGTTTTGAAATGTGAGAACTCAGCTTGGAAGTTGGTGGAATGCCTTAACTACCAAGCTAAGAGATTGAATGTTTTAATGTTCTCCTTTAGACAAGAGAGAACCACCAAAAGTTGAATGGAGAAATAACATCATTCAGACTGTAGTTTGTGGAGATGAGTCATTTGGGAATATAATGACGCATTTGAGAGGTGAGAAAGTAGGAAGATGCAAATTAGTTACGAAGCTATTGTAATAGTCCAAGGCATCAGGAAGGCCAGAACTAAGTGTTGTTTGTAGGAATAAAAAAGGAGGCTGTGTGAGACCTTGAAATTTAATAAAAGCAGTGGTGGTAAAAGAAAAAGAGAATCAAGTACAACTCTTATTTCTAGCTAAAAGGATGTTGATGTGCTGAGGCCGTTGTCTTGTATTGGACACCTGAGAAAGAGTCGCTAGGGTTTTTTTTCTTCATTCGATTTGTTCTCGGCAATAAAGATGCCAGGAGTTTGGTTTGGGTATGCTATTGACATTTTCACGTGACAATATTCGGTAGACATTTGAATATTTGACTAGGAGCTTAGTAAAGGGGGATAAAGATTGGAAAGGTAATCTGAGAATTAACCAATAGAAGTAAAATTTGAATAGTAACAACAATGATGACAAAAACCACGAACCTAGCACCTGTTATGTGCCAGTCACTGTGACAGGCATTTTGCTTTGTTTGGTTTTTTAAAATTTTATTTATGTATTTGAGAGAGAGACTGAGAGAGAACGGCGGGTGGGAGAGCGGGGAGCCTGACGGGGGAGAGGGGACCCTAAGACAGGTCGAGGGGAGCCTGAGCCTGGGCTCAATCCTGGGACTCGGGGATCATGACCTGAGCCGAAAGCAGACGCTTAACTGCCTGAGCCACCCAGGCGTCCCGTGACAGGCACTTGGAACACATGATCTTATTTAGCTTCCATAGTAACCAAGCAAAGTAATACAATCCGTACTTAACGTGTAAAGATCTAAGGGCCAGAGAATTTAAATAATTTGCTCAAGTTCATACAGGAAGTTAATGCCACAGCTGTTTCTAACACTGTTGCCTCAGTCACAAACTATTTTGCAAGACTACCTAAAATAATAACGGAGGAAAATGGTCATATAGAAATAGAAAGAGCAAGAAGTGAAGAGTGCCATTCAAATTTATGTCCTGGAAGTGAGAATATAATTATTTTTATACAAGGTTATAAATAAACAGCTCCATACTATGATATAAAAGAAACACCCAACCAACAACATGGATTCCTGTGTTAATAGTTGATCTCCAGTGATCAGCATCTATACAAATCAGCATGTTTGACAAGGCAAATTCTACTGTAGTTTTGTCCATAGAGGAGTTCCAGTAGTTTTAAGTATACTGAATAAGTCACACTTTGTGATTAAGTCATCTCTGCTGAAGAACACCTATTAATGCAAACCCAATGCTCTTTGATGTGTTACTGGCTAGTAACAAAGACTATGGCATCAGCTTTATAGGCAAAATACATCTAAAGTTGAGAGGAATGAAGCACATGGAATGATAGGTGTTTTCCAGGTTTAGTAGTTGTATTTCTGCAAACAACGAGTTAATAGTTTGCAATCAAATTGGAAACTTGGCTGGTCAAGTACAGATAAACTGTCAGATTGATAACTCTCCATCTTAGTCTGAAATATTTAGGAAGACAGTACTAAATGATGAATGTTGGTTAAAGACATAAGATGGTTTTAGGAGCATTATCTTCTGAAAATCTAGGTTACATTTCCTTTAATGAACAGAGCTATTTTTACTGATAAAACACCCATACGTTAATTTGAATGTGTGATAAGGCACTTGAATAAACTCCCACAATACATACCATTTGCAGATTGTATTTATATACTGAACATACCTTTGTCATGTATTTTAAAGACTAAGATTTCTTGGGGCTCCTGGGTGGCTCACTTAGTTAAACACCCAACTCTTGATTTAGGCTCAAGTCATTATCTCAGGGTCCTGAGATGGAGACCCTTCAGTGGGGAGCTCTTCCTTCAGTGGGGAGCCTGCTTGAGATTCTCTCCTTCTCTCTCTGCCCCTCCCCCTGCTTGTGCACCCTGTCTCTCTCTAAAATAAATAAATAAATCTTAAAAAAAATAAATACTAAGATTTATTTTTCCATTCATTCAAGGACTCTACCATACAGCACAACCTGCCATTTAATCTTAACTTTCCACTTCACTAAGACCCCGAACATCTGTTTCCCTTAAACTGGTGTACCTGCTATTCCTAAGTAAGAATTATACACTATAACCTCTCTACTTTGGTTCTTGCTCTTTCTTGACCAACTTTAATACTGACTCTTTTGTCCTATCCCATCCTACCAATTTTATAAAGCCCAAAGGAAGCCTTCACATCTCCAGAAATCTTGCCTAGAGCCGTCGACGTTTCCTTGATCTCACTCTGCTTTGAAAGCTGAGTATTTATTGCCTCTAACTCTAATTTGGGGATTAAGCATCGACAATCACGGCATTCTTGCACTGTGTCCCCCTGCCCTCTGCTCTTTTGCTGATACCTCCTATTGGCCCAATCTAGTTGGAAGCCTTTTGGCAAGGGGACCTTGGCGATGAATGCATGCAGGTCAGATCCTGGGTACTGAACAAGATAGTGCAGAGTGGAGAACAGATGGGGGTGGGGGGAAGGGAGGAGAAAATAACAAGCATATCAATCCAATCTAATGGTCTGTCACTTGAAACACGGAAGTCCTATTGCCCAGAGAAATATTTCAGAATCTCAAAATAGTATAAGTTGGCTTAGAATTTTGTAGAAACTTTATGGGCGGGGACAAAATCTTTTGTGTAAGGACATCCCTAACATCCTTAATCCCATAAAGAAACACATGTACATGCATTTATTTCAATGTATAATTATTGACATAAACACAGCTGCTCTCTATGTGAAAGGAACATTAAGCTCACAAAAGCGTGGAAATTCCTACTTAGAGTGCCTACTCCATCCTTAACCTGCCTTGTTGTGCCCAGGTGCTACATGTATTTTTGTACCATTTAAAAGGTTGATGTACAAAAGCAAAAAGGTGGTTGAAAAATTAACTGGAGAGAGAACCAAGGCATATAGAATTGTCCTATTCTTACATTTTATTATGCTCTAATCTCCATAATGCCTAGGCACAACAAAACAAATTAAGAATTAAAGAAGAGATAATTTGTGAATTTTTGGATCTGGGGGCAGTAAAGCTACACATGTAAAGATACACAAGACACGTACAGCCAAAACAGAAGAATACTGAAATTGTGTAGTTTATGTTAAACTTAAAATAAATAGAGATTTACACTTCCCTTTAGATCCAGAAATACATGAAAAGTTGCAAGGCAGCCCACAACAAGGCAATTGACAAGAAAGATAGCATCTGCTTTTCTGTCTATTCAAGCTGAAGTTTTTTCATTCTAAATGCAAGCAATGCTTCCCAAGTTAACATAATTAACTCATGACAATCCTGAAACATCATAATATAAGATACAGATGGAAATTCAAAGCTTTAAAAATGTCAGCTAACTGCATCAGGATTATCACTTTTTTTTTTAAAGTGAACAAACCATAATGCTAATTAAAACAGGTGTTTTTATTTCAAACCCCTTTGCATGTTATGAAATTACAACCAGGGTTATTTATTTATTAGTCTGCTGTGAAACATACATCTTAGGAAAAGGGGATCTGTGAAAACAACAAAGTAAAAAGATAAAAAGGATGACACAGCACTGCTTTCTGACACAATAGAGGACCAGTCCTTCAATTAGTTAGTAATTTCTGTGTGACTACTTGACAGAATCTACTAATTGTTAATCTTCCACTAACTATTGCTTTACATAATTAATTATATTCAAATAAAAACAACAAAGACATGTGGGCCAGTTGCCCTTTTGAGAATTTTTTTTCACAAACTGGTTCTGCTTACTGACAATATTTCCAGTATGAAAAGATATTAATCGCACAAGAGAAAACATGAAAGTCTGAGCATACTCTTTCACCTTGCTTATAGAACACGAACCCAGCCCCCTGCCTCCAACCCAGTACCACCAAGGACACAACAACCAAAAAACCCTAAAGCTACAGACTGCTTTGCACAAATATCCCTGAAGCAATTCCTAACAGCCCAAGTCCTTTGAGTTGGGATCTTTCATATTAATTTAGCATTGCATAAAATTCAGAGTAACCCATCCAGAGGTCAAGCATCATTCATCATTAGTTGAAGTGACATTTTCAACCCTTCATATTGCAGCTGCTAAGTTGGAGGGAAAAGGTATTCTTCGGGAAGAAAAAAACAAGACACAGAACACAATCCTTGCTCTATCCACAGAAGAGAAAACAAGGTGCCTCTATGTCAGCATGATAATATGCTTAAATTTGGTGATGTCATTTTTCCCTAACCCCAGAGTCACTAAGCACATGGCAGCTGCATTCCTCCACTTAGGAGTTCTAGTGGAGATCAGTATTAACCATTTTAGATGTAAATGAAGTCCTTTAGTGGGGTGGAGAACATAGCTTTGTGAGTTGAAATGATGATTTATATCCGAATCCTATCTTGTTTTTGAGAGATTGCAACTTGTTAACAAGGCTGTCCTTGTTCCTGTGGCATCCTCCGTGCATAAAAAATTCTGGGAAGCTGAGTGTGATCACTTTTGAAATTGCAAAACAGCATTCCAAGACTGTGCAGCAAAAGCACTGGCCAAATTAGGGCCTATGAAGCTTTGTAGTTCACAGTGAAAGATCACTCTCTTTCTTTCTTCTGTGGGATGGCTTCCTTTCTCCAAAACATTAAGGTCAAGACAGGAAATGGGAGTAATTAAAATGAAAAAGCAATCAGAAAAAAATAGATAGCTGCAATTTAACTGATGTAATTCACAGGGCTTTTGATAATGCATACATGTTTGCAAAATTATGAGACATCTCTTGGTTCTAAAATATCAGGGTAATCTGCTCCAGGAAGCAAAGTTTCTCTGGCAAATAGTTCCAGCCGAAAGACAAGTATTTTATGAAAAATATCAAGAAAAGAAGTAAAATCTAGAGGTTTCTGCTAAGACTCTCTAGTGATTCTTTGACTCTGTCCCTCATAGTAGAATTCTGAAAACATAGTAGAATTAAAAAAAAAAAAAGACACAGTAGAAATTTGGTGCTAATTCTCTTCCCCAGTTAGAGCAGTGTGACTGAAAGATATCTGTAGTAATTGTTTATGATGGGTAAGAAAACCATTTGCCAAATGTTGCAAAAATCAAAACTAAAAATGACTGACATTTCAGTGGGGAGAAGAAAGTAATTGCAAGGAATCCTCCACATTGATGGCTTATATTTGAATTATGTATGTAGTTATAATTCTGTTGCATTATGTCAAAATTCGTATAATTTAGTATTTTTTTCTGCAATAACTTTCCTACTATTATTTAACCTTCTCATCCACTACGTTTGGCCAAGATCACCTGTTTAAAAGAGGTGAGTGGAGTAAATAATGGCGTATGAATGAGGCAGGTGAGATCATAGGTCCTTTGGATCCTTACACATGTGGTCAGAGCCGGCAGTGGTCCAATTTTTAGACTTGACCCTGAGGGAAATGTACACCTTTTACTTACATCAAAACCATATGGGATTTCTGGCACTGAAAATTTCTTTACAAAGTAGGCTTTAAGTTTGGATATGGACGTCTCATATACAAGCTAACCAAAACTAGAGGCTGTTCCTACGCAGTGGTTCAAGAACTGTTGCAAATTCTAAATACCTTTCCCATTTTACTGTTAATTACTCTGATATGGGCTAATCTCAGTAGCACATAAAGATTGAATTGGGGTGTTAAAGAGGTAATTATCTTGATAATTTAAGAAATTATTTTTACTAAGCCAATTGAAGCAAAATATAATAAGAATTGTGTTTATCTTGTGCATGACAGATAAAACACTCTCACACTGAGTATCTCATTTAATAATCACAACAACTGGGGAAAAGTTAGTTGGCATTCCTTGCGTTTTAAAGGACAGTCAATGGAAATTCCGTAAGATAACCACACAAACCTTATAAATAGGCGTGCCAGGATTTGAACCAAGTCTAAGTCAAACACCCTTTTTATTGCACCATTATAACATCATTGCTGCTATTTAAATCAGCTTTCCATTTTAATTGTTAAGCCTTATCTAGGTTGAACTATAAAGAAAGCATCCAGGGATAAAAATAGTAACATCATTCAAATTCAAAGCACAAATAGTTTGAAAGATACTGATGAATGGTTTTAAGGTAGGTCCATCAGTTTCAGCTCCTTACTCTGGAAGACCTAAGTGCCCTTACATCAAATGCCCTGAATCTGCTTCTTAGCAGTAGATGATGGCATAGCTGTTATTTCAGGATCATTTGTTGTTTTCTTCCCCAGGAACTGCCCTATTTCCAACCCTGAGTTCCAAACACCTTAACACTTCTTAGAGTGCCTGTTTTCTGTGCAGTTCGGGTAAGTCAGGACTACTTCTTTACCTGGATGTATAGCTAAAAATGTGAATTAGATGTCAGTCCCAGTGGAAGAGAATGCCAAATGGAAAATGCTTTGAGCAGCAAGGAGCCAGGTTAGAACTCCTACTCCAAATCATGGCTCTTGTTCTTAATCTCTTAGTTTCAGTTGCTGGGTTGTTATGAGCATTTATTAAAGAAAATGTATCCAGAAACCATCTATAAAACTGCAAAATATTATCCTCTCTAGGCATTATCATTAGTCCAAATTTTCCCTCACTTGAATAGAGATGCTCAAGAGGGTAGAACATTTAGGAGAAAGCACAGAGGAAGAGCTTTCAAGGAGACATGCCACATATTTCAGAATTAAAGTCATCCGAATGTCACTATGCAGTTGCAGCAAATTCAGTTATGTATCTTTTCATTTTAGTAGGAACCTATAACTTATGTGTATTGAATGAATCACATCGTGATCCTCAGGATCGCGTTCTGGAGCCTCGTCTAGACATATTTGCTAGGGACCATCTCAGTTGCTACCTAGATGCAATACTTTCTCTGAAAGGGCATTTTGTAGAAATAAATTCATATTGTCAAAATGCTAATGACCCAAATTTTGAATTTTGTAACCCCATGATGTTTAACTGAGCTAGTGTGGGAGCTTGATAGAGATTGGAAAGCTGAGCAGAGAACACTCTAAATGGTAACTGTCACCACTCTCCTGCTTCAGATGTTTGAAGAACAGAGGAGAGGCTCAGTCATAGCCACGTCTGTCCATACAATTCCATCCCAGTTTTCTTGCATGCGTCCATGATGCAAGATCTTGGAAAATTTCAATCCTATATTCCAAGCTGAATTCTCAGTTAAAGGAACAAAAATGAGGAACAACTAGGCTCAAAAGGTTGGTCTTTCCAGCTGCTGGAATACAACACTGCATTTGAAACTATCTGTGGCTGTCTTCAGCCTAACCTTGAATGTCAAATCTTATAAGCAATGCAACCACTACTTTGAGAGATTATTTTGTCGTCTAATGGATCTCATTGTCAGGAAATGGGTTTTGATATTCGGCCAAAATCAAGCTTTCCAGAAACAAGTTTTATTTGCGCATTTCCCCTCCTTTAATATTTATGGCTAATGTAGATATTTCATTTATGGGCTTCTTTTTCAAAACTCCAAATTGGTGGATGCGGAAAGGAAGAAAACAAGTTTATTCTTTTTCTTTCAGAATTGTTTTCCTTCTTATCTGCAGCAAACTTAACTGCTAGTATGGATGACTACTTTTCCGCTGAGAACATGATAAATCTTTACAAGGAGAAGCAGCACAGATAGGTGGGAATATTTGAACAGTACCTTTGCAAGAGCTGCTGCTGAAGTTTACCAAACAAACTAAATCTGTAAGAAGACTACTTCAACTTCAACAGCTTTAAGATTCTTTGTATTGCCATCATTCATTGGTAACTGGGGAGTTTTTACAGCCTTTCAAATCCTAGAGTCCTTTCAATCATTAGATGCCTTAAAGGGACAGAAGGCCTTAAAATGTGCTCCCGATCTCCCTAGTTGAACAAGATACATAGACAGAGGGGGAAAAGTCAAACAACAATACAAAAAGCATTAATGCAAAAAACAGTGGGGTCTCTCCCTAATTTGACTTTCTCTACAGGTGGCCTGCAGCTGCGTGCAAACAGGTTACCCCATCGCCTTCCCATGAGCACGACAACAAAGTGCTATCTGTATTCACAAGAATACATTTAGTGGCAAAGACTGATTCAGGTCTAAAAATAAGAAGAAAGCATTTTTCCTGCATAGCCTGAGGTAACTCTGTGTACCAGAAGAAGACAGTAGCACTCTTGTCTCCCTGGCTGTGCCTGAACATAAAGGAATCAGAAACCTACTTCACATGACTCAAGGAGGCCCAGGGCCAGCAAGGAGTTGATTCATTCTATTTACATCCGTGTGAATGCCATTGACTACATAAGGCAGCTGGGCAGGCAAAATCAATAAGGAATATTCTGTTTTCAATTGACTTCAAGGTGAAAAAAATACTATATATGTGTGTGTGTGTGTCTGTGTGTATATATATGTGTGTGTGTGTGTGTGTGTGTGTGTGTGTGTGTATGAGATTGATATGCCTTTTTAAATAAGTATTCTGTTAAGCCAGCCAACATGATGCTCATAGGTGAAATTAGGGAATGCCTATTTGGTTCAGCTTAAAAATAATTGATCAGACCACCTTTACTAATCTTATTTAAGAGACATATACCCTGCCCACGTGGTTACTTGGTGGTAAAAACAAGGAGAAGGAAAACCAGAAAAATGCTTACATTGGATAGATAACCTTCCTTCCTAAAGTCAATTTATAATTTGTGTATTAACATCTTTATTTATTTTTAAAAGATTTATTTATTTTAGGTAGAGAAATGAGAGAGAGCACGGGGTGAGGCAGAGGGAGAGAGAATCTCAAGCAGATTTCACACTGAGTGTGAAGCCGAGGCAGAATTCGATCTCACGACACTGAGATCATGATCTGAGCTGAAACCAAGAGTGGGACACTTAACCCATGGAGCCATCTAGGTGTCCCTAATCTGTGGTTTCATATTTAAGTAATATATTTTGAAATGACTCTCTGATAACATTGCTTCTTGTAATTAACATTTACATGTGAGAAAATTCAACTTATTTCTGGGGAATTCCTTTCTTCCTTCCTTCCCTCCTTCCTTTTTTCCTTCCTCCCTTCCTTCCATTTTCCCTATTATCTCTAAAGCATGCATTCATATTTTTTCTTTCATGGAATCCCTTTCCAGTTTATCAGGCTGATTTAGGAGCAAATCAGTAAGGGGTGCTCTCCCTACACTCACCTACACTGCCCCCCTCCCCCCCGAAAAAATCTGCCCCTCCCCATCTTCTCTGAAACAGTTGTACTTCCATTCCCACAGCCAGGAAGATCTGCCCTGAGATATGTTTAATCCTTACTGACCTAAGAAGTGTGAATCTCAACTCTTCTTCTAAGTATAGGTCTTATGAATAATATATTTGTTGAATCGCTATACTCCAGTCCTGTCTTCTTTTTAAATTTTTGATAGTGCTGTTTTCCCATCTTGTTAGCAAACCATACAAAGTTACTTTTGTAATGTGTACATGACAACCATTTGCAAAAACTTTTCTCTACTTTGGATATCCAGATGGTTCCAATTTCTTTCCTTATTTTTCTTTAAACCTCCACCTATATTGTATTATGAAGATGTATTATTTTAGAATACCTCATAATAACATACTTTTGCTGATGCATGCCAAAAAAAAAAGACTAGCTGATTTGCCTTTAGAATTCAATAAAGAGGAAGAGAAGAATGGATTTAATAATGATTAATGAATGCCTTACTGTTTTACGTTATATGAAAAAAAGAAAGAAAACCTGAAAAATATATCTTGCAAAGGGGTAATATACATGTCCAGTAGTCAATGTTCATTGCTAAGTGAAGGCACATAAATGGAACTGGGGTAAGATTAACAAATCATTTCTAAGAAAGTCACAAACAATTGAGTGGACACAAAAGAAAAAAATCCAGGCAAGCTATATAATAGTTTTCTTATTTTAAGTGAGACACACTTAATAGAATGCTGCTTGAAATAAGGCTTTTAAGAATTAGGATGGAAAAGTTCAAATCCTAATCATAAAAAATTTTCAATGCCAGATGAACTAAAAATGTTCAGTTACATTCTCATGATTGGGATATGAAAGACAAACGGTTTACTGAGGGAAATTGAGAGTCTCCAACACACTTTGGCAGAATAATTACAGAACTCAGGTTTTAAATGGTCAAGCTTATTGCAAGGCTGCCTCCTCCCTCTTGTGTTTGCAACTAGTGACATTAGCTTGACTTCTGACTGATGCTAATTTTTAAAGTGTGTGAATACTGACTGTATCAGAGAAAACAGCACTGAGTTTTTAAGTTTCTTCTATTGTCTTTGACTACTTATCATGTCTCCCCTAACTTCCCCAGGAAGAAACCGTCTAAGATTAAGAAAGGTAAAGCTTTTGAAGAGACACTAGTACAGGCTGTCAACAAAACATTATAAACTCATGAAATCAAAACACATATAGAGAACATCACATTGTAAAAGAAATATTAAAGGTATAAGAAGAAATTGAATCGGATCTGGAGAATAAGTCAAATAAGTTGTTGAGGTTCCTCCAAACTCAGCAATACTGTTACTCAAACCTGAGAAGACTAATCTAGGGACTTTCACAGCCACTAACATTCTCCAGTCAAGCTTTCAGAACTACTGCGTTAGCATGGGGATGGGCAAACCATGGCCCGTGGGCCAAATTTACCTTATGGCATAGGTAACTTACTTTTGAAATAGGTCATGTTTTTAAAATGACCTGTTTCAAGATATGTCATTCATATAGATGATAGTTCTTAAAATACTATTTTAGCTGTGTTTTCTTAATTCTCAAAAAGTTAACATTTTGGAATAAAAAGGAATATAACATAATAAAAAAATAAATGTACATCTACGCAGGTGAATCTTTTACCCAAGATCACTTGTCGATCTGCCAAAAGCATTAAAAATATTGCATTAGTTGGCACAATTTACCTAACTATAGACAAGCACTTTAAAGGTAGTTCTTCCAAAAAAAAATAAAAATAAAAATAAATAAATAAATAAATAAATAAATAAATAAATAAATGTAGTTCTTCCGGCAGTTGGTTCAATCTGTTTTACAGGACTCTAAGCTCCTTCAAGACGGTGGGCAATTTCAGACAGTAGTTAAATGAGATGAGGTTTATAAGAGCCATTTAAAACAGCAAAGAACTATGTAAAGTGGTAGTCGTGATTGTGATCCTAGTGGTAGAAGCTGGTGTTTAATAAATATTTTTTGGATGGATTAAATGTTGGCTCCATTCTAAACTATGATTTTAAGAGTTTTAACTGCTAAAAAGAATATCGTGCTGATAAAATGTCTATTACGGATATGAAAGTCTACTGAGTAACATGGAATATGAATACTCTTCTGGTTATGCAATGCTTGGAATTCCAAGTAGGAGTTTTACTCATGGAAGAAATACAGTATGTGGCCCTGTGACTAAAAGATAATAGGAACTATTGAAGATGGAGATTTTTCCACTTGGTCCTGGGCACGGAATCAAAATCTAAGTTTAACTTGGTGATATTTAAAAATGCATAACATGCAAAAGTCTGCAATCATTCTGTTTCTCAGCTAGTGAAAATAGAAGTCTACAGCATAGTATGTGTCAATTTTGAAAATATAGCCAAATCAGGCCGACAAGAAAAATCTTAAGTAAATAACTTCATCCATGTGTTTAGTACCATCCATGACTCTATGCCAAATTCACTTCAAGTTCCCTTCTTCAGCAACTTCTTTTATAACATGTGCCTGCAGCTATTAACTATCTGAAGTGTTGATGAGGATAGGAAAGAAATTACTTTCATGGTTATGTTTTAGGGGGACATTTGGAATTCAACAGTATGTGAGAGGACCAGCTTCAGCTTGAAATAATCTGCTAAGAAAAACACCTGAATTCTAAGCAAACAGTTTAGCCATTTAAAACTCATTGAGGCAGATACACATGATTAAGAAATAGCAAAATTGAAAAAAAAAATGACCCATGTCCACCAGTGGCAATAGAAAGAACCTAAAGTAGGTTAGACTGAAAATATATCATGAATTCTGTATGAAAATATCATATATTTGATTTTGGATGGAAAATATCTTCTGGTCTCTAAGGCATATTTTTCTGGTTAGGTAATGATGCCTTTCTTCATTTCTTTATCATTACTGTTTCTGATTGACAATTTTTAAGTTACATTTTTGCTACAACAAAGGTCATTTTTTTCCTTCCTTAATATTGAACGTTCAAATGGCTCATCCTCAAAATTATTTTTGAAAGAAATGTACATTAATAGGAACTTACAGGTGTGCACGTTTCTCAAAGTACACTGTTCTCTGCTGATAGGAAAATTACATAGGCTACCATCCGTGAGCAGCAACACCACTATTCAAATACCCACGTTTATTAAAATGAGTTGTTGCTGTTCTTCCAAGTGCAAGCATTTAGAGGTTTGGCATTCTGTGAAACGCAAATACATATTTTTCTTAATAGCTAACATTTCTTCCAGAATGCATTGCTTATGTTCCTGTTTGCCGTTATTTTGTTTTAAAGGAAGTGGATAGATCTCTTTCTCTTGAAGACTCTCAAATTCACTTTTCAACAGTGAGAAATGTACCTCTACCTGTCTTACAGTTCTTAGGATTCCCATCTTCCATAGGTTGGTTGTACACTTTCTATCCTCAACAAAAATACACTTAAAGTTCTTTTTAAAGGGTGGAGTGCTCATTGTTGTGCAGAAGATGCAGAAAGTGATAAAGGAGACCTACAGGATGTGGGTCAATCTGATTGGGTGGCTGATCCAACCCAACCCCTACTCTCTTTCCCTGCAGCCACCTTCCAGCTAGTGGTGGCTGTGTAACAAAACACTGTGGTCTAGAAATTTTAACATGTGTATTTCACTTACTACAATCATATCTTTACATCCCTCCAGAGTTAATGAAGACCTTGAAAATCTTTACCTTGGTGCACTCTGCTGCCCACTTTATATACTATTTTTGATCAGGATTTTATCCCTATTTAGACTTTTGCTTTACACTCCACAAATTTCTTTTCGTTTTATACAGTTTCTTTTGATTTGTCCATGAGTTCAGATGTTCTTTTTTAAACCTTTCTTGCATTTCAGATATTTGTTCTGGGATGACTTAACCTTTTTCCTCAAAGACATCCTTATCATATCTTTTCTAGAGATTCTATTGATATTAAACTCTCAGATTTGTTTGCTTGAGAATGGGAGGTATTTGTTTTGTTTTTGCTATAGATCTTTAAAAACGGATATGCATTGTTAGTTTGAGTGTTATTTTCTCATACATGTAAATGCTACTTATTTATCAAATGTCATTCTCCATCTTTCCGTGTTAATTTTGTGCCATTTTTTAAAACTATTTACCTTTTGATTTTAAAGTCTCTCTTTCTTTCAAATTGGATTTGAGAAGGGAACAATAGGAGGGAATTATTGGGCTGATTAAATGCTCCTTCTTGTCAACCTGGTGACTAATATTTTAAGGAATCACTAGGCTGGGTGGTTCCTTCCTGTTGTCTTCTAGAAAGGCCACATCAGAGTATTTCCTTATAAACTGGATTAAAAGTAGACTTTTTACCTACATCTGCACCTCTATTAAGATTTATATGTGTTATATATAATATACACCATAAATTAGAATTTTAACATAACTCTTAGAAAAGAATACCAATTTTATACTTGCATCTTTTTATTATTATATTTTTTCTTTAAACAAATTAACAGTGATAAGAGAAGCCATGGATTCTGCCATGTTTTCTGAATTGTAAATTAATTCTCAAAAAGTCTTCTCCATTTCATACATTTATATTTTCACTACGCTTTAAAGATGTGTATCACTGTGGGGAGAAGGTAGTGACTGGAGGGAGGGGTGGGGAGAGGGTAAGAAAAGGAGAGGTCTGGCTAAATTAGTGAGAAATAGAACTACAGTCAACTTTGAGATAATTTCAAATAGCATCCTTATGTATTATTAAAGATAATAAATAGTTGTTAGTAGAATTTCTTAGAGGATCTCAGTTAATGCTTAGTTATGAGGGTTTTACAGTTAGAATACAACTTTTGTGAAGACAAACAGATACCTCTAAAAATAATTAAGAATGCTTAAAAATGTCCCTAGAATTTTGGATGTATTTTCTCTGAAGACTTTTTGCGTAACAAACAGGTAAACAACCCATTCTATTTCAAGTATATATGAATCATTAATTAGTGCAACCTAAATTATTTGGAAGGATGATACAGAATATTCTAAAGCACCGGCTTAATGATTCTAAATGAAAATAACAGTTTTGGATAAGGGTTAACACAAATGCTAGTTTATGTGTAAGTAATTTATTTTCAGAAGTAATCATTTTAGGCATTTGGGTACATTTAGAAATAGTGGGTTTTATTCAAATAATTATTGTGCCTCTCTTCCAAATGATCTGATTCCCTCAACCCCATTTCTCTGGGGTCGTTAGGATGTGATTTGAAAGTTTTAGCATTCTTCAAACTGTAAAAAAATTAAAAAAAAACCCAAACAAACCCTTGCTTGTTTCTAATTTCAGTAGAAAGTTCTGTTTAACACAGTAAATGACAATATAGGTTGAAAAGATATTGCAATCTAGATGCTTCTCTCCATATTGACTCTAAAAATTTCATTTTAATATGAATTAGACCATAGCATTTTTCTTTAGCAAACCCACATTTCCATTCTAGGGACTGTGCTTTAATTCCTGGTACAATCTAGATACCATATAATTCTGGAGAGTAGAGTCAATGTGACTTCTTCCTTTGGCACAAAGCAGGCTTAAGCAAAAATTGAGATCATCTCTCTTATTAAAGAAAATCAGAATGTTATCCTCACCTGAAATATCTTTCTGTACATAAAAAGTAATGCTTGAAATCCTCAAATTAAGACTCAACCTTTGTTTAAGAGATAAATCTTGGTTAGAATATAAATTCCCCTGGAAAAGATAGTATTTTTAACAATTCTTTATATCTCAATATTTGTGAGCATCACATACTTTCTTGAGAGTGGGTTTTAGAAAAAGAGACAAGAGTGTATGGAAAATATACATCTTAGAGGATTTAGGAGAGGGCATTGCCAAGGAAGTACTAGTGGGCAAATGGTGGAGCAAATTTCTCCTTCATCACAACCTTATCAAGGGCTTCCCTATATTTGTGGGGGGAATTCCATGAGATTTATTCCATGGGATTTATTCTCATTCATTCCATGAGATTTAATTTGGAATCTACTATGTTCCAGGCAGTTGTAGGCATTCAGGTGTAAAAATGAACACAGTACATTTTCTGGCTTTAGGAATCCTATTCTAGTGGAGGAGCTAGAAACCAACAATCAATAAATAGAGTAGCAAATGTGTAAGAGAAGACTAAGAGATTCCACTGGAGGATTATGTAAAATAGAGGGACTCCATTTATCTATAAACTATTTTTGGAGTTAGAATCTTTATTCATAAGAATATGAGAAGACACTTATTTAGTATAATGCACACTGAATCCAGTCAACCATTGCTGGCCTGACATTACCAGCTCTAAGAATGCTTCACTACATTTCTTCTCTGAAGACCTGGTGCCAGCAAAGCTTCAAATATTTTAATATCTGGTCAAGTCAGCTGCTCTGACAGCAATTGATTTGCTGAATGTCAAATCTGTTCACTCTGGAATTTAATGGGTTTTAATAAGGTTGGGGGTAGGATAAATCTAAATAATGTTTGAATAAGTATTTACCAATTTAACTTTTTATATTTTGGTTGAATAGAAGGCATTTATATCTCTAAATACAGATTTACATCATGGGCATGAAGGCAGCACCACTATTCATTTTATGGATTATAATATATCTTGACACAATCCAGGGAATTTAAAGGTAGACTTGACACTCCATCATTTGCTTGCACAGTTATGTCTTTTCCTAAAACTGAACAACTTAAGCAGGGGGTGATTATAGATGTTAACTTTGACGCTGCTGACATTTGTCACTTTATGTCATAACCTTAACATTATTTAAGCATGTTTATGGAAGGGTTTCCTGATTGTTCAAAGTACAACCTGGAAAGTGAAATGTACAGGCTCGTAACATTTGTTCCACCAACAATCAAGGCATCAGCTTTTCTTCGAGAGGTAAATATCGTGTGTCATGTTCTATAGGGGAAAAAAGTAAGAACTGCTATGATATGATTTTTGATATTTTTTCCCCTATTTTCCCTTTGTTGTAGAGGTTACATCAGAAATGAAATAGGCTGTGAATTTCTCTTTGTCCTTCATCAATCAAAGCTGATCAATTATAAGACCAGCAAAACTGGATCACGACTCCAAGCTACATGGTCCTATTACACTCATATTATTACTAAAAGCCACATCTATATTCCAAACTGGGATACTATAACCCCTTTGTCATTTTCCAATAAAAAGACCATACCAAATAGGCCGAGCACACCGTAATTAGCAGCTGGCAGAGAAAGCTGTAAATCTGTATGAGTTCTGAACGATTTGCTTACATTGTTGCTTTGTTGACAAATGATGCTGTACATGTTAATGTTCCTGAAATGTCCCCATTGCACCTGACGTGCCAATAAATGCCAGCCAGCTGTATGAATTATGGAAATAAGATTTTTGTTTATGAAGGTATCCTAGACATTTATTTTACAGCATTCCTCTCGACAGATTTAATGTCTGGAGTTACATTGAGAAGATATTTGCTACCTGACATAATGGATAATGGAAACTTTAAAGGCTCTTTTTTCCTCCTTTTAATGATGAGATTAATATATCCACACACGCACACACATGCACACACACACACACACACACACACACACACACACATATATATACATATCTTAACATTTACTTTCTGGCTTCATAATTTCCTCTTAATTTTTAAACACCACACATTCTTGCCCAAGAGTTAAATAAGATATCAATTTCTAATTAAGAGTATTAGGGGTGAAAATGTAGAATTATATACTAGTAATTTTCATTTCCACTCCAGTCATTCTTTTTGTGTGTACATAAATAGCACAAAAATATTTTGTATGAATTATATTATTTTGCATTTGTTGATCTACTAACTTTATTGTTGGTCTAAAAGAGTTTTAGTTGTGGGTATTTCTTGTATATGGAGTTAGTACTCAAATAAATATCTTTATCTCAATATACCTTAAAATAATATAGTCTGTGGCTAAGAATCCCACAAACTTTGCCTCATTGCCTGCTACACCTTTGAAACCCTTGGTTCAGATAAGAGATTTCATTAATACGGTATTATTAAAGGGCTCTCACATGAGATATGAATTACCTGATCTTACAATAATCATAAAATAACCACTGGTTCTGAATCCTATAAACATAGCAATAAAATAAATTAAGCCATACTAATGTAAAAGCTTTTTATTCTCACATCAGAATGAAATTTATAATTCCCAGATGTGAATGCCAATCTTCTCAAGTTTTAATCTTCAAAACATTTGTGTGATAGAAGCTCCCTATTGCCTTTGAATTATTCTACTTTTCCATAGGTCACAGGAGCCTAGAAGTATGATTTCTGGGCTCTAGTCATAATTTTGTTTTCTGTTTCAAGGCTGAGGAATGGATTGAAACGGGACCTAAAACAGCTGATCATCTGTGGCCAATAAGATATTGAATTTGATCGCTGAACTCCAAATAATTTGCCATATCATATGGCTCATGATTGAGGGAAGAGGCCAATGAAGAGAGGTGAGTTGGCCCTCCCTGAGTGATTGGTTGCATGATTTATTTTACCTGGGTTAAGTTGTTCGGTTGATTCTTACATATATATAGGCCAGTGTACTTTTTCCACAGAAATGTTTGATGTACTTTCCGCATTCTCTTCAATATCTCCCTGCCACCTAAAGTCTAGAGCCACAGTGGGGAAAGAAAAAAAAAAAAAGCCTCTTTACGGAACTTTGAACAATGGCGCCTTAAGGATGATTAACATATAAATAGGGAGGAAAGTCAAATCACCTTCGTGACCAAAGGCAATTCTCCTCAAATGCTTCTTTCCCCACAAAAGAATCCAGATGGCAAAAATGATGCTTAAATAAATGCTGGCTATGGCTCAATTCTTCTGGTTCACATTGGCTACAATAGACACGTTTGTATATTAACCATTTCACAGATTTTGTGCAAAGCGTAAGCTACACGTCCATAGGCGTATTGTGTTCAAAGAGTTAAGTCTCCAATTCTTGGCTTGGCTGCTCTAGTCTGTATTTGCTCAAAGGAGGATTAAGGGTAATGTGTGGCAGAGGAACAATGTAAGGAGACCTGGACTATATCTTTCCTCAATATACCTGCACAACGGGAAGCACGGGGCTCCAGACCCTACTCTCCGTGTTCTCTCTCACGTGCATGGAATTCATTGAAACTAATGGGAAGGAAATTATAGTTGTCTCACAGGTCTCCTAACTACAGGTTTCTGTGTGGATAAATTTAACTTGTCAAGGTTTCTTACAGAATGACACAACGAAAGTCAAATAGTCAACTAAGAATAGCAGAAAAATCTAAAAGTATTCAATTCTCCCATTTCGGTTAAATAAAACCAGATACATCATAGGCAAAGATCAGAGTTTGGAGATTTTCCAAAATGATACTATAATTTTTTACTAAGTTGTGAAGTTAAACACACACCAAGTAATAAATATCTGGGGAAAAAAGGGTAGTTCACCTAATTATATCAGAGTATAATTTTAAAAAATGAATTACTTATAAAAAAATCTTTTCATATACGATCCTAGGATCTACTAGGATTCACTTTAGAAAAAAATTAGAAGAGGAAATTATTGAATGGTATTTGACTATCATTCAGAATGAGCATATCATCCAGGAAATATATAACAATAAATAATATTTGAAATGGACAGATGGACTGTGCTGCTTTATTTGGTCAGAGCACAGTGGTAAAAGGAAGTTTCTTCAAACACAAATCTTTTCCAGAATAGTTACAAGGAATTTTATCCCAGCAACACTTGCATAATAATAATACAAATAATAATAACCATTTACCTCATTTGCCTTTTATATCAGAGCTTCATGAAATAGGAAGTATTATTAACTTTATTTTATAGTTCGGAGGAAGCAGAGCCCTGACAAGCTTTCATCTATTCAAAGCTGTGCCACTTTTACACAGCAAGGCTCAAATTTATCCCAAGGCACTGTGATTCCAGAACCCATGTTTTAAAGCACACATTATTTTGTGCCTAAAAATTAAAAGTGCTGATTGTCACAGTCTAATTTTGGGAGTTAATGAATGTATTTTGGAAACTTTATTGAAAACTGGAAAGCAAAGTCAAGTGGATTGGGGAAGAGGATCCTCTGAATGGAATAGAAATTGGTGGGGAAGACTTATAGCAAATATAGTTAATAAAGTAATTATACACAGTGAGGTGAATGCAGTGTACCAAAGGGTTACTTTTGGAAATTTGTAAAAATATTTTTTTCTCAGCTCCTGAACATACACAATATCGCAACATCAGATAAGTCATCACTAGGAGGACAAAGCCCTGGATTGGATGCCTAATTTTTATGAACAAATAGCTTGTGAGTAGAACATAAATTACAAAATGAAAACTTATATTCCCCAAATGATATTATCATTTGCAATAGGTACTATGTGAAGGGAGAGAAAAGACATTTGTATTAACTACCAAGAATTAATATTTGAAATAGCAACACTAATATTCATCGACTCAGGAAAAAAAAATGTCCACTCTCCCAGAACTTTAGTGCCTCTGCTTTTCACTAGCTCCCAAAGTCTCTGGACAAAGACCACATCTTATTCATCTTTACATTTTGTTGCCTTATTCCTGGGACATAATGATGATTCAGTTTATGTTTGTTGAAAGGAGAGTGACTACAGATTCAAGAAACCCACCCTAGACTTATGGAGAGAGAATTTAAGACACAGTGGCTGAGAGCACATTGACTTTAGATTCAATCAGTCCTAGGTTTGTAACCTGGCTCTGTCACATGTGAGCTGTGTCCCTTGCAAAAATTAACCTCATTAAGCTTCAGTTTTCTTATTGGCACAACTGAGGTGATAATGTCCAACATTTTGTGTTCTTTGATTATTAAATAAAATATGTGTAAAGCATACCATGGCATGCCTGGTACATAATAGATGTTCAATAAATCTTAAAGCCATAATGGTGGAGATAGTCACAAAACAAATATTGGGAATGACTCAAATTTGTCATCCCAGGATAGTAAGAGCAGTCAATTTTTGTAGGCAGTGGAGTGTACACAGAAGACGTAGATTTCTCAGAACAGAGATAAGCTGCTGTATTATTCCAGTCATTAGTGACCACTTAGGTGGAGATATATTTGCAGGCAATGAAAATCACCCTTCTAATGATATGTTGAAAGATGGAAACTAAATGATAGAAATGTATGTTTGAGAAAAATTTGAGTACAAGTGACATTTGAACTGCAAATTCTCTGAGGAAGGAGTGGGTAGAGAAAACAGCCCAGACGTGAACTTTTTCAAGTCTAGTTCAATAGGTAAAATAAGGAGAAACCAGCAAAAAGGACCATTAAGAAGTCCTATTTAAAGTCTTGACTCAGTGTCTTTAATGAGAAAGTAGGTAGAAAAGGCCATAGAAGATGACAGATGGTTGGGGAGGACAAACATGAAGGTAAGTCAAAGAGCATAGAGAACTTGTCCAAGCCAGGAAGCAGATGAATTAAATTCAGCAGGAAAGAGCAGTTTCCAGAATCATTTATTACTCCACACAGTGTAGTTGATTTGTGGGAGAATTTCTGATGGGGTGCCTAATCTAATTGGCTAGAAATCTATATCTTTCTCTTCTGCCCATAAAAGAAAGCCGAGGTGC
Organism: Ailurus styani; assembly: GCA_002007465.1. Taxonomy (NCBI): domain Eukaryota; kingdom Metazoa; phylum Chordata; class Mammalia; order Carnivora; family Ailuridae; genus Ailurus; species Ailurus styani. Next base: position 4,244,668 of record LNAC01000068.1, read on the forward strand.
AATGGAGTGTGACTTTTTTATGGAAATCTTGACTTTTCTCCAATTTATTTAGAAAAAGGTTAATTATTTGAAAACATAAGTACTTAGAGCAATTGAGATGGCTGCTCTAGAATGTGACTCAAGGTAAAGAACCAAATGGAGGGGCTGGCCAGTGGATCCTATTGGTGTCCCAGAGCATCTGCCCAAAGGGGACTTTAAAACATCACTTACAAAATAATGAACAGGGAGAATTTATTTTACTAGAACTTGTCTTAGGAAGAGAATTACATATGGTTCTTGGATACGCTGTTTCAGAAGGAAGAGAGGAGCTAAAATCATAAGTGGTAACAAGTAAAAACGAGATATCATTCAATAGTCTTTTAAGGAGGGTGAGTAGAGTTGATTTGTTGAAGGGTTTGCGAGTGCAAGTGCTAACAATAGTAGACTTCTTTTTTGCTCTTGCATTACCCAATACTTGAGTTTGTCTCTAAAAATATGTTTAATAAATATTTATATCATTTTAATGAAGTGACAAATTGTTGGCTTGCTCTATAGGTCAAACAATAAGTTTAATCAGTGTGCAAGGTTATTAGCCCACCAAGGGTGTTCATATGTCTCCATTCAGTTCTGATGGAGAGGCTGGCATTCCAGAAACTGTTATAAAAGGGAAGATGAAAGAAAGGGAAGTTTTATCCTTCATTTTGGGAAGGATAAAGTCAACTAAAGCAAAAAGGAAATTGAGAAAGAGTAAAGATCTTCCTCCACTTATGATGGGTTACCCCATTTAATACACCTAACCAACCAAACATCATAGTTTAGCCTAGCCTAGCTTAAACATGCTCAGAATAATTACAGTAGCCTACAGTTGGGCAAACTCAACTAACACAAAGCCTATGTTATAATAACGGGCTGAATATCTCCTGTAGTTTATTGAATACTGTACTTTTAGTGAAAAACAGCCTTATTTTATGGGTACAGAATGATTGTTAAGTGTATTGGTTGTTTACCCTCATGATCGCATAGCTGACTGGGAGTGGTGGCTCACTGCGGCTGCCCTACATCAAGAAAGAATATCATACAGCCCTTTGCTAGCCTGGGAAAAGAACAAAATTCAAAATTCAAAATACGGTCTCAACTAAATGCATATCGCTTTTGCACCATTGTAAAGTCAAAAATTTGTAAGTGGAAACATTGACTCTGAGTTGGGACCGTCTGTAATATATTTGAGTTGTTTAAATTAATTCATTAGAAAGGAAAAGTTTTTTTCAGGAGTATTTGAAGTAAGATCAAAACAAAATGACACAAACTTCAGAAGTCCAGAGGAGCTGGGGTCCTAGATTATTTCCTTTAAAAAGCATTTGAATTGAGTGTCTTGAAAACACAGCAAAAACAATAAAGACCGAAAAATAGGGAGCTACAACACCACGAGACGCAAAAACCCTCAGTGGTCAATAAAACAAAAATAGCCATAGCCTCAAACCATAAACAGTCATGTGTACTGTGAAATGCTGTGGCGTCTGTACCAAAATGAGGAGAGATTCTGAGCCAACACAAACTTCAGACATGGAAGAGGAAAGAGATTTCCTTAAAAGGGTCAGAGTCTTGACAGTGATATCTGATTATTTGATTAGAGTATCAGCCCATGAGAATGGGTGCATCCTGTGAGCAGGAAAATATACCAGAAATTTTATGCCACAGAAAGTCAAGGAAAGGGGCATAGAAGGCAAAACCACTTTATTGTTTGTTCCCCAGACATCTAGCTTAGGAAGGGTTTTTAACATGAAGCTGCATGAAGGTTAAGAGACAGAAACTGCTTGATTCCAATACACAGAGCTGTGTTGCTGATAGCAATAGAGATGGATAGATAGATGGTAGATAGATAAGTAGATAGATATAGATAGATGATAGATAATAGATGATAGATAGATAGATGATAAAATGGTTCTATTCAAGGATTAGTTGTCAGAAAAAGATAAGTAGGGATTATAAAAGCACCATAGGGTCACTGATGAGACAAGAGTAAAAGGAAAGAAGAATATAAATCACAAGAAATCACAAGAGGAATTATTCAAGAATTCAGGAGAATTCAGACAAATAGTTTCAAAAAATTATTTACATATAATGTATCAGAAAGAGCTTTTAAAAAGTGCTATAAATATTCAAAGCAAGTTGATAGAGATCAGGAAAGGAATGCAATTCAAAAAACCCAACAAATGTCAAAGTAGAAGGAAAACAGAATGTATATATATGTGTATTTATGTATATGATATTATACAAAATGAAAAGGAAAAGATTAAAGACATAAAATACACCAATGAATAATTTCATATATATATGGATAAAGGTGACTATAGTACAGAAGACAAGACTCTTAAAGAAGATTAAGAGAAAGTGGAACAGAAGCAAAAAACAAAGATGTAATAGAAAAAAAGTTTCCGGCAATAGAAAAGGTTGTAAATTTGCTTACTGAAAAGATATACTTATTCCCAGGAAAAACTGGTATAAAACAACTAGTCTAACATATCCTCAAAGAGCTACTGAAATTTAAGGATAAAGGAAAAGCCATATGGGTTTTAAGGCAGCACAGGTAAAACATATTAAAAGAAACATTTACAGTAGCAGTCAGTGCCACATGAAAAGGTATGCAAAATTCAGAGGTGTTCATTCAGAAATGTGAGGGGAACCTCTCATGACCCTTTCTTGGAAATGGAAGTAGAAGATGAAATATAATAAATAGAAAATAAAAATAGAGCACATGAACATGGAGGAAACTTGGCAAAATGGGTAGGTATGAGCATTTTCTCCTTAGCATAGAACAGTCTCAACGACGTTGGCAATAATGATTACAAATATAAATGTCAATCTCAAGGATCATAAAATCCTAAATAAACTGGAAGATCGTCTTGAAAGGAAGAATACCTGCACTAATTTTCTCATAGACAAAGAACAAAATATTTGGTCAAAAATGGAAGTAATTTTACTGGTTTCAAATTCTTTGTTTTTCTTAAGCTTATTTTTTAAGAACTGATATTTTTTTTGAGTCAAATAGATATTTATTTGAAGTTTCAAGCTCACTTAAATTTCTTTTTCTTCTTAAAATTCAATTAAAGCCAAACATAAAACATTTTACTGAGGAATAACTACTATGGCAGAATCATATTTTTTATCTGTCACATCAATATGTTTGGAAAGGGCCATCTAGAATGTAATTTATTAAATATTAATGTATTTATTCACATGTGTATTTAGGTGTGTATTTATGGAATGTCTATGTGACAATTTTTTCTCTTTTTTTATTGTTTGAGTTTTTGTAAGAGTTATTTAGTATTTTAATACAAAAAAAGAATGTTTAAAAATACTCTTCTTATAGCAACACAACTGTGTAAGATCAGGGCTGGGGTGATATTCTGCATTCGGTCAATATACAATTATACGGAAACATGGAGCTAAGCAAATCTCTGCATTCTTTGAGTTTTAGTCATCTACAGAACGAAGAACCTTCTGTAGGATTTATCTTGCATTTGTCTAAATTTAGAAAGAACATTTTAAATCTCAGGATGATTTCTTTTTTTTTTTTAAAAGATTTTATTTATTCATTTGACACAGAGAGAGAGATTATAAGTAGGCAGAGAGGCAGGCAGAGAGAGAGGAGAGAGGAGGAAGCAGGCTCCCTGTTGAGCAGAGAGCCCGATGTGGACCTTGATCCCAGGACCCTGGGATCATGACCTGAGCTGAAGGCAGCGGCTTTAACCCACTGAGCCACCCAGGCGCCCTCAGGATGATTTCTTAATATCCAGTGTATTTCTGATCCATCTCCCTGTGCCTTTACCAGTACACTTAGGAAATGTAAAATTGTTTTCAAAGCAAAAAGTAAAATACAAGTACAGATATATTTGTAAGTTATTCCAAAGGCCCATATAAACTTTTTGGGACTATTTAAAAGTACAGATTTCACCATCTAGCGGTTCTGATCTGATCACGTTTCATTTTCAGAATTATTCAAGTATGTAAATTTAAAATCTTGCAACTTAGAATAAAAGCTGTACGACTTAAATTATTTACATGGATAAAGATTATTTTGCTGAGTTATAGCTTGGCTTCAGTAGGCTCTGGTGGATATGTACTACGTGTTTATATTGCGGGAATTTTAACTCTCTATCCAGATTATATTGCAATAGTGTTGCTCTTCTCTTCTAGAGTTTTAAGTTTACCAGGATGAGGCAAACGAATTTGATTGTGAATATTCACATAGCTGATATCCAGAAGACTTGGAATCCATTGCTAATTCTTGGGAATCAGCATCTCTGCCTTGCATAAAGTCCCTCAGGAGAGGTTTATTCAAATACTTTGGGACATTTACTCTCATGACACTCCTCAAATATCTGACTTCAATAGAATACACATTTAGCAGTTCAAAAAATGGTAACGGTAGCTCTTGGGTGATATTTTTTCACACTGAATTTATCAAGTGTACCTAGAAAAGTCTTACTTCAAATGAGTAAAAACTAAAATCTAGTTGAAATCATGAAAAATGACAGGAGGAACTAGTTTCCTTAATCAATAAAATGCCTAAAATTAGTAATAGACATTTAACTATAAGTAAATAAAGTTAGTATTTTGTAGTTACCAGTTCAAAAAAAAAAAAAGAAAAAGAAAAAAATTTCTCCGGGCAACTCTTATTCAGAAATATTTCTAAATATAAGAACTGTTAGTTTATCTTTGCTCACAAGAGGTCTCCCAGTCTGAGCTTTAGCTTGGTCTCCATGTTTAAACAAACTCAGACAAAATCTTAGAAATATCCCTAACAGAACTTAACTCCCTACATTAATTTTCGATTTGTCTAAGAATTAAGAAACAGTAGTTTAAACAGATTCTGTTAAGTAAATCCATGCTACCTACCTTTCCTACTTTTTTTTTTTTTAATGAATGCAAGTACCATCCATCAGGAGTAACTTGACTTTCTATAAAAGTAACAGTTCATAAAAATCTGTGAAACTACTACTGGGAACAAACAAATTAAACAAATGACAATGTAATATAATAAAACTGCTGTTGTCCTCTGATGGAAGAATTGCTTCTTCTATGGGACTAATACATCTTGCAGAAACAATTTTAAATAATATGTAACATATGGATTCAGCTTTTATTATTCTTCCAAAAGAATACAATTATATTTATGTGATAAACTGTTCAGTGTTAGTAGCATGATGTTTACATTACTGGGCCCTTAAATGATATTTGACATGCTCCTTTGTGAATCAGCAGCCTGCTTCTCTTGAAATCCCTCTTAAAACTGAAGTCCTGTCTCTTGACAATGGCACTCCTGTGCCCTTCAGCAACAGCAGGAGTATAGCAAGCTTCTACACAAGACCAGCAAAGAAACGATTCTCTCGCAGTAGATCTGACCAACACACACTCGCCTCGTCTCCCTTTCCACGCTTCTTCCGTCTGAGTTCTCTCTGATCCCTGAAGAGAGAGTTGGGACTTGACCCCAGTCAGCATTTGGTGGAATAAAAGGGAAGCAGCTTTTTTTGTGAAAGGAGTCATCAAATTGCTGCTACTCGTGGACAGTTTCTGAAGTATTATCTCACCTTACTCAGTGGTACGTACTCAAGCTGGTACGAGACCTACTTTATATTATTTTTAAAAAATAGCTTTTGTGGAGAAGAGAGACACCTGTAGACATCTGCTGAGTTGCCTTCCACAGTGCATCGAAAAATGCTTCATAAAAGCAGAAAGAAATTTTTCTCCACATCTTTCGGTCTGACTGTCCGCCTCACTGACATAGGCATTTCTGAAGGAGAGAAATGAATTTCCAAATTGTCACTTTGGCTCACTCATTGGTTGCTGCTGTGTGTTTAGATAACACTTGTTAAAGAGTGATGGAGTTTGTTCTGCTGCCTTGGGCTTCTTTAACGAATGTCTTATAGAATATCGGTTGGGGGAGAATTTACCAATGCCCCTCCTCACTGCCCCACTGAGTGAGTTGAGTAATTCCAATAATCAAAGGCACAGAGTCTGCATCTAGTTTGGAAATGAAACCATGGGTAATTTTCAAACGTGGTGCCCTCAATTTTTGATGAACTGTCACAGAAACAGGAATTACCACAATTCAAAAATCCCATCCACTAACGGACAGAGATCAGCATCTGTGGATGATTTCTTCTAACCCACTACCCTCAAATTTCCTTCCTGCACCCCCCCCAATAAAAACACCCCTTTGCCTCATGCTTCCAATTTAGTGCAATCATGCCTCTTACTGGCTGGCCATTGCCTTGCAGGACACCAGCTGTCAAACACATACATGCAAGGTACAGAGGTTTGAAATATAAAGCCTTATAATGTAAAAGACATGCATATCTTCTATCAAGTCCAATATTAGACTCTAATGGGCATGCTCAGCATGGAGAAACAGGAGCTCTACTATATCAGAAACACTTGAAATGAAGGACCGCTAAATGGCAGTTACCACTTTCCAGTCTTTAGATATGTAACCTAACCTAACTTAAACTAACCTAACCTAATCTAACCTAATCTAGTGTCATTCAGGAAAGAAATGGCCCTGCTCCATATTTTCCAACCCCCTTCCTACAAATGAAGTGATTGTGAAAGTGGCTCCAATCCTAAGACTGTTTTAAGGAATCGTTTTTGATTTTCTTTTTTTTTTTTTTTAATTTTATTTTTATTATTTGCCCAAGGGGTACAGGTCTGTGAATCATCTCTCAAACTCAACACCCATAAAACAAATAACCCAGTCAAGAAATGGGCAGTAGACATGAACAGACATTTCTCCAAAGAAGACATCCAAATGGCCAACAGACACATGAGAAAGTGCTCAACATCACTCGGCATCAGAGAAATACAAATTAAAACCACAGCGAGATACCACCTTACACCAGTCAGAATGGCTAAAATCAACAAGTCAGGAAATGACAGATGTTGGCGAGGTTGCGGAGAAAGGGGAACCCTCCTACACTGTTGGTGGGAATGCAAACTGGTGCAGCCACTCTGGAAAACAGTATGGAGATTCCTCAAAAAGTTGAAAATGGAGCTACCCTACGACCCAGCAATCGCACTACTGGGTATGGGGGAGGTGCCTAGGGGCCAGAAGGTGCCATGTCTGAAGTTGGAGTGGCTGGTTCCATCCACAAACTGCATTTTTTCTTTTTGCAAGAACTCATGTAAGACTCAATTAGCCACATCACTTCCGCACTAGCACTCGTGCCAAGTAGCAGAGGCAAAGGGAAAACGGGATACTTGCCCATATGGAATTCAGGCTCTTCAGAGGAGAAGGTGGGGAGAGTCAAATAAATAAATAGATGACTACACTGTATGAAACGCTATGATAAAAGCATGGATAAAAGGGAGGAAGACGAAAGGAGGGAGGGAGAGGTTACCTCTATCTGAGGGATTTAAGGACAGTTTCAGAAAGATGATGACATTTTCAGGATGACCAGCGATGTGCAGGTGTTTGTGGGGCTGTGAGGTGGGAGTGTATTTCAGGGTGGGACAAGAAGGTATGCAGTGGTGAACAGCTATGCTGTAGCAAGCATAGCAAGGTGTTAGTTTCACACCATGAACACAGGTCTTTGGGAAGTGAAGCTATAGACGATTCCAGGTGCATGGAGTTGGATGTGCTTGGCTCCTGCGTCTTTTGGCTTTTAGTGGAGGCTAAACCACTGATCAAATACGCTTGAAAACACAGGTTCTTTTTAAGCATATCTGGGTAAGTACTTAGCACATAGTAAGTATTCAGTAAACATTAGTTATCATTATCATCATCATTAAAAGCATCCATTATGTACTTTTCTGGGCACTGTGAGGGCAAAAACTGTAGAATAAAATATGATCCTATCTGTGAGAATCTAGATGGTTTTGTCTGGGGAGACATGGTGTGAGTGCAAATACATACATTAATTATAATTATATAGCAATGTATATGCAGTGATACAAGAAATTAAAAACTACAGCAAGGTATTTTAAGGCATTAATTATTATAACACACATAAAAATGCAAAAGGAAGAGTAAGGAAATAAACTGAATTCATCAAAGGAATTTGGAACTTGAGTTTTGAGAAATGGGCTAAGCCAGGGAATCTCAGGAAAAGAAAAGACCCAGAATGTGGAATCTGTTGGCACCAGCAGGTCATGGAAGTGGACATAAACATACCATTTTCTGATTTGTAATAATGACGTTTGTTCCCAAGAGCCTAAGATTCATGTTGGGCGTCAGTTGAAAATAATTGGATGTGGTCAGCTTCTGGAGAAAGTGATGAACTCTGGAGAAATTTATCTGGTTTTGGTACTAACAGATACAGGAAATCTTTAAATTGTCTTTTCATTTTCTATTTAATTGCAATGGCACAAGTCTCTGAAAGAACTGACATATTGAATATTCTGAATTGGGACAATTTCTTTTACTGATCTATCTTTGGCCCCCCAATTAAGTCACTACTAAATGAAAACGAAATAGAAAAAAATTGCAAGAGTTTCTCCTCTAATTTTAGAATATGCCATAAACTTAGTCTGTTGGCCCTATTTTCAGATCATTGAAAATTTAAGCAAGATCGGAAATAAAAAGCTTTTTGTGAACTACCAATGTTCTTTCTTTGCTGGGCAAAGCTCAAACTCTTAATTTTTGCTCACTTAAAACTGCACTCCGCCAAAATATTTATTAACGAGAAATCAAGCTTCATGCTCTATTTAAAAAGTTGCCTTCTAACACCAACCTCTCTTGACAAAATATCTGACTGATTTACTCCATGTGGGGGCATGTCCTTTGAACAGTCATTCTGGAAATGGAGATGGATCTGCGTTGTTTCATTTATTCTTCCTGGGTCAGCTTCCCACCTAATCATGAACACACATTTATGAGAATGCTGATCTGAATTAAGGGCATAGTCTATATCCATGGAATACTGGGCATCAGACTGACCCACACAGAGACTTGAAGTACTGTTTCCTAACTCATCTAACTAAATACTATCAGCATTTTCTCAAGCAAAAAAAATAATAATAATAATAATAATTGTAGATCAGATTCAAACAGATTCAGATTTGCCAAGGCAGTTAGTGTATATGATCTGAGTTGGCTACAGGTCCTCTTCTAGCTAACTTGTGTTTGAACAAGTTTGCCATTTGATAACAAATATTAATTGCAGGGGCGCCTGGGTGGCTCAGTGGTTTAAGCCTCTGCTTTCGGCTCAGGTCATGATCTCAGGGTCCTGGGATCGAGGCCCGCATCGGGCTCTCTGCTCAGCAGGGAGCCTGCTTCCTCCTCTCTCTCTGCCTGCCTCTCCGCCTCCTTGTGATCTCTCTCCCTCTGTGAAATAAATAAAATCTTTAAAAAAAAAAAAAAAAAATATTAATTGCAACTTTACACCCTCTGATTGAACCATCTCTGAGAAGTCCATGTACTTAGATGCCTCCTATCACATTTTAAATGTTCTCTTAAATATTCAAATTATACAATTATGAAATGCATTGTATTTGAATACGAAATCATAATACAGTTTTGGCATCATTGTCATCTTACAGCATTTGCCTTATTATGCTATGGCATTTTGAGTATTTTTGATCAAACAGTATAAATGGAACAGGTTTTGCATACTGAGCATCTTAAAACTCACTTTAAAGAGATTTACTATCAATGCACATTTTCTGTTCGGCTGGAAAAAATAAGAACTTTGTAGTGTGTATTATGAAATGTTAAATATTAATACTATTTAAAGTTAATGGTATGCCAAAGAAAATGGCTAATAATACATTATACAATTAAATGCCTATCGTATTAGCTCATCTATTAACAAAATAAAATAGATTTAAACAGAAGGGTTCCGATTTATATTTTTTTAGCAAGGGTTGCCCATGTGTAAAAGCTAAATTATTTATTCAGTTTTTAAACTGCTGGATTCATTGGTTTGCAGTTATGTGCATTATATTTGAATGCTTTGTCACGTGTTCTTGATACAATAAAAACAGTTTTTTTCTTTTTGTATGGAGGCATTTTATTCTGCACAGATGCCACTGACAATCACCCCCCCTCCCCCCCCAAAAAAAATCAACTAAAAAAATACCTTCCTCCGGTCTGAGAATCACTGAAGTTTTCTGGGCGCCCTGCAGGCAACAAATATCTCAACACTACTACGTCAGACCCTTTGCTAAGCTGCATTTGTTATCACATCTTAAACTGGTTCCCAGGTACATAGCTCTACATCATCGTCCTGACCTTTCCAATATTTATCTTTGCCGCCCCAAAGATAACTATCTTCTATTTCATAATCTATGTTGTAATTTTATATATCTTGGTCCATGGATGCTTGTATACCCTCATGTGCTTGGCTTTAAGGATAGTTTTTCTTTTCTTTTCCTTTCTTTTCAGTGTCGGTAGCTTAAAATACCTTGAAAGGTATGTGGGTTTTGCTTCTAAAACATTTCAAAGATTATATATTAATAGAATGCTGAGCACATGTGAGGGCCCATGCTTGTGCCTGAGCAAGCTAACCAACTTAATTGGGAAGCAATTACCCCCTTCCTGAACCTCTCAATGACAGCAAACTTTGTGTACATCATCTCCCAAACCAATTATTGTATGTCTAAAAAAGCCCCCAAACCCTATGAAATGAATTTACCTAGAGAGTCTGAAGCATGTTTGAGGACTGTTTGGAAGTAAGAGCTTTGCTTGAGTGATGCCTCACATCTCTTCCATACACCGGTCTCCATGACATGGGATTCATTGTCCTAACTGCAAAGGTTCATTTATTCCTTGGAGAGAGCATCTTATTTCCGGACACAGTGTACTAAGTTTTCTTAGGGGAGCGTCTTCCCTCTCCTCTCCGTCTGTGTACCCTGGATGGGACTCTACCTACACCTCCAAGTATGGAGCATGTGACCTTCTTCTCAGTCAATCAACTCATCCTATTTCCTCAGCCCCAGTGGTTGAGTCAGGAATACTGGTAATGACGACTTAGTTTTGGTCATTGGTAGTCAAGCATGTTGGAAAAGAGATTCCTGATGAAGTAGAAGCAAGGACCATGTTGAACTGGTGACGTTGCAATCATTTTACACCAGGTGAAGACTAAGAATGAAGCTAACATGGAGGATGGCAAAACTGAGAGATGAGAAGAAGCTAGGTCCTAATGAGGTTGTCTAGGTCCCAGAATTTAGAGAAGCTTATATCTTCTTTGCTTTCTGAATTTTATAGGTAGAGGGAAAAAAAAAATCTAAAGACATTTTGGATTGGCTTTCTATCTCTTGAAATCAAAAGAGTACTGACTGATTGACTTATACTTTTCATTTACTATCTTGTTTCATGAATGGTGCTGAGCTTTGCAGCCAGTGCATTTTCATGTATCAAAAGACCAAATAGGGCGCCTGGGTGGCTCAGTGGGTTAAAGCCTCTGCTTTCGGCTCAGGTCATGATCTCAGGATCCTGGGATCGAGGCCCGCATTGGGCTCTCTGCTCAGCAGGGAGCCTGCTTCCTCCTCTCCCTGTCTCTCTGCCTGCCTCTCTGCCTACTTGTAATCTCTCTCTCTGTGTCAAATAAATAAATAAAATCTTTAAAAAAAAAAACAAAAAACAAAACAAAAGACCAAATATGTCAATCGATGAAAAAGTCAACCTTTCTTTATACTCTGTGATGAAGGGGACTGTATTTCAGCTGATACAAGGAATGGACTGATAGCATATTAAAAGTCAAGAGACAACTCAAACTGAATATTGAGATTCAGCACAGATGGTGTGTTTCCTCTGTTTTTTTTTTTCAAAATTTGTCTTAATAAAAATAAATCTCATCAATCTGAGCCCAAACTAAGTGAAAGTAAAGTGGGAAGACTGTGGTTAGACACATTATTTTAATTTTTCTCTATGTCAAGGGATTTGCTTTTCTCTCAGTGAGTTAGTTCTAAGCACAGACAATACCTTTATGGACAGAAAGATGGTGTTTATGGTCATCAGCTAAAGTCATTAACTGGAATGGGACATTTCTTACAGAAGATTATTTCAGGCTTCCTGTCATTCCAATGAGAATCAACTCAATAATATATAATTCACATAGTTAACAAGAGTTAACAAAAATAGTCTGGTCATACCTTACACCACGGAAAGAATTGTTAAGCAAAATAATGACTTTTTAAAATCTAACTCATTATTAGAGCCCATGCTTTTTTTTTCTCCCCCTCTTAAACTTCCTAAGATTTCTTCTGAGTTTGTCATTTTTTTTTTGTCCTCTCATCTTCTGACTCTTTCAAGATTCCCTATTCTTTGATGTATTCCTTTGGGGGTATGCTAGGTTGTATGGTATCCTTCCTGATAGACAGCTTTGTGTTCGTGGTATTTTCTTCACGTGGAAATCTTATGTGATACTTACATTCTTTTTTTTTTAAAGATCTTATTTATTCATTTGAGAGAGAGAGAGAGAGAGAGGAAGTGAACAAGGAGAGAGAATCTGAAGCAGATTCTGCACAGAGCTCAGAGCCTCATGCGGGCTTAACCCACAACCGAGAGACCATGACCTGAGCCGAAACCAAGAGCCGAAGCTTAACCGACTGAGCCACCCAGGTGCCCCTGAGATTTACATTCTAATAGTCAGATTTTATTAATCTAATACCATAATCCAGAAGAAGAGAGTATGCGGCATGCATATTGAGGCTTTTTCTTTCCCCCAAAATAATGCCTATGCCATACATCATTAATGGATGACAGAAATCGTTCTCACTTATTCAGGACAGTGTTGCAATATCCGTCTTAACGTAACTACCTAACCAGCTACTAACAATCAACCATATTTAGTGTAAGAGGTGAAATGACTTGCCTTTCCTGCCTTAGCCAGATGCATTGATTCCCTAATCGTGGCATTTCAGGCATAGTGGAGTGACGGTGGGAAATTATTTTGTATGTAAAGAATTTCCTTCATCAGCACATAAGCATCCACCCACACTGCCATCAAATCAGGTTTGTCCGTGAGTATTTTAAACATAGTTAAATAAGAGATATAGATTTGGGTGTTACTGAGCAGTGCTTTTTATATTGTCATTTGAATATGGATGTACTCAGTGACCTAAGTGAGTTTATGTTCCACCTCCTCCAGTTTAGATTATTTATAAAATAATTCAGGGCACTTCTTTGTCAAAATAACACATTCCGTCTAGAGAAGAGGCTAAATCAAGTACTGCAGTCCCTGCTTCCTCTTCCTTCCGCCTGGCCCCCAGAATAAGACTATTCATATGGAAAACAAAATACAGGCACTATCAGAACGGTATCATCTCTTATTTACTTCACAAAACAGAATACAATATGGGTTGCTGTGAAATACAAATGAACTGTAATCCTCATCAGGTTTGGAAATAATGGATTCAGGCTAACATTTCCAGAAGAAATATGAAGGCAGTATTCTGAATTTCCTATTCTTTCCCAAATGAGTTTGCACAAAATGTGTCGCTAAGAAGAGTAATGTGCCCATCACATAGTGAAATTTCCCACTTGCAAAATGAAAATGAAAAGTCTGCATTTTAGGATGGCGTATTTAAACACATGCACCATGCTGTTTGTACAGTGGGGACAAGAAAGCTCCCCCTACTGGAGCATAAAAAAGCCTCATCTCTTTCCTGCACCCCATGGCTCCGTCATATGCAGGAAGGCACAGAAACATATAGTCTTCCCATTATCCCGCACAGAATCCTGGTTCTCTCATCAAAACATTACATTTTCCTCATTTCAGTTAATTAAAGGACAGCTGGACATTTCGTTATTGCACCAGTCTCAGCTCTGTCTAGTTGAAATGGGGCATGTAAAGGTCTTGGTCCCAAAGACACTTTCACCCGAAACAAATGGTTTTACAGTTTGTGCCTCTGATGGAGAAACTTGAAAAAGAAGTAAAAATCATCCTTGAAGTGTGTCTCTATGTGTGCCTGTGTCTGATTTTCACAACACACAGGTACATAGACAGGAAAAGTGAAACATGCATGGAAGAATTTTAATATATCCATATCTGTGTATATATCCATATCCGCATCTCTAGCTGTATCTATGTATGTACATAAATATGTATATACAGAAAGACAGAGAACACAGGGACACACAGGTACACACTCCAAAGATTATTTTTATTTCTTTTTCATATATATTATATATATGTTATACATTAAATCTATGTAGGAAGGAATAAAAAAGTTGTCATGTGATTAGTGAGTGGTTATTCATGGTTGGATATTAGCATTTATTGGCAAATCTCTAGACATATGAAACTCAATATATATCTATTTTACTCTATAAGCATAAAAAGCTAATGTAAATGTGAGAGGTTTAGAGATTTAGAGGCATCACCAAATTAAAGAGAAAAATAATTTTCCCATGCCAATATATGAGGCAGTGTGTTTTATCAAGAGGGCAAAGGGGTTTCCACGGAGAAAGATTCTAATGAAAATTTTCTTCAGAAAAATTTCTAGGCTTTCATAATTGAAGTGTCTTCTGTCTACAGAAAAAAAAACTGCAGTTAACCAAAGCTAAAGCTATATCTACCAATTCTAGAAGGATGGGGACATGGATGAGGGAGACAGTAAGCATGTTCCATGTATCTCTTCAGGGTTTTAACATTACTCACATGAGACACTTTGGGGACTGTCCACTCCACACAATCAGGTAGGGAGCCTTTAGCAGCAGAGAGATAATAGACAATTGAACAACCCGTGCCTTTGAAATAGGTTCAATTATAGTTCACAAACATTTTCAAGATGAGCTTCATATTTTCATTCTTTTTCTTTTCTGAACTAAAACCCGGGGAGGGCAGCTCCTTCAGAATCAACAAATAAGTAATGTACGTGAACACTATTTTTCCAGTCTCTAGGTGCAGGACCAAGCACATGTTCTGCTTCTAGAGCAGGGTTAGACTCTCAGTAGTAAGGAGGCACTCTGGGTTTTGGAACCCCGGTCATCAAGGCTCCCACTTCTCAGAAATCTGAGGCATGACACTCATACTGTTTTGAAAACTTAGGCACTGACTGAATTTTTGAGCAGATGATTCTAGACTCTAAGGGGTGTGTGAGCTGAGGGGCAAGTCTGTGTGTGTGCATGTGTGACAGCACAAGGAGAGATGGTACATTGAAGATGTTCTTTGCCCCTTTCCTTGTATCCTTTTATATGGTTGGGTGTAACGATTTTCAGTACATAGTGTTTCAGTACAGCCAGATAGTCCAGAAACTATCCTGGGCCAGGACCTGCACTGTTTATACGCATTTTCAAGAAAATAATAGTTATAGATTGAGAATAATCCAGACTTTTTTTCTCCCTCCTCTCCAACCTGATTTTACAAGACATAAAATAGAAGAGATGCAACTTTTCCTACAAGTGGACAAAATATGATTATGATCTGCAGTGAATGGGGGAAATATACAAATCAGATTTGTCACTTGTTTCCAACAACTAGAACTGGGTTACCTCTTATGAAGGGAGAGTGCACCTCTAAACCCACTATACTAGGTATGTTAAAACCCATAAAATTTCCAATTACTGCTTCAGAATTTATTGTGCACATATGGAAAATAATACTTGTAAAACAGAAAGGGGTTTGTGCCTTGTGCTGTCAATACTGTGAAGGATGGGGTGATTATAAAGCAAATTAACAATACTTTTAAATGTGCATTCACTTATCTTTCCAATTAAATCCTTGTTAAACAACTGCACAGACAGTAATGGCGCTTCTGCAAAGCACTGATCAAGACAGTTTTATTGTAATTTTTACTCTGCAACAATTAATCAAGTAGGCATTTTCTTTATTATTAAATTATTTAGTTAATAAATATTCTCAATTGGCTAACATATTTGTAGTTTCCATGTTATTTTTGATTTTCCTACAGTGGAACATATTTGGGAATATTTCCATTTTCCAGCAAGGGGACCATTAAGGCATGTGATTTTATAAATTTCTTCTCTTTACAAGAATAACTGTGAACAAGAGAAGTCCTTGAAACTTTAAACCATTCAAAAACCCTATTTCAACCATTTTATTTTGTAAGGCATGCAAACACATTGCTTTTAGCAGATAAGAAATGAGAGATTTTGCTTTAAGGCGTCTTTCTGTTGGGGTAAGCAGGAAAATTAGCATTTTAAAAGTTCATTAATACCAGTTACAGACTTTTGAGTCATGAAGCTACACTGTGGTTAGCATTTTCTGTTCATATCCTAGTGAAGTGAATCCTACCTGAATATTATTCTTCTGTAAACACACAAGGTGGTATAAAGAAACAGATAAAGGTAACTAGAAGTATTTTTTTCCACTTTGGAATTTTTGTTTTTGTAATTTGGAGATCTGAATTTAATGTAGCTAGTATACTTCACTTTTAAAGTGTTTTAATGGTTCTTCAAACAGCCTTTTGTGTTTTGTACCTTTAAAAAATTTTTAATTAGGAGGAATTCCTAGGAAACCAAATCAGTAGTGAAGGCAGTGATCTCAGACACCTGGCTTTAGGACTCAGGAGGGCTACATTAATTCAGAAGTAAGAATAAACATAGAAGAGATACAGTTTCTTGAGCCATAAAAAAAATTTCAGGCAAGTCTAGCTTTATAGTTAGACAAGTGGTGTGTTTTGAGCTGGATCAACACTACCTTTTGAAATGCCCGATGTAAAAACTTGATATCCTCACTATTGTTCTGATTATAGGAGGTCCCTTACCTTATGCTTCTCGGGACTAGCAGAGAGCCTGACCTAGAACCCTCAGATTAACAGACTCTCACCTTGGGAGCAGACTCTTGGCAGATGGGGATGATGAAGTTCAGTGGTAGGTAAGGGAAAAGGGAGAGGGAGGGAAGGAATGGAGGAGATGGGGGCTTTGGGTAGGAGTATGGAGAAATTGAGTTAATTAAGACTCGACCTCTTGAAGATGTCAGGCATGAGGGCAGGGTGATCTGAGAGGTTCCCAAAGTACACTTGGATTGATGACTGGGCCCAGTGCCCAGTCAGCTAGATCTCTGCAATGCTGATGCCAAAGCACGTGTTTCTCCTGATTGAAATAACAAGGCCTATAATGCCTATAAGGCACTGATGGGCATGATGGGGGATCCAGAGGTAACTGTGAGGTACAACTCACCCTCCAGCCTTCAGAGTTGGGAAAGGGAAAGAGATTTGATGCAAAATAGACGAAAACCAGTACCACAGGCCCAAAGTGCTAGGGGAAGGGAGTAGAAAAGAAGCTAATTCCTATTGAGATTTATTCCAGAAATTACGGTATTTGTCTTAAGGAGGTGAGTTTATCAGTTAGCAAGACCAGTGATGGTGTGCCTCTTGCTCAGAAAGACAGTTATGCCGCTCCTTTTGTTGAAACCAATCAAACAGAAATGTATGTACATATTCCAGTCCCTTTTGCTGATGGGACTGTGAATCCCAACAGACTTAAGAGGAAGAGCAGAGAAAGGTAAGTGAATCCTTGATGGCCGTCAGAAAACAGAAGGAACAGATTAATAAGAAGGGACAGCAGGGTACTCACTAAGGAAAAATGTAGCAGGGAGTGAGGAGGCCACAAAAAGACAAACAATCTGGAGGAATGTAAAATATGAGATGAGATGGTGTAACACAGAGAAAGACTGTTACTTAAGCAAAATGATTCCAGTGGGCCCTCTAGAACTTCCAGACATTATGTTGAGTAAACCATTGGATATCCTGCTCACCCTGAGTGCCTCAAAGATGGAGACCAGACGTTGGAAGACCATTCCAGTTTGTCTCTAGAGTACCAAGAGACACATAGTGCCTTCTTCAAAGATACACTGAATAAACAAATGCAACTTTCAGTAATTGGTTTAAACTCATAGGGACTTTTATTCATCTATGAAGTGGATAGACTTCTTTTTTTTTTTTTTTAGCCATCATAACAATTAAGTTTTATTTGTTTTATTTTTTATTATATATATATTTATTATTATTATTGTTTGCCCCAGGGGTACAGGTCTGTGAATCAGGCTTACACCTTTCACAGCACTCACCATAGCACAAACCCAAAAGATCTAGTGAGTCAGCATTTAAAAGTGCTTTGGAGAACTGACGTATTGACATTCTCTTGGCATGTTCTAAGAAGTAAACTCTGTTCTCTTAAAGAAGATTCACCTAATTCTTTAAAGCAAATCTCCTTTCAAAAGATATATGTGCTAATTTGTAGGAAATTAAGGAACAGTTTGGTAAAAAGAAGATAATAAGAACCACCAACGCTTCTTAACATTTAATGCAAGTCTCGCCATTGTTTCAGAAACAGTTCAGCAATACGCAGTAAAACAGTCCGTTAGAGACTATTCTCTAGCATGTTAAAAATGCCTCACCTTCTTGAAGCTTGAGGAAATGACTCAACCCTGGATCTAATCAATAAATTAATTAAAATGTGTCAAGATTCTATTGGGAGCAAGATATTCTTTGAGGTGAAGTAGGACAGGTAGATTTAAAAAACATGAGCTCTGCTCTTTAGCAGTGTCCAGTGTGTTAAGGACATACGATATGTACATGATTTAATGATATATGACACACATATACAATAATAATATTAATGAAAATAATTACATATTAATATATATTAATTATGTAATAATATAAGTGATTATTGTGTATCGAGTAGTTGAAAGTACAAGCATAGGATTTAAAAGAGTTCCTATGGGTTGGGGTAATCCAGGGAAAACGTGAGTGACATTTAAATAATCCAAGGAGGATATAAGATTAGCCTTTTACCTAATATTGCTTCCTTTAAAAAACAATGTACTTCATTTGGTCACAATAGGTGTCTCCATTAGGATGGTTGTGAGGGACAAATTCAACAGAACTTCCATTTCTATATGATGTAGCATTTTCCAGTGAAAAGTATTCATTATCTCATGTTGACTGACTCATCTCAAGAGAATGGATAGTCTTCCTTTGAAGATAAGAAATTTACCCTGGGAAGGGTAAGTGACTTCTTGGGCACAACATCACAACTAGTAAGGGGTCATTTGGAAACTGACCTGGGGTTTCTAACTCCTGAGCCAGTGTCCTCATTGCACCTTGTTGAGAAAAAAAATTCAAAAGGCACATGGAAAATGAGACAAATTAGAATATCGAGTTTATCTCATAGAAATCTGTTACCATTATTATATCTTAATTGAACTGTTGTAACAGCTTCCTAACTGTTCTGCTTCTATTTTTGCCCTGTAAATTTTATTCTTCTCATAGCAGCCAGAATGATTTTCATTTTAAAAAACCACATAAATAATATCAGATCATTTCCTGATTAACTACCCCTCCTGTACGCAGTGACTTAGAATGAAGGACAAAACTTCTTATCTTGATTTGCAAAGGCCTCACTGGACAGGCTTTGCCCATCTCTCTGACCTGTGTTCTGATCTCATACAAGCCTGCATTCCCTAGGACCAGTTTCCCACTGCCTGCTTTGCTCTCCCCCACATCTCCACATGCCTCTCTCTTTCCTATCAGATCAGGTTTCCACTCAGATGGCTCCTCTTCAAAGAGACCTTCCCAGACCATCCAATCTAAGGACATTTCCTCTTATCCTCATCAGTTATTCTCTCTTACATCACTATCTTGATTCTGGACATGACTCGTAAGCATCTCATATATTTGTTTATCAATCTCTTGACACAAAATAAGACTCCACCACAGCCTGATTCCCCAAGGTTCTTCTCCTCAGTACCTAGAAGAGAGCTCGTAGGAAGTTTTCTTTTTTCCTTTTCTTTCCTTTCCTTTTCTTTTTTTTAAAAGATTTTAAAGATTTTTAAAAAAGATTTTAAAGATTTTAAAGACATAGAGAGAGGGAGAACACAAGCAGGGGGAGTAAGAGAGGGGGAAGCAGGCTCCCTACCTGGCGGGAGCCTGATGTGGGGCTTGATCCCAGGACCCTGGGATCATGACCTGAGCCAAAGGCAGATGCTTAACGACTGAGCCACCCAGGTGCCCCCATAGGAAGTTTTCAACAAATAATTTCAAATGACTAAATCCCCATCTGAAGTTCTCCTTGGGCACATTAAAGCTGTATTTTATCCTTTAAGCTAATTTTGCTACTTTCCTGATTCTTCTCATATACTTTGCAAGTTTGAGTTATTTTATTTGAGCCATGGCAAGTCTAGGACAGTCACTTGCAATTTAAGCCCAAGGTGTTCTTTATCAGACTGATATAGAGTTGGAAGAACCTTGGCGACCAGCAATAACACTGAGAGGGATCACACTGGAAGTTCACATAAGCAGGTCACAGTCCTCAGTGTGATCTTTGTACCACCCGGGATTGGGAGTTATCCATTGCTCATTCAGACACTTTCTTAGCCTAAAGGGTCAGGCTGTTAGGGGTGGCTCAGGTCTCTCAGCTTGACAGCTGCCTCCCCTTTTTGCCACTCCTCTCCTATGTGGTCCATGCTAAACAGTCAGATTATGACTTAAGGTGGAGGCAGGAGATGGGGACAAGTATATATGGTTCATGGGTCTGGTTACACAGAGACTCTCAAATTCTGAAGATTTTCTTCTAACGGTCACTGATCATCTAACATTATTCATTAATCATTCGCTTATTGAATCTATTCATATTCAGCAAGCATTTATTTAAAGGGAATTATCTGCCACGTACCCTAAGAACTGGGTGACCAAAATAGATAAGGTTTCGCTCACATGGAGGTTGCAGTATGGAGGGGGGAAGGGCAGCACTGAAGCCACAGACAAAGAAACAAGGCAGTTCCAGAGAGGATGTGTTCAGAAGCAAACAAGATAACTGGGATGGCAAGTGGCCGGGTGGGAAGGATGGAGGCCCATGTTCCAGATGTGTTAGTCTTGCTAAGAAGAGGGATTTGAGGGCGCCTGGGTGGCTCAGTGGGTAAAAGCCTCTGCTTTCGGCTCAGGTCATGATCTCAGGGTCCTGGGATCAAGGCCCGCATCGGGCTTCCTGCTCGGCGGGGAGCCTGCTTCCCCCTCTCTCTCTCTGCCTGCCTCTCTGCCTCCTTGTGATCTCTCTCCCTCTGTGAAAGAAATAAATAAAATCTTTAAAAAAAAAAAAAAAAAAGAAGAGGGATTTGAATGTTGAAAAGAAAGTCTTGTAAGGGTCTCAAGGAAGCACATTTCAAGTAGACAGGAGCAAAAGCCAAGCTCCTGGTAAAGAAATGAACTTGATGGGTCTGAGGAAGGAAACCAGGGTGGATAGAAAATAATGAGATGAAAGAGAGGGGAATGGTGATATCAGAGAGCTGGGGAGAAAGAAGAATCTGTGAAGACTGCAGATCCTAGTATTTTCTTGTCAATTTACACCAAATAGATCACCAGTCTTTTAGGCTATTGGATGGAAATAGCCATGGAAATACAGGCTCTACGTCCACGAGAATGTCATGTGTTGTATTTGTTACTGTAGTTCCAGCATCCTGCTTGCTGCCTGGCACATGATAAAAAAGTGTCTGTCAATGAATGAATGATGGAAAAGCTAAAATCGTATTTTATGGAGCTCACCTCTGATGTGCTGGGACCCTCAGAAAGGAGGAAAGTTGACAGGGATACCTGCATTTCCTTCCAGGGCGCCCATGAATGTGAAGGCACAAAAGAGAATGGGTTTTGTCTAAGCCATTCAGATTTTCACTTGAGCATTACTTCAGTCCCCCACATTTGTAAATTTTGGACACTTTATCTTGAGGGTTTGCATGGAAACCTGAAAAAAATCCTTCTTAGCCTTGCACCTGTTACTTTTCCTTTTTAGAAGCAGCTTTGAGGTGATGAGAATACTTATTTTTCCATAGCACTCTTTTGTTAGAAAATGCTTCTAAACTATACAGAACACTTGGAAAAGAGGTGCTAGATAAATAAATGTGAGTCACAAAAGCCAAAATTACCAGCAACAGGGACTTCCTGTGCGAAAACAAAAACAAAAGCATCCTTTCAAAATTCAAAAATTCAGTATATGGGGTTAACAAGAGCAACTGCTATTGCTATTATCCAATACAGATTTTCTGTCTACCTGGTCATGCCCAACATTTTGGAGAGCTGGGATGGCATGCCGAATTATATCACTGCTCCCAATTTCATTTCTGACTTGCCTGATTGCTAATAACATATTCTGTGAAGGAATAGTGAGCCATATCTCCTCAAACTTTGTCATATGAATGCAGAAAATGGGGATACAGCGTTCTTTACTCTTCATTTCTGTCCCTCGATTCTTTTATCCCATCTAAAATTAAATGCTTGTTTTTAAGAGTCTGGGAGAAAATATAATGTAAAATATAGCTTAAGTTTTCTTTACTGAGTTTTCTTTACTGTAAAATATAGCTTAAGTCTTTCTTTATGTATTAAAAGTTCATCAATTTATTATGTAGGAACAAATCTTTATTCAGTCCTTATACAGTATCAGGCACTTTGCTATATTGGGGATACAGTGATGAATCAATCTTCTTACTACTCCTTATGAAGTCACAGGCAGTTGATAATTATTTATTAAAAGGGTCCTTTAAATGAAGTTTTCTCTTATAAAAGGGTTCCACAGACTGGACACCAAGAAAGTATAGTATTATAACAAGAATAAGTGGTTTTGGCTTCTTTGATGTTAAAAAGAAGAACATGTTTCTGCCCCTTCCCCCATGGTAAATTGAATCCAGCACTCAGCAATATATTCTTTGGAGTAAGTTTGAAATGGATTCACTGTCTGGCTTCAAAACATATTAATATTGCAGCCTTGGAAAAGTTACTTACTCTTTCTGAACCACGATTTTCTTGTATGAATAATGTGGATCATAAAGTTTATCTACCTTGCAAACTTTTATGAGGGTGAAAGCTAAGTCTAATTTTCCATACCTGCCATGCAGTAGATTCTCAATTAAATGCTAGCTAGCATCAGCATCAGCAACATTCTGCTACATTTTAAAATACTATTTATTCCTTAGCTTTTTAAAGCAAATCTTTAGGTAAAACAGCTTGTCTTTTTTTTTTTTTTTTTTAAGATTTTATTTATTTGGGCGCCTGGGGGGCTCAGTGGGTTAAGGCCACTGCCTTCGGCTCAGGTCATGATCTCAGGGTCCTGGGATCGAGGCCCGCATCGGGCTCTCTGCTCCGCAGGGAGCCTGCTTCCTCCTCTCTCTCTGCCTACTTGTAATCTCTGTCTCTGTATCAAATAAATAAATAAAATCTTTAAAAAAAAAGACTTTATTTATTTATTTGTCAGAGAGAGAGAGAGAGCACAAGCATGCAGAGTGGCAGGCAGAGGCAGAGGGAGAAGCAGGCTCCCTGCTGAGCAAGGATCCCGATGTGGGACTCGATCCCAGGACCCTGGGACCATGACCTGAGCTGAAGTCAGCTGCTTCACCAACCGAGCCACCCAGGTGTCCCAAACATCTTGTCTCTTTAATTTATTCTAGAATCTACATTGGAAAAAAATTGTAGTTATAAAAAAAATCAGTAATTTTAATCATACTACTAACATACATGTTATATCCATGGCAATTTTTTTAGCTATACTCCAAATTATGACTCAGAGTTCATAAAAATTAGTGAGCATGATTACATCCATCAATACTCAGAGAGCAAACCTCTCATCACCAGAAATTTTATCAAGGGAGTTCATAGTCTATTATTGCCTTACTCAAATACAAACCTTGTATGTTTTCAGCTTATAGGTCATGTCTCCACTAGATAACCAGCATCATTAGCTGGATATTGTGTGGGGGTTCTCAAAGCTGGCTATGCACTTGACTCACTTGGGGAGTTTTTCTTTTAAAATACATACATACAGCTCCAACCCCAGACTTTCTGCATCCAAATTTTTATGACTGGGCTCCAAAATCTTTATTTTTAAAAGCTCCCCAACTTGATTCTTGGGGTAGATAGACTTTAACGTGATCCCTAATTATCCCCTGCTCTTTGTGTTTTTGCCTTGTATTACCCGCTCCCCTGGCGTATGATGGATAGGAACTGAGACTTGATTCTAACCAGCAGAAGGCACCAAAGGAGATGGGATAGACCCTTTATGGTTATCTTACATAGGATTCTAACTTCTGCTTTAGATACTAGTCTCTCTCCCTTGCTGTTTTGATGAAACAAGCTCCCAAGGGAGAGGTCCACAAGGCCTCTGGCCAACAGCCGGCAATGGAACTAAATCCTAATAATCCTAATAATCACGTGAGCTTGGAAGCAGACCTGTCTCCAGCTGAGCCTCCAGATGAGGACCCACCCCTGGCCAACATCTTTATAGTAACTTTATGGGGAATTTAGCTAATCCATGCCCAGCTTCTGAACCACAAAGACTGGGAGAGGATAGAAGTGTGTTGCTCTAAATAGTTAAGCTGATGGTCATATTGTTATGTAGTAGTGGATAACTACACAGTCCTGAAATGTAGTCAGTGTCCACAACCAGTGATACCAAGCAGAGTTAAGAGCAGAGGTAAGCTTGGTGTGTTTCCCCACTAATTTTTAATTTTTATTACTTAATTCTGTTGGTGATGATGATAATTTATAATGATGATGGATTTTTTTTTTAAAGATTTTATTTATTTATTTGGCAGAGTGAGAGATTACAAGCAGGCAGAGCGTCAGGCAGAGAGAAAGGAGGAAGCAGGCTCCCTGCTCAGCGGGGAGCCTGATGCGGGCCTTGATCCCAGGACCCTGAGATCATGACCTGAGCCCAAGGCAGAGGCTTTAACCCACTGAGCCACCCAGGCGCCCAATGATGATGGATTTTTATAAATATCCTTGGGCATTTCCTTGGAGATTGGCAGTTGCATAACTGACTGATTTAATTTCTGGAGTCAATGACCAATCTACATGGAAAAGCCATAAATGAGTTAAGACTTGAAATATTAGTAGATTTTACTTACCCTCTCCCATAAACATGGATGGGGCTATTCTTTTGGAATCAGGCAATTCCCAAAAGCCTTTTGATAAAATAAAGCTAAATTTCTCATTTGTGTTCAGGAACCCCCAAATCCTATGAATTTGACTATTGAGACAAATCACTGGATGGCAGGGATTCTCCAAAGTTTTCCCATACTTGATATTTCTTCCTAGAAAAGGAATCTTAATATCATCAAAGAAAATTCAATCACGTGGAATCCCCAAAACATACTTGATCATTAATATTTAGTATCATGATTGTATTAAGAAAACTAAGTTGTATTGATCTGATTTCATCTAACAGCTTAAAGTTCATACTAAATATCACTTGACTGATTCAGAGTTTTTAACATGCTCACATTTTCCTTCTCATCCCATTTTGGAAATAAGAAGTCTGAGATTCAAAGGGGTTAAAACTGTTTTCATTAGACTAACAAATAGCTCCGAAGCAAGATAGGAAGCAGTTCCATTGATTCCCACCCACTGCTCTCTTTCCACTGGATGGTCTCTGCCTTTGTTTTCACCACAGCCTTTGGTAGGCTCCTTATTGCTTGGCATGTAACAAACTATAAAATATAACTCACCATAAATGTGTGATATAAGTTTGCTTTAAAATAAGTAGTCAGAATTTGTGTATTTTAGATACTAGAAGTATTCATAGAGTTGTTTTTAGAATACTGTGTAAAAACTGAGGCTCCTGGCTGGCTTGGTCAGTAGAGCATGTGACTCTTGATCTCGGGGTTGTGAGTTGGAGCCTTACACTGGGTGTAGGGATTACTTAAAAATAAAATCTTTAAAAAAGAATATTGTGTAAAAACTACAGACTATGTAAATGTGTACGAATGGGAAGAGCTTGTTGTTTTGACTTCCCTTCAGCATTATTTACAAATGACAATACGTTTTCTTAAGCAGCTAGAAAGCAATACAAGCTTTGCCGTCAATACTCTTTGAGCTCCCTGACTCAATGTAGCTGAAAAATGAGGTCTACGAAAGTTTCCAAAACCCTGAACGATGTTAGAGTCTGGCCCTTTTATGATCAAATGATCTTTTTGGCCTTAATGGGAAAAATAAATCATTGCTAAAAGATAATCTTGTCACATGGAAGCCAGAAAGGTGCAATATCAATGATTCGACTTACCAAAAAACCGCCCTGTGAGATGGGATACAGCAAATGACAGTTTGTTTTGTTGTTGCTGTGGTTGGCAGTCAGAGTGAAGTAGGCTTAAGGAAATACCTTGTTTTAAAAATAATAAGAGGGCACTAAAAACACGCTTAATAGAGAAAAGAATGGACTTGATACAAGGGCTATTTTGTAAGAACAGAGCTGCCAATTGTTCACATTCTTTTTCTCTTTCCTCTGTTATTCAATTTTTGATGCTGCAAATAATATGAAAAGCAGGGGAGTAGCTCTAAAGTTGATGCTTTGCTTGGCATTGTGGTACAAACCTATATAAAAGTAGTTTAGATACAGTTGGTAACAGGAATTGTTTCTCTAATAGTTTATTTTCAATGGAGCTTATTCTTAGCATGTTCAAAAAAGCAAATTCATCTCTTTAAGCCAATGTTTAATTTGGATTATTATGCCAATAAGATCTGGGTGAATAAAGATATGCAAAGTGCAAGACTGTAAATTAATGGGAAAAAAAACCTCTCCCATTTAAAACAACACGCACGCACAATCATATGCATACACACACACTCACATACACACACCCACACACCCACATACCCAATTAAGATTCTTGGCCACGTAGATTATAGCATTTATATATTTTGTTCCTCTGGGTGTGAAAAAGTGAAGGAGGGTGTCCCTAAGATTCTTCCTTTAAATTTTTTTCCTATATATGGAAAACATGTCTAAAATCCTGGTGGGAAGTAACTTCCTCCAGTTCAGAGAAATGGTTAGAGAGAATATTTGTTACTGTGTACTAAGAAACACCAGTCTGGAAAATTCCCACTCAGTTCTTCCCCCAGTGCTTCATAGTTCTCCCATTGGCTCATGGGCTTGGGAAGCTTCATAGTCAATATTTTCCAAAAAGGATGCCAGTCTTTCTTGTCCCTTTTTTAAAGGGTGAAAGAGAACATCGAAGCAGGACCAAAGAGAGTTTGAACTGAATTTGGAGTTTGGGCAACAAGCCTAGATGGGCAGCTGAAACCAGAATGTTGATGTCAGGAAGAAGGGAACTCAACCTAGTGGGATTTCCAAGACTCACTGTCAAAAGTTCTCAAGACAGTTAGGCAACATCCCAGTGCTGAAGTCGGGCCTCTGCAGAAGCACCCCCAAGCAAGAAAACCATCAGGTCACAGATCATTCCGAAGAATCAACACAGTGTCACAGGCTGTTGACAGGTTGACACCTAAGGTCATGGACCCGTTTTCTTTGGGGGATGCCCTCATAGAGTGGAAGAGTTGCATCAGCAAAATGTCACTGAAAGCTGTCACCAAATACAGTAAACAAGGGAGAACACTGCTTATTCATGCACCGATGGCCCAGTAAATCAAGTTCTCAGTGACTGCTAAAGTCTGCAACAGAACATCGTATGAAAGTAGTTTCTCGCTCCAAACACAGATACATAAAGCCCTACAGAGAATGGCAATGCCAGGCTTCTTCACATTCAAAATGTGGATCTTCCTCCACATTTTTCTTTCTTGACCTGGTTTAGCCAAACTACTATGGCAGTACTTGTCACTTACAAACACTGAAAAGCGGGTGTAGACATAAAGTGACTACCAAGTTTGTGTAGCGTGAAAAGACTGATACTCACTTCTGTAAGAAGGTAATCAACAATTAATGAATGAGAAATGCCCAATGGCAGCAATGCCTTTCAGCAGAAGCTCTGAGTCAAAGGTTCCAGGGATCTAGTCCTCTTACACTTACTTGAATTGACTTTCGGATATTATTTAACATCTCTGAACCTATTCTATGGATGGTAGAAAGCACTAAATTAAATGATATAAGTAAAGCACTTAGTACAGTGCCTGGTACATAGTAAGTTATGAAAATATGTTAGCTACTTTATAATAATAATTATTATGATTATTATCATCATTACTAGTTATAATTAGAACATGCTTTTCAAAAGCGATCACTTTGAATTTAACTTGTATGCCATCTGATCTGGAAGTATAATGAGGGTATCCAATTCCTACTGATTTAGTGAGTCAAACAGAAAACCAAAACAAATTGAATCATTCAACTGGTGTATTTAGAATTGCTGATGATTATAGTATTCAAGAAAGTTAGTGAAATACATAAATTGCAATTGAACTGTTCTTGAAAATCCCCCAAATCAGTTTTCATTTGTCTAGCCTAATGGTGGGTAGGACTTATTCATTTTTAAAATGTATATTTAGAACCCTCCAAAAAGGAAACGTTGTGGAATGTGAACATGGAGGAGACAAAAGGTGTTAATACAAAGGGAGTATGCCAAAATCATGTATGTTCTATCTTTGAAAACAAAAAAGAACGTATTGCATCCACATATTGCTTTATGCTTTTCATGGAATTGTCTATCACTCACTGCCGCTTTATTTCATTGCACGCGCACACACACACACACACACACACTCACACACACACTCACATGCACACACAAAGGGGAGGCTACAATGTACACAGTCAGCCTCTTTGTACGCAGCACTGATTCTCTTCTAAGTCAGCTCTGCTGTTCGAGACCAGTGTGCAGATGGAGGGGAAGGTATGGTGTTAGCACCAAAAATTATGGGTCCACTCCAGGGATTTCATTCAAAGGATAATCTGATTAGCAAAATTTGAGACAGGCCGGTATAGGCATTCTTTTATCATCTAATTCAAAAAACTCCACAACACAACTTGGACGAGATCGCCAGTATCAAAGGTCCTAATGTAGCATAATTTGTGTTGAGCATGCTGCATTGTGACAGTGCTATAAACCAGGGAGACAGTTTACTGACAATTCTGTGCTACCAGATACCAACTCAGGCCTCTGTCCAGCTTTACATTGTCAACTCTCATGGAAACATGAGCAGTTACACAGCCTCACAGGACGCGGAAGTCTGGATTGCAAAAGATGAGATGGACAGATTTCATATTTTCATTGCAGATTTTTTTTTTGCCTTTTCAAACTGCTGAGCATAATTTTTTTTTAAAGGCAGGAAATGCAACTAGTGTTTGTTTCTAGCATGGCTTCTGTTTTGAGATTTCTTCTTTGTAGAAGAAATGTGTTGCCCAGCTGTCTAGAATCCCAATCAGGATATGGCTTCAGTATGAAATATATTAAAAGAATGATTTTAGCTGGTTATAAGCAGGAACGAAAATGAGGCTGGGCCTATTTTATCCAATTTTTCCTCACAGAGGGGGCATCCTGGTTAAGTCCAATGGGGCCAATATGAATAAATGAAGTAAAGCTAAGTTCTGGGTTGTTTTGTTTTGTTTTGTTGTTGTTATTTTGTTTGTTTTTGTTTCTCTTTTTGCCTTGGAAGGAGAGCAGTTGTGAAACATAAAGGTTCATATTAGTGAGTAAACAGAACTGAGGAGATTCTCAGTTATAAAGATTCTCAGAAATAAAAATCATGTGTCCACTGGCCAGAAGTATTGCAGTCAACACTTAAAAGGGTGGTTCATCTCAAATTACACTATTGAAGGATTTAATGCTTCTCAGTATTAATATTTCTCCTATTTGCAACACACATACATTATTCAACAAATATTAATTAAAACCTTCCTTATGTACAACCCTAGGGCTACTGTTGGTTAATGGAGGAAGTGACAAAGATGATCCCAGTCCTACCTTTTAAGTTGTATTGAGATTTGCTGCACAGACAGCTATTTCAACCAGTACTCTATCCTTAACCAACTTAATATGTTTTAGTCTGCTTGTTTTCTAGAACATTTCTTATTTTTTTATTTTTTAAAATTCATAGTTTTATAAAGAGAAGTTTCAGGTTTACAGAAAAACTGAATGGAAAATATAGAGTTCCCATATGCCACCACTACCCCCTACCTCAACACACAATTCCCCTATTACTAGCTTTTTTTATCAGTGTGGTACATTTGTCACAATTGATGAAGCAATATTGATACATTATTATGAACTAAAGTCTATAGTTTACATTAAGGTTCACTCTTAGTGTTGTATATTACATAGATCTGACAAATGTATACTGACATTTATCCACCATTATAATATCAAACAGAATAGTTACACACCCCTAAAAATCCCCTGTGCTCATTGATTCATTCCCATATCCCCCTAATCCTTTGCCATCACTGATCTTTTACTGTCTCCATAGTTTTCCCTTTTCCCAGAATGCCATAGAATTGGAATAATGCAGTACAAAACCTTTTCAAGCTGCCTTCTTTCACTTAACAATATGCTTTTCAGGGTCCTCTAAGTCTTTTGATGACTTGATAGCTCATTTCTTTTTCTCACTGAATAATATTCCATTGTGTGTTTGTGCCACAGCTTGTTTACCCATTTACCTATTGATGGACATCTTTGTGGCTTTCAAGCATTATCAATTATGAATAAAGCTGTCAGAAATATTGGTGCACAGGTTTTTGTGTGAGTACAAGTTCTGAACTCATTTAGGTCAATATCAAGGAGCACAACTGCTGCATGGTATGGCATGAATATGTCTTCATTAGAACCTACCAAACTATCTTTCAAAGTTCCTGTACCATTCTGTATTTCAGCTAGCAGTGAATGGGAATTCCTGTTGCTCTACACCCTTGTCAATATTTGGTGCTGCCGGTGGCTTAGCTTTTGGCCATCCCAACTGGTGTTTAGTAGTATCGCCTTATTGTTTTAATTTGTAATTCTTTGATGATATATGTATTTCCTAATTTTTAATTCTCTTACTTACCTATCACATATTTTTCTAACATCTGTGATTTTGACCTTTATGTTTATGCTATTCAATTATTTATCCACATGCATTCAGTGTCTATAATATGCCAGTAACATTTTTCAAATCTAGGCAGTTTTTTCCTTCTTTTTCCCTCTTGTTAGTCATTTTTTCATTTTCAGTTTGTTATATTCCACTAATTATTTATTTACATAAACTGTTAGTTGGTTCCTCTCTCTGGTTTGTTAATTTCCAAGTAAACTGGCTATCTCTTACTTCTCTGGTGATAATTATTTCATCTCCTCAACTTTCTTTTTTTTTTTTTAAAGATTTTATTTATTTGTTTGACACAGACAGAGAGAGAGATCACAAGTAGGCAGAGAGAGAGGAGGGAGCAGGCTCCCTGCTGAGCAGGGAGCCCGATGCGGGCCTCGATCCCAGGACCCTGAGATCATGACCTGAGCCGAAGGCAGAGGCTTTAACCCACTGAGCCACCCAGGCGCCCTCAACTTTCTTTTGTTCCCTTCAAAACTTTCATCATTATAGATTCATAATACATATAGCACAGAGTCTGAAATACTGTTAGAGATGAAACTACTGAAAAAAATGAAGTGAAGAAATCACTTACCTTGGTTGACAATAAATCTTAACTTCTGTATTGTTGCCAGATTGCCACTAACTCGGTATATTCCATCAACATCTAGACCTGAAAATAAAAGGGCATGTTTTATATTTGCTCATAAAAGAACTGAGATGGTAAAAGAAAAAAAATTAAATGTGGGAAGGAAGGTAATAGTAAATCAACACCAGGTATCCCTTCTTCATAGAGAAGACAAATTTCTATGTTCTAAACCAAGCAATCTTCAGTAGTTTAATTTCAACAAACTCATCATAAAGTTCAGTCATAGTCAATCATCAACAAATTTGAATCCAGTTGAATCATAGAAGAGTAATAGATAGCATTGGATTTCACACTATAGTTGAGATTCCGTCCCAAGGAAAACATAGGAATTAAACTGGTGGTAGGGAGGAGAAGAACCTTCACATATTGCCCCTTCCTGGACAGAAAACAGCCTAAGTGATTTGTGGAGTATCCCTTCCTTCCTTTCTTCCTCCTTCCCTCCCCACCTTCCTTTCTTGTTCTGTTCTATTCTTTTCTATTCTTTCTATTCTATTCTATTCTATTCTATTCTATTCTATTCTATTCTATTCTATTCCATCCTGTCCCACCCTGTCCCATTCAATTCCATTCTCTTTTTCTTGTGATCCTATAATGTAACATGCATTGGTCAAAGTACTTTAAACCACAGAAGAAAATTCTATTCCAGTCATGCAACTAGTTTGATAATCTCTGGTATATTACAGGTAATGGGGGTACTCTGTGATGGAGGGATAATAAAGAAAAATATCTTTGACAAAATGCTGAAATTAATTTCAGAGTATTTTAAAACTGGTCATCTATAATTCAAAGTAACTTATCCTGACAGTGGATTTGGATAATCAACCACTTGTTTTCCACACGTCTATTTATAGCATCTAGTTATTTCCATGACCAAGTTATTGAAAAATGAGGAAACAGGAAAATAGAAAGAGAAACACTTACTGAAACACTGTTATTGTCCTTAAGGAATGTGGATAGCGTAATTTTAATGTCATGTATATTCCTTGATGTATCTAGGCCCTCAGAGAGGCCAGGAATGAGGTTACCACCCAACTATCTCAGCTGTTTTTCTAGGGAAATGGCATAGCAAATTAAATATTGTAATTCTCAATCATAAGAACTAAATAAGTTGGTAGAAATTATTGTCATAATATAACAGAACAAGGGCTTTGTAAAGCTCTTCACTGAGATGAAATGATCTCTTTTATAGTAGAAACATTTCTGCCATCATGCAAAATATTTCATCAATAGTTTAGGGTAGAATAACATAACTTGCAACAGTGGCACTGATGATATAATTCAAAACAATCATTCACTATTTTCAATACTTTTTTTAGAGCATTTTTTAGTTTATAGCAAAATTGAAGGGAAGGTACAAAGATTTCCCATATGCTTCCTGTCCCTCATAGATGCATAGCCTCCCTCATTATCAGCACCTCCCACTAGAGTGACACATTTTTACAATTGAGGAGCTTATGCTGATACATCACAATCAATGTTTATTGTTGCATTATGGTTCATCTTGGTGTTGTACATTCTGTGGGTTTGGACAAATGCATAATGACACATATCCATCATTATAGAACGATACAAAGTATTTTCCCTCCCCTATAAATCCTCTCTGCCCACCTATTCATCTTCATGATTTTTACCCTTCCCTGTGATAAACTATAGAGCAATTTGGAATAATATCAATAAAATGGAATAGTCTCTAGCAAATGTATTAATTGGTTTGAGTTTTATAGTTCTAAAATAATCTAGTAATAAATCACTGTCTCTGTCCCTTCATAAGAATTATGAATTTGTGAGGAATTAAGATGGGGTTGGACACCTATTAGTGTGTGTGACTGTCTAAGATACATTTATAAAAATCACATATAATACATTATATGTTAATTTAAAAAAAAATCACATATATTATTTATTCCTAATGCACAAAATAGCTCCATTAATCAAAAGTTACCCCCATGTATTTGCTTTTAAGTACAATATGCATTTGACAACTGAAATATAGCAATAATCCTAATTAAAAATTTTTAATATGTAACTTCTAGTTTTAGTATGTGACCATTTTGGTCTTCAGTTTATACACATGTACCCAGAACTTTATAATTCATTACTCATTACTTTTCTTGCTTTGTCATTAGCTAGTGTTTGGTACCTAGATTTAACCTGTAAAATTTTAATAATATGATAGATTTTAAAAATATTAAAACTTTCATGGAAGTATGTCCCTTTCAAAGTCCTCCCCCTCGGGGTTATATTTAATTTTTTCTGAACATGTAGCTATTAGGAAAAATATTTTGGGATTCTTTAAAATCACCTTCAGTGGCTCCATATTATCTGTAAAAAAAATTTTCTGGTGGCAAGTTTGGGGCCTTTGGTAATAGTTTTGGAATTGGAACTAGACAAAGGTCATTCAAAACCATAATTAGTGAATAATGTCATCCTGCTTGTCACCACAAACAGACAAAATTTCACCAAACGAAAGTGGCCTCGTATTTTCCCATGAGTTATCAGTTTCTTTGAAAGAATTTGAGAAAGATAATATTTAAGTAAATAGAAACATTTTTGCAATAGGCAGACCTGTATTCCCCAAATGAGAAATCTTAATATGCTTTTTATAGAATTGGTTAAATTAGCCCTATTTAAAATAATGATTCAGGGTGAAATGTTGCTTATAATCTATTACAATATAAACAAGAAAATTTACTATATAATTCTTTTTAAAATCAATTTTTGTTTTGCTAATTAGCTGGACCTTTATCAGAGGTCAATAGTAAAAGATGGTACTTGAATGTCAATGAATTTTTGTTGCAAGGAAGGACCTTACTTAGGTTTTACTTTATATGCATAGCTCTTTATTTAAGGTACAAAACCAAGCACATTTCTATTTTGAAGCTGGAACTCTTGCTTTTCTAATTATTTTATATGTTATTGTAAATGCATATGTTGTCTAGAGTTGTAAACTGAATTTTAATTACTGAAATTACCCAGGATCCAAAACTTTCTTTCCCTTTTCTAGAAATTTCAAGTTACAACATTAGAAGTACCCCCCTCCCTTTGGTGTTTCATAAATTTCAGTAGAAGTTTTTTTCTTTTTCTTTCTTTCTTTTTTTTTTTTAAGTTGGGTAATCAAAAACATTTGAAAGAGCAGTATGGGTTGGATATATTACGCTTGAGCAATTGGAAAACACTATACTGTTTAAACAAAGCAGCCTCATCCTAAATTAATAACCCAATTTTCTTCTGGGATAAAAGGAGGGAGGGCTGGGGATGGAGACAGGGAGCATAACTCAGACCAGTGCCACCACTGTGGTTATAGAACTAAGTCACAGCAGAGAAACTGCTTTGTGGCTTAAGATAGAAACCAGAAAGTAAGAGGGAGTAGAGCAAAACATATTAGATGCAATTTGAATCTAACTTGACACAACTTCCAAGCCCTTTAGATTCAGAGATATCAACACCATATATCTTGTGAAGGATAACCATCCCTGGCATTAGTGGCTCCTGCTTCAAAGGGCTCATGCTCCCCTGCTATCATACTTTTTAAATTACATAAATAGAGTGAAAATGACAAAGTACGTATTAAAAAGGAGGGTATTACATTTTGCAAAATAATCTGGAACATATCAGTAAATCTTAGCAGTGATAAATTATATAGGTACAGTCTTGAAGTTGATTAGTTTTCCCCTGAATTCCTCACAGAGTGGCAAACCCAAATCCTAGGAATTATGACCCAAATTGCAATGATTCACGTGCCATCCTCTTTCTGCTCCAAGAACTTTGAAAGTTATGCCAAGCCAAACCAATGTAAATTGGTGGATTTGGACATCCTTTTCATGACCACATTATCCTTGCTGGATTGGAAACTACTTATTTTGGAAATATAATTAGACCTCGTATGATTTTTAAATGTACAATGTCTTCAAGGTACCCATGTTCTGCTTTGGTGAAGTTTGGACAAAAATTACTTTGAAAGGTACTTTTTCCAAGAAAATACCATGACTGGATGCTGACAAGAACTTTTCTTGTTATGCTAAAAATACTTTGGGAACATGGTGAAACTAAGTCATTTTCCTTTTTTTTTTTTTTTCATCAAACTGGCATTAATGGCAGTAATGAAAAATTCTCTGAAGAAATCCATGTTCACTGAAAGGTCATTTATTTGTTCATCATCAGCTGACCTTCTTAAGTTTTAAAATAGTGTTTACCATTGACAGAAATCACTAGGTACTGCTACAGGGGACTTAGAGAAGTCTCTCTCCCCTACTCTCCAACCCCCATCTTTTCTTCTGAAGAAGCTTAGACTAGGGTAGACACACAATTAGGAGTTATTAGACCAAATGGTGGTCTAAACCCAGTGGAAAGAATGCAGCTGTCATGAGTAATTCCCACTATAAATCTTAGACACTTTCCAAAAAGAAATCTAAGAGACCAGCACTGTTTCCAGAGTTGACCGGCTTATCTGCCAAAATACAGGCAGTTTTTAACAATGCAGATGAGCCTGTTAAAAATAGTTGCAAACTGTGGATTAGGTAGCATTTTGCTAACTTGAATGATGGGCAAACCACGAAGATGGAGAATTTGAGCCTGGTTGAGAGGTGTGCCCCAAAAGCTTGCTTGTTTTTCTGGAACATAACAAAATGCATCTGAACCCCTGGAGTCTGAATTGTGGGCTGGGAATTTTGCGCAAACAGCCCCTCTCCTGAGATTTATGGCACTTCCTAATTCCTAGGAGGCCAGAGCTACCGCAAGAAGAGTCATTCTCGCAATTCTTTGGTCTTCTGGCTTTCCCCTCTGGCAAAAACCGATGAGTATGGGAACACCCAAAATGCCCCCAAAGAGCTGTGCATTTCTTTCTTGGTCCTTCTGAGGGTCCTACTTGAGTTTAAAGCTGAACATGAGGGGAAGTTAATGTGCCTTTCAGACCTATTCCTCCTCCCCTAAATTGTCTCTAAACTTCTATCACCAACTTATTTGTTCTCACACATTAAATGCAATGACTGAGAGAATAGGATATAACCTGAAACTCTAAATTTAATTCCTGCTCTGTCTCAATGGAGGGTATTTATACTGCATCTATTTTCTGGCTTTATTTAACCATTAATAACTTCTTATGAGATGCCCATCCTTCAAGAATGATTAACTTAGGAAATAGTTGACACGGTTTTGATTGTCAAACAAGAGTATTTTTCTAGGGTGCCTGGGTGGCTCAGTGGGTTAAGCCACTGCCTTCTGCTCAGGTCATGATCTCAGGGTCCTGGGATGGAGGCCCGTATCAGGCTCCCTGCTCAGCCGGGAGCCTGCTGCCTCCTCTCTCTCTGCCTGCCTCTCTGCCTACTTGTGATCTCTTTCTATCTGTCAAATAAAAAAAAGAATATTTTCCTACATATTAACTTTATGACTTTATAATACCCATTCTGAATAGATTTTTTCACTATAGAGGCAAATATACTTCTTGGGCAAAATTGAAAATTAGGGACGTCTGGGTGGCTCAGTGGGTTAAGCCTCTGTCTTCCGTTCAGGTCATGATCTCAGGGTCCTGGGATCGAGCCCCTCATCGGGCTCCCTGCTCAGCGGGGAGCTTGCTTCCTCCTCTCTCTCTGCCTGCCTCTCTGCCTACTTGCAATCTCTCTCTCTGTCAAATAAATAAATAAATAAATCTTAAAAAAATTGAAAATTAAACAACACAAAATATTATACAAAAATATTATAACTACCCCATCCTGCTATCCAAAGATAGTCATTGCTAACAACTCAGTTTTAGTTCTTTTTGTCGTTACTCATTTTATGTTAATGTGTCATATTTATGTTTATTAATTTACCTTTGAATGGTATTATTGACTCCCTATTAGAAAAGATAATGAATTTAGTGCATAGCGCCTACATAATCACTCTGCATTGGCCTATTTCTATTACTTAAATCAGATTACCTCTGTGCTATAGGAAAATAAGAAACTGAGTGTATTTCCTCTCCCTTCCCCTTCTCTCTCTCATAGTTCCAACTTTATCCTTTATGTTATTGCTTATATTCTCAGAGTTTAGTTTTATTTGATTTTCTATAAATATTTTGTGACTTACCTATAATTCAATATTAACTACTACTAAAAAAAAAAAAAAGAAGGGTGATTGGGTTCAACACTAAAATTCTGCTTCACAAAATAGCTCTCCCAAAAGTCAAGGCCTGATGGGTTCTCTTCTATCGCAAGTTCCTTCATTTCCTCAAATTAAGCACTGCCCAAAAGAGCTTTTTGTGATAATGGAAATGTTCTATCTACCTGTTCTTTTTTTTTTTTTTTTAAACTTTTTATTTATTTATTTTTTTAATTTAATTTATTTATTTCACAGAGGGAGAGAGAGCACAAGGAGGCAGAGAGGCAGGCAGAGAGAGAGAGGGGGAAGCAGGCTCCCCGCCGAGCAGGGAGCCCGATGCGGGCCTCGATCCCAGGACCCTGAGATCATGACCTGAGCCGAAAGCAGAGGCTTTAACCCACTGAGCCACCCAGGCGCCCCTATCTACCTGTTCTATCTATGTGTTCAAGCCAGTTACCACTGGCCACATTTGGCTGACTATTGAGTGCTTGAAATGTGGTTAGTGCAGTTGAATTTTTGTTTTCTTTAATTTTAGATAATGTAACTTTGTGACTACCATATTGGACAGTGCAGCTCAAGGTCACAGTGAACTACTTGTGTTCCACTGTTACTCGTTCTTGGATTTCATAAACTTGGAGTTTCATAAACTTTTACTTTTCTAACTTCAAAAAAAATTTTCATTATCTTCTAGCACCTCTGCTGTTAAGTCTTTTATTAAATTGATCATTGACGTTTTGTAGGTCAGTTGCTTTTTCTTTCAAGATTTTTTTAAAAATATTTTTCTCTTTAAACATCTACAAGTAAAATTTTACTCTGATATGTCTACAGCTAGGCCCTTTCAATCAGAAAAGTTTCTTATATTGTTTTCTTGATATATCCTTCCCTCTATTGTCTCTTTTCCATCTAAAACTACTTTAAGATGGATGCTGTTCCAATATCAGATTGCCCTTATGATTGAAAGAACAAATTAATTAGAATATATGGTGGGTTGTGGGTATTTTCGTATTTGCACACATCTCTTTTTTCCTCCAGTTGGCTTTAATCTTACATGGGCAGACTGAGTGAGGGTTTCTTGTAGGATGAAGGGGTGAGTAAACAGTAGGCTAGTAGTTCTTCAATCACCAAAGGAAGGAGGACCTTATTTTGGATAAGGAATACTTGAACTGTTTTGTTCCTGGGCAAAGCTCTCTAACTCGGTGTTTATTATATTGAGAGGACTTGAGTTACCTAATTCTCCACTGCCTTATTTCTCAGGTGCCTGCAGCCTCTCCTCTGTCCTCGTAGAACTTATTCTCAGGCTCCAGCAGCTGCTGCAGGTGCTTGTTTGGTACAGGATACAGGGAGAGGGGCCCAGGTCTCCCAGATATTAGATCTGACATTTACTGAATTATTTATTTATTATCCTCTTGCCAATTTCTACTCTTTTTATTCAATTTCAAGTTTGGATATTCTCTAGAACATCCCTGGAAAGAATTGTGCCTAATTACTGTGTCTCGGAATGGTGTTTCTTCTGCTCTAATTTCTCCACTTGTTTGATCCCATCTGTTTTCTGTCTTCCTGGAATTTCTATTTCTGGTCGGCTGGTGGCACCTTTTCTGTTTTCAGCACCATTATTATTTTTTTCTTTTTCAACATATCTTTTCTATTATTTCATTGGGATTTTTTGAGGAAAAAGAATCAGACATTTTTTTTTCAGTATGCCAGCTTGAATAGGGCCTTGCACTGTTGTCATAAAGATAGACTTTTTAATGCAGTTTCATTAGATTGTGAAGATAACTGCCATATAATGATTTTCCCTGTTGGCATATGGGGTATAAATGACCTGGGATTACATTAGGAACATTTAAAATACTCGTGTGTCTCTAATTCTAATGTGGGGAAAATGTGTCACTATAGGGTCCAAGATAAGTGTACCGCTCACTTGCTTTTATTTCTCTCACCCCTGTCCTTTTGTCATATTCACAGAAGTTCTATCATCATTTATGATTTCTCACATGTTCCCCTTATTACTGTGATTGTTTTAGTTTTTCTCTTCCATTTCATGAACCCTTTCTTTTACATCTTCATCTCATTTCGATATTTTCTTCTACCCTCCTTGTATCTCTGTTATAAAATCTTATAGAGACAATTGTCACAGTAAGTTTTTCTTTTTAATATAACAAAATACCTACTTTCAATTTATTTAATTTTGATTATTGAAGTATAGTGGACATATAATGTTATATTAGTTTCAGGCACACCGCATGGTGATTTGACAATTCTATACAGTATCTTTAATGTTCCTTCACTATGTTTGTTTGATTGATCTGGGTAATAGTCTTTTTTCAATGACTTATGTCTGAATGAAATGAGTTTTTCATCTACTAGATATTTTATGGTAGATTCATAGGGAAAAGAAGAATTTTAGTCCTCTAAAGATATGAAAGAGATACATATTTGTTGCTAAAATTTTTAAAGAAACATTAGAGTGAAAAAGAGGTCACTAAGAGAAGGGCGCTTTTTTATTTCTGAGAAAACTGTTTACGACTCGTGATGCTGATAAATGTGACATTATTTTACATTGTTTATATAGCTAGTGTTTTAGATAAGGACCAAATTCCAGATTTAAATTAATGTCTTAAAACTAAAAGAGCACAGAGTAAATAATAAATGGCACTAGCAATAAAAGGGTATCAAACATAGAATTTTGGAGCAAAAGGAGAGATACTGGTTTTTCTTCAAGGACTATTCATTGAACAATTGTGTAGTTAGGATTATTATCAAATCCTACACATCTGTTTAAGGTGTTATACTAGGAAATAAAATTGTTAAGGATCCTAGCCAAAAGTAGTTACATATGCATTTATCATTCATTCATTCATTCATTCATTCGTATTTGCTATTTGCTCAGGCCTGACCTCTTAACCAGTTTCGTTCTATTTAAGCACCTGAGAAGATAAACTTAAAATTGGGAGGGGAAAAGGACAAAATGTCCTGTGTGTTAAGAGCATTACTCGTTGTGTTTCTTGGTGGTCCGGTATTGTACCATTTATACCTTGAAAAGGTCTATGGCCCCAGTATTTGTGGATGGGGGTGAGGGATGGCTGACTTTCTTACTTTTAAGTGTTCTTTTTTTTTATTTTTTAAAGATTTTACATATGTATGTATGTATTTAGAGAATGCAAGCAGGGCGAGGGGCACAGGGAGAGAGAGAATCTCAAGCCAACCTGGAGCTGAGCTCGAAGCCCCACCTCCCACAACCTGAGATCATGACCTGAGCAGAAACCAAGAGTCTGGCACTCAACCAACTGAGTCACCAAGGTGCCCTACTCTTGTTAAATATTATTATTATTATTCTTTTATAGAGTTACATTGTTAGAAAAAAATTGGAAAACCACTTTTTGAATTAGTTTCCCATCTCTCTAGTTCCCTTTAAGTCAGACATTGGACCCTTTGAGAATATAGGAGAAGCACACCGAGTTCTTTTAATGTTACCAGAAACACAAAAGCCATCGTCCTCAATGTGCAAATCTCCTCAATGTGTGCTTTTTTCACTATTAGAATTTTCTCCTTATATTTTTCCTTAGTTCTTATCACAATATTTCACTAACTGTTTCAGAATTGGAGATGCTCATCCATACCATCAGAGTCCAGAAAAGTAGAGAGTACGTCATAAAAAGTGCTCTGAAAACTCAGGTCAGTACTGAGGGCTAGATCCTGGTTTCCATTCGCTGTAATTCTTTTTATGTATCAGGCTTATTTTTGCATATAACCTCCATACATTTCATTCAGCTCATATTCCATTTAGACATACCACTGAGACAATTATCTTTAAAATCATGCTTTCAAATGTATAGAATATTAATTGATAGGCAAATAGGGATAAAAACAAAAGGAAAAGAAGTTACAACATGCCAGTGTGATATGGGTGAAAGTCATTTGCGTACCCTCCTTAATATCTGAGTAAAATGAAACGAGAATCTAAGGATGGCATCCCATGTGTGGCTCCTCATGTCTTCATGATGATCCTTACATATCTGTCTAAACCCAGCTGAGAATTTGAAGCCTGTGGGATGGTAGACACAAATATGATTTATAGAATTATATCAACTTTAGACTCATTCTGTATCTCAAGGTAAGAAGGATCTCCGAGAAACCTTGAATTCGCCTATGAATAGAAAACACAATGTCCTTGATTTGACAGGACAAAAGGTAATGAACTGAAATGATTTCTGCAAAGTGGAAAGTAAAGTACCTGGAAATAGTCTTTGATAAACTCTCTTCCATGTTTCTTTCTTTCTTTACTTTCTCTCTCTCTCTCTTTTCTTAGTCTTAGAGACAAATATTGGCCAATGATTCTGATTATCATTAAGTGAGAGCTCTCATCTTGAGGAAAAACTTTATGTGTCTGGAAGATATTGAAGTGGAAGACTGTGTTTGGTTCATCGCATCTCATTCTCTGAGTTTCTTTTATGTTTGGGTTTCATTGTTATCGTTCTGCTGTGATCATGCTGATGTAAATAAATCATTTTTGGTGTTGTGACTTGCTCAGAGTGTTTCTTTAAAACAAATAGGAGTAATAAGAAAGTACAGGCTAATTTGGTGAGCCATGATCATCTGGTAGTTTGCAAGCAAATGCACTAGCCTAAGGTGAATTTCAAACAGCCATGGGTGACCACTGCAGCGGGATAGGTGGAGCAGGTTTAATGAAAGAAAGCCAGTTTCTGGAAGGTGCCATTCCTAAGGAGAGCTTGGAGCTGAGGAAGGAATGATCTGTAGACTATGCCCATGCATGCTTTTTCTTTTAAAAATTTTAGCAACAAACTCTTTCATAAGTTAAAGGCATACACTAAAAGGCTTACCGACACAAACAAGAAGAAAACACTGAAAAATGGTTCCTTTGGTAATGAAGTCATAATAGTTACATGAAGTCTAGTCTTTAATCCCATTATACTTGAAATAGATAATTTAAAACTCATATATTTGCTCTCATTCTTTTCAATTCCCCCACCTCTATTTTTTCTTTTAAACATCTAAACAAAGTGACCTCATTGTTTTCCATTGGACTTTTTTTAAAACATTGGCTGGGATGACTGAGATTCAGGAATGTGGGAAAATGGATTCCCAAACCACGTCCCTCCCCTTTCATTCTGAACTGTAATTTTTGGCTTGGCTTGAATCACAGTCATCGCATTTCAGCCTGAATCTCTCTGTAAAGTGATCTTTCTTAAACATTTCTCTCACTCATCAAGGGATCAGAAACAAAGCTGTTCTAGTCTTTCAGCAAAACACTTACAAGCAGCTTTTACCGAGAAGTTGCAAGAGCTAAATTTCCTCTAAAATTGTTTGAAAAGCGAACATTTTCAGTGCCTCGTTGTCCTTTTTGTGAATCTTGTCATCTGTATGCCATGAGCTCCAGCAGCTATTTTAATCTGTTTTTGTTTGCAATCCATTTGGTGTCCACCCAAGGAAATGCAGGTGATTCTAATTAACTTACTGCTGAAGATGTAGGAAAAAAATATCTCAATTGTGTCACACAGAATTATACACTTAAAACCTTTCTTCTATTATTTATAACATATTATTAATGAAAATGATTGTATGAATATGTTTACCACCTAATTCATTGCTGTTCACTTTTTTAAATCAATGAGGATTATGGTACAGAAAAAAGCCACACACATACACAAATACACCGACACAGTACAGACCCCAAGACTGCTTGCCAACTTTTATTTAACAAGAGTAGCAACTTAAAAATAACATTATTTTTACTTTGTGCAA
Source organism: Ailurus styani (assembly GCA_002007465.1). Lineage (NCBI taxonomy): Eukaryota > Metazoa > Chordata > Mammalia > Carnivora > Ailuridae > Ailurus > Ailurus styani. The sequence continues at coordinate 4,287,803 of LNAC01000068.1, forward strand.
CATAGTTTAATATCTGAAATAACCCTGTTCCAATAAAAACCTATTGAAATACTCTCAGCCTAACTCTGCCCTTAAGGTAAAAGTGATTAATTGAAAGATTTTGGCAGATCTCTGCTCACCACCAGGGCAGTTTAATTTAGAACACATTCATCCATTTCTCAGTGTCTCTGTGTTGGTGGAGCATAACTTTTGATCTTCTTTGGGGAGGTGCCTCTAATTCAGACCCTTTAGCTAGCCACTTCCTGGAGGGTTTTGATGGCTTGCTTCTGCTAAGCATTCAGGTGAGAGAGAGCCCTTCTGGCTGCTGCTTCTAAAGTGGGGTAGGGAAGCAGAATTCCAGACACAAACGCAAAATATACTATAAACCTGTTTGAATATATCTACCATCAGTAAAGTCCTATTTAGATCACAGACAAACTTGTGAGAAATTCTGGTGCCATTAGACTCTTCTCTAGTTAAAGAAGATGCTCCTGGCCATGAGACTGAAAAGCTTAAACTTCCTTTTCTCAGGAAATATAAATAAGATTATTATTTTCTTTTTGTTAATACAGGAGAGAGTATCATGTGGGTATTGTTAATACTTCTGCTAAACAGAGAGATGGGGCTAGTACACAATCCTCCCTTTTTGGCAAATGGACCTGTGCTAAATTGTGGTTCAACAGAGGGAAAAGAAAAATTCCAATATACCCTGGACGGAAAGACCTTGAGTTGGTGAACTCCAACCTTGCATACCACTTAACACATCTTGATTAAGCACTTATTATATTGCAAAAGTGTGCTAGGCACTGGAGCTATAGCAATGAACAGAGTACACAGTCCAGATGTTACGGAGCTAGAGCACTAGTTTTGTTCTGAGGCACTAACGGTGAATCCTGCACACAAACTGATGAGTTAGTAACAGTGGAACTTGCAATTTCTAATATTTTCACACATGCAACACATCTGAGCAATCCGCTCAGGTTAGTATATGCTCTATAGCCAATTTTAGGAGGAAACAACATTATGATATATATTCAGTTTCACGTTATATCCTCAAACAGTTAAGCAATGTGTTATATATAGTACATATATTATGCAGTACACTGTATATAACTATATGTTATATGTAGTATAAATACACTATTAATAGTAATTATCTGTGTACAGTGGGCTTATAAAAATGATTCTGGTTTTATTTATTATTTTATATATTTCTGACTATTTTGTACGTGTGCATATGTATACATATATGCATATGTAAGAGTATGCATATTATTATAAACAAAAACCAATAATGATATCTATTTCATTACCAAAATATCATGCCATATATTATATTTCTTTGTTATGATATGGGTTTATGTTCCTATAAGCTCATTTGAAAAAGATTGAAAGATATAGCTATTGAGTGTCCTTTGAATGTTGTATTGTGTATCTCTAATTTATCTGAAACATGCTATAAGATCCATGATTTCAGATTCCAAATCTCTATGAGACACAACAGAAATCTCAAAATTTAAGTATTTTTACAAACTATTCTATTATTGGACAAATCACACCCAGGTTTGGAAATACAAATACAAGTTTTCTGAAATAGAGCTGAAAAGACATAATCATTTCCCCTATTAATTATAAGTTCTAACCAACCCAGGACAATTTATACCACTGTCATTTAAGATAGTAGGTCTTGTATAAAAAGAAATGCATAGACAAAGACCCAAAGCTGGCATTGGGGTTGGTTTTTTAACTTCTACTATCACTCCATAAGTAGAGAGGTAAGCCAAGTTCTCTTGTAGTGGTGTAGGGAAGACCTATCTCCTCAGCTTCATTCTTTACTACTTGAGGGCTGTTAACCATATAGTAAAGCATTGCACACACTCCAGTTACTCAAAATATTACTTGTTGACCAAAAAAAAAAAAAAAAAGAAGAAAAGAAAGAAAGAAAAAAAAGACATTCCAACACCAATTGTTCCCTTACTTAAACTCATCTAGCACTAGTATAATACAAACCAGATTTCCTGCTTCTGGAGGATTTTGTCACATAGATCTACATAAAAAGTCTTATTGAAATATTTCTGTGTGTGTATACCTATTTAGGATCTATCATTTCTTTTTGATCTGTTGTTACAGAAAGAAGGTATATTAAACTAAGACATGCTACATATGTTGATGTTCATTAATATAACATTTATTGAGTGTCTATCCCATATATGTAATTTTCTAAGTGATAAAAAGCCAAGTTACAAATACATCTCATGCTTTCCATTGTATGAAATTTAAATAGTGTCTCAATTTCCCCATTTTCCCTAAGGGCTGGCAGATTTTGAATCTTAAGAATATTAGAAAATCCATGATGATTCACTCTAGCTGACTCTTGAAGTGCTGCAGAAGTTAGAAATGAAAGATTATCAGTTTGGAGACCTGGACTTTACACCATCGGTCCCCAAGGTTAGTCTTAACATTAATTACAGAGGCTATATTTAGGGTATCTTTCCAAAAGTTTGGGGATAAAAACTCTGTCCTAAAGTGTTCCTTTTATACAATTTTGCTTATGTCTAAAATTATGCAATTAGAATTTTATTCCTTTGTCTTCAAATCCCTTGGAAGGTTTTCATGTCAAACCTCACTAATCATGTGCACTTTAGTGTAGATTAATCTATTCGGTCTTGTCCTGACAGCAGACTTCGTCTACAAGGACAGAAAGTACAGCAAGACTTCACTTGTGTAGGGTATGGGACAGGCAAAGATGGAGGATAAGAGGGCAAATGTGATACACAATGGGAAAGAAACAGAAAGGGGAAGCGGGTGTCCTCTATTGGTTTCAAGTTAATCCAAGGTAGTTGTCATTGTCCAAAGGCTAACTCTGCCTGGATTTTCTATTTTCCGATATACCAGTATCCGGGAAATGGTAAGAAATATTCTTACTGTGGGCACCTGGGTGGCTCAGTGGGGTAAGCCTCTGCTTTCGGCTCAGGTTATGCTCTCAGGCTCCTGGGATCGAGGCCTACATCAAGCTCTCTGCTCAGGGGGAGCCTGCTTCCCCCTCTCTCTCTGCCTGCCTCTCTGCCTGCTTGTGATCTCTCTCTCTCTGTCAAATAGATAAATAAAATCTTAAGAAAAAGAAATATTCTTACTGTATTTAAAGATTTTGGGGAGGAAAGTATGTTTTTCAGCCTGTCTAAACACATTTTATCCTTAAACATAATTTATTCTTATCATCATAATTTTCCATCATATGAAAAGTGTAATAAATTATCTTCCTTCAGAGACAACTTATACAATGATTTTTTTTCACATAAGTGAGTATAATGCTCTAAACTGAGGTTCAAAGCTGAGGTTATATAAATCCATACAGGGCTTTGCTCTACAGACTGAAATTTTGTGAAGACATACATTGTTTGTCCTTGGAATCGTGAGATCTCTGCAAATGAGGCCTTTCTTCGTTTGGTACCAGATCTGCAGAAAATAGTCTTGGAGACTCCTCCCACCGTGTCATTCTCCTGCACCTGTGCTGTGTGTGGAGCTGCCTGTTTTAGACCATTGGCTCCATCGAAAACCTCTCAACCCCGTAGTGGCCTTAAGTCTCCCCAAGTAACTCAGCCTAAGGCTCATCAGCAGGAGACAAACTGCCCTGAATGATGGCAGCCTCATGAGGTCCTAGATTCCCAGTCTACTTTCAAGTTTTCAAACAAACTTAAACAAAGACTATTAGACCCAGAAACAAATGCACTTCTATTAATTCATTGGCCACAATATCAAAAGAAAATAATGACCTTATTTTGCCCAAATTTAGAACAAAATACGCTACAAGCAAAACCCTTAGAGAGGAGGAAGATGCTAAGCTTGGGAACATAGCATGCTTTAAGAGGGGTCAGTATGACTCCCTTTACCCTTTTTTGCCTTATCAAAAAGAACAAAGCAGAATAAAACCCTGCTTCCCTGGTGCTTGGAAAAGACTCTAGTAGGAGACAAAGACATTTAATGCTAAATCATTGGTACCTCTTAAAACAACCGTATTCAATGTAACACTCAAAGGAGTTTTAAGGATGTCTGAACTCCAGGTTAAGGTATAAATGATACTTCTGAGGCAGGTTTGCCAGGAGGAGGGTGTTGGCGGTCAGACACAGTGCTCAAGGGGACATTATGGAGAAATGTAACAATCTAGCAAAGAAAAAGAAGGGAGCAAATAAGAACCCAAAATACATCCCGATCTGTCCTGGAGTTGTCCTTGATCAGACCCATGTTTTGCCCCTGTGACAAATTTCACTAACAGGTTTGTAATTGTCTTTTCATGGCTTCAGGATTTCAGACTCCTTCCAACTTTAACTCAGCCTACCAACATTAGTTATAATATCCTGTTATAAATATGGAACTCAAATTCACTATTTGAAAATGTTTAACAAATAAAAATCATTTCCCCTGCCCACCATGCTGTCAAATGGGACAAAGAAAATAAATGATTCAGGATTTTGAGTAGAAAGGTCTGTTTTCATTCTTATATGGCATGTATGTTAGAAACAGTAAATAAGATGAGACTTCAAACACTCTTAAAAGGGAAGTTATTGTTCATAAAATAGTATTTCTTTGCAATCTTCAACAGTTTTAGTTCAACAGATACACTAATGTTTTCTTTGTTTTGGTAATACAATTTGTGGGAGTTAATTTTAAAAATATGAAATTTTGAGAGTTCTTTTTGACTCTCCTTTACACAAAATATTACCCTGCCGATTTATTTACAAGGTTAATGCAAGATTATTTTAAATATTAAAATTTCCCATATTTCATTCTGTAAAGACACAGGAAAATATGGCCGAACTATATTGTTTGGACCCGTGATCCTTGTTTTGGACCTGTGGTGATTGTGTTTTGCACACAGCACTCTGTTTCTACTGGCTCCTTGGAATCCAAAGTATCTCTAGATCAATTTCCAGCTAAGAAGAATTGATTTTTAACATTAGTTTAATTTTTATCCTAACAAATTTCCCCTAATGTATCTTTTCTAGTAGTTTACCCAGTAAAAAAATATATATATATATATACATATATATATTTTATCTGTTCCTATCCATAAAAAGCTTGTGAAAAAAAAAGCCTTTCTGGTGGGAAAAGAATCTGAAAGGAAAACATGTACATACATATATCAGACCAAGAATTAAAAGATGAACATTATATGTGAGGAAACATTATAAGAAGGTTTCACTATATTAGTTTTTCCAAGTCAGTGTTCCAAGCCAGTCTTGGATTATGTGTGAAAAGTAAGAACTCCATACTGTAACAGGTGCTGGCAGGAAACTCCCATTAAAGCTTATGAAAGTTATGCCTGTAAAGTCCTGGCATCTGAGAAAATTCTCGCATAAGAATGCATTATGCATCAGATTTTTCTCACTAGAAAAACAATATGAGGCTGTGACTACTTAACAGTATTCCCAGTCACTATTTTGTTACCATCATCCCTCAGTGATAACATCTTTGGTGACCTTGAGCTATATGTAAAGTATATATCAGACTTCATTTCAACACTGAGAACGTACATTGTCTTCTATACATACCAATAGAGATGTTGGTCTACCATCTGTCTATCCTAATCAGAGCATAAACCTGAAAGGGTATTTTTTTTCCCCCTGTAGAGTCGAGTCAATAGATTTGTACTAATTGATCCATATTTCGAAGATTGGCTCTTCATGTGCAACATGCAAATATTTATGAAATTTTACCTGATTTTACTGGAGTAAACTTTACTCCAGTAAATGTTCTTAAGGAGTTTAGAAATATGAGCAGGAAATAATAAAAAGAGATTCAGCCTTAGATAATGCAAGCTGATACATTTGGGAAAGGATAATCAGGAGTAGATTTTACTGGAGTTACTGGAATAGTCCATGGAATATCAGGTAGTAAGTAATATAGGTTTTAAATCTGTAGTATTGACTCATGTTGGAAAGTATTAGTATTATGTGTGGTACACAGTGGATGCTTAATAAATGTCATCTTTGTTTTCCTTATGTAAATCACCCCATATCTGTATGGCCGTATCTTCAAAAACTAATGGTATAATTCTTTCCATATAAACTTGCTCACTTTAGAGTTAATAAGTAAAACCTCTTCCTGTGATGAAGCTCACCTTTCTAGCCCATAATTTCTAGAGGATAAAATATTTCTTTTACTGACATTTGTCTATTGGATACAACTGAATAAAAATTCTCTTTATTCTATAAGTCTAACATTTATAAGGAATTTGACTTAAGCCTAATGAGTAATTTGGATCTAAACCATTTATCAAATTAAAAACTGAGATAAAAATTTAGACAGTAGTGAATGTTAGACAAAGCCCAGGGAAAATGGTTGTGAGCCTATATATGTCCAGATGTATGTATCCATATCTAGGTTTGTAGCTTCATCATGAATTAAATGTTATTAGCTTGCACTTATATTTGTATATATAGCTTTTGATATGTTTTTTGTGTATTAATAAATATATCTTTAGCAAAAAGTCCTTAGTTAGGGTAATATAGTTACCTTCCAACCTTCCAGAACACACACACACACACACACACACACACACACACACACACACACACACACACCCCAGGACCAACCCAGGCAATCTGCCAAATGTGGTTGCTGTGAAAAAGGTTTTGCTTTAGGGGAATAGCAAACTAGCTCACCACCCCGCTGCCCTGTCCACTCCTCACCACACGGTTCTTTGCTGTATCCTGAGCTTCCCCTCCTACAGTGAGGCAACATTTCTTCGGACTGTTTTATTGCCAATATATTTTTACTTTGTATGATGAAATGGAACAGGGGACTGGTTTCATTAGAAAGAGAGGTAAACAGAGCATTAATTAAATTTGTTGATGATACTAAATTGGGAGGAACTGTGGACATCTGTGAAGACAAAAGAATCATACAAATGGACTTAAGGAGTTTAGAAATATGAGCAGGAAATAATAAAAAGAGATTCAGCCTTAGATAATGCAAACTAATACATTTGGGAAAGGATAATCAGAAACATGGCTATTCAGTGGATGGTAGATGCCTGGAAAGTGGTGATGGTGAAAGAGACCTAGGGGGTGATAATAGGAAAAATTATACACAAACTTACAGGGAAGTAGGCACGATGCCCAGAGGGTAACATATAAAAGAGCATAATTTTTTGAACCAGAAAGATGATAGTCCTACTCTTATGATATGTTAGATCTCAAAAGCATCAAATTTGGCTGTAGTTAGTTGAATATCTCATGGTTCAGGTTCATGAAATAATTTAACACTATTTGTTGAGAGACTGGTTTCACCCTATGAAGGATGAGAAAGTCTGTTTTGTCTGAAACCTGTCCTGAACACCAGAATCATTGTTCTATTCCTGTCTTATCTTATCATATTGTAGACTACTACTAATATGGTATATCATATATAGATATGGATAGAGATTTTGATATGAGTATAGAAACATATTGGCCATGCTGCAAACAATAAAAAAAAAATACCCCTTACTTTCACTTTTAAGGTAGTTTCTCTTCCTTCTGGATAGTATGAATTCAAAGTTACGCTTTAAGAGCCATCTAATCACTCTCTCCTCTATCGGTTCAGTGAATGTTCATCATATAGGATTAGATTCCCTAAGGACAAATGCATGGATAGATGGATGAAAAGGAAGTTTGGATAATATCCATCTATTCATCCATTTAATCATATATCATGAATTGAGCCCGTGCCATATGCCAACTTATGTATGCTAAGCGCTTATGAGACAGAGATGAACCAGACAAAATCCCTAGACTCCCGGACTCATACTTTAGATGGAGAAACAGGTAAAGACACCAGCCATCACAGCCCCATGCAATAAGGGCTATATTAGGGAGAGCAGAGCTGTCATTGGAACACTGCAGAGAGATATCCTAATAATGTTCAAGAGACCATGAAGGGGTGGTTGAGGATATAAATCAGAGAATATTCCTTGAAGAAGGGGACTCCTGTGCTATGCACAAGAGGACGAACATGAATTCATAAATATCAACCTTCGGAAAAAATAACGACCTTTGGAAAAACTTGATGTAGTTGATATTTCTGGAACATAGGAAGCAGCTTATGAGAACATGAAGCTGGACAGTAGACAGAGGTCATATGCTTATGGGGATAATTAGGGTGGAATTTTGTTTATCCTGATGGAGAAAAGAAACCATTGGAGGGATATTTGAAAAAGGCATAACACAATTCTATTTGTGTTCAAGAGGAATAATGTTGTCATGATTGAAAAGGCGGCCTGGACAGAAAACAGAACAAAGGGAACAATATTAATCAGTAGGTTTTTCTCAAAAGAAATTATAGGGTTCTAATCAAGGGCATAGCATATGAAAAGAAGAATCAGATTCAAGAGATAGTAAGAAAGGAGAGATCATTAGACTTGGTGAATAATGCTCTGTGTGATTAGAGAGAACAGTAGAAAATATCTAACGTATTTCTTCTTAGGAGAATGAGGGGGGGCGGGAAAGAAAAGAAGAATGAGAAAAATAAGCCAGGTTGCCATTGACTGAGTTCAGGAATAAAGAAGGGGGAATAAGTTTGTTAGGAAAAGGGATAAATGCAGTTTGAAGAAGTTGAGTTTGAGATGCTGGAGGAAAATTCAAGAAGGGTTGTTCTTAGACCTCAGCTCTGAGAATAAGATATAGCTTGAGAAGTCATTCTGAAATAGGAACTTCGAAGTCATCGAAGAAATCATTGAAGGTTTTGGTATCCTTGACATTACACTGAAAGAATGGATAGAGAAATCCTAGAGTCAAGAATTAAATCCAGAGGAAAACACACATTTCTTATGCTGTCAAACTCTGGGCTAAGCGCATGGACTCCACTATTTTGCCACGCAACTTCAAATACAGGCCAACTGCTGACCTTTAAGATGAAAGGGAAGAAACCTTGTTACAGTGATTACAATACTGTCCGCTAGGTGTTCTGCTGCCCTGTAGGGAAACTAAAAAGTTAGCCCAAACAGTCAAAAATGCAAAACATAATAAGAAGACCATCAGTTTTAAGACAAGAAAGATAACAGTCCTATTTTAATGGTGCTTACATATTCAAAGTCTTAAGAGAGTTTTTCATAGTGTCAGCAGAGTTTAACTTCTCTGTCATGAAGTAAATTTGGAGAAAATGAAATCAATATCCAATAGCAAAATCACGTCAGAATTTAGAGTATTGGTATCCTGTCTTCATTAGCTTCCAATTGATAAGTCTGTGTAGCTGACCGTATATCTTATTTCAAATTATTTGACAGACTCTTTCAACTCAAGAAATTATCATCAAAATAAAACTTTCCTCAGATTTATGTAAATAATAAACACTGAATCAAGAAGGTGAGATGTTCACAGGAAGTAAACTAACACAGAACAGAAGCAGGATGTTATTCCAAGTCTGAATTAGAGGAAAAGATACGGTGCTCTACTTTCTGTGTGGTTATGAGACCTGAGCTTACTACTGACTATTCTCAGGCATGTCACATATAAGTCATAGTTGCCATTCAATTACTTGATTCAAAACAGCAGGCTAGTGGCGCCGCAACAATGTCTAATAGCATATGTCTTCTTCTGATGAAAATGAGTAGAGAATGGGTATTCTATCAGCTGCTGCATGACACACTTACATGTAGTCCCCCAAAACTGATGAACGTAAAATCTTTCAGGAAATATACCTTCAAGTGTTTGGTGTAGCTGAGTATGGACAGAAAAGAATATCATTTAGAACGACATAATACACTATTATCAGAATAGTTTACATGTTTAGAAAACAGATTGGGAAACCATGCAAATCATACGGTTGCCTTCAACCAACAACTGTTGGTCACTGATTTTTTTTTTTCAAGCTTCAACCATATGTGGTTGTAACAATGGTGTGCAACTTTCCATGAAGATTTAGGCAATGTTAAATGCAATTTATCCATTCATTCATTTATTGAGAATCCATTATGTGCCAGGTACTGTGAAGAGTTAAAAATAAATCCATGCTCTCTATAGGAAGTAACACATGATGGACAGAGGGTAATATTTTAAATATTTTTCTATAAGCTGTGCTTAAACAAATAAATAAATATTTTCTGTATGTTGTGCTTTCACTAAAACTCAGGACATTCTTAATTCCTTAAAAATTGTGTGATTTTTACATTTTGGATCTGCAATCTACTCTAAGCTCAAGAACTCTTCCAGCAGTATCATTTTAGAGCTATTTCGGTTTCTCAGTTTTTCCTCTCAAAGTGTCCTGCCCCTGATTTTTTTTTTGTCTGCACTAAAAATAAGAAGTGGCTTGAAAATTATAAAATTCAGCAAAAAGGTATAAAACTAACAAGGAAAAATTACTTGAACCCAAGAAAAACACACATTTCTCATTCCGCAGACTATAAGATAAACTTTCACAGAATTTAGAAGATTCTCTAAGACCTGAATCTTTTCAGGAGAATGAGTAAATTACTCTAAAACATCCTATAGAGGAAAATATCCCATGTTCAATTATATGGACCTATGCAACTATTTCGTGAATCTGCATGTCTTTTTTAATATATATGTAGATCAATGGTTAGTGCTTAAGTTGGCACACTTCATTTGAAAGTGTGAAAATTCCTTGGAAAAAGAAATTCTTTCCTAGACATTTTAAAAGGTAACATTATTTATTAGGAAACCCACAGAAGAGTATAATAGTTTGTTCTCCTTCACAGCTTCCTGAATTAATTTAAGATTTCTTAATTATCACAAATTTTTAAGCTCTAACAAGATGTTTATAAAAATATAATGTATAGATTCTCGTTCAACCAATAAACAGATTATTTCACAAAGTGATACTCTGTGAGAGCTTGATAATTTTTTTGATAATTTATTTTTTTAATCGGTTCACATTATGCAACAAGAATTTTTTAAAATTCTATTTAAAAACTACAGATCCATTTTTGAATCCCAGGGCAACAAATATTTGAAAATCTCTGTCTGCCTTATTTTTTTTTTTGCGCCTTTTTATTGAAAACCTGAAAGCTTTCCAAATGCATGTGATTTTTTTTTTCAAATTTTGTAAACATTTGCTTCCAGGCTAAAACATCCTGCCAACTTTCAGCCAAGATTATTTTTATGGTTGAACTATTAACTTCTGAATATGGGGGCTTATAATAGAAAAACTCCCAGACCCAGAACTCTCATCATATAAATGACACCGCTATAGGATATTTCTGACTGTTACATCTTGACGTGAGGAGGTGTTGCATTATTTAAATCCTCCATTCACACAATAAGAGACTAATTTCCTAGGGCATTAATTTTGGCTCTGTTTCCCTCCAACTAACTCGAAGGGAAAGTATGGTAGGAACCTAAACTTTAACATGCGGGTGAAACCGGGGGTGGAGGTTGGAAATTAGACTCGGGCTTTATCTGGGAAGAGATATTATTTATTCTCATGCATTCTGGACCCAAAAGTGTGGGAATATCCACTGACTGATTTGACCAGAGCCACATTGCTGGATACGTTAGATAGCCTTGCTGGTTATTGAACTGCACATTTATTCCTCCATTAACTTCTGTTATGTTTAAGCTCTTTTTCTGATAATAAGACTGTTGTGTACTGCTAGATGTAGATTAACTCCATGAAATGTCACTAATAAGTACGGTGAGTTAATTCCTAGCCATGTGTCTATACAGAATTTTTGAACATTCGGGGTAAGCTTGCCATTTACAGCAAGATTGAATTTACAAGTATTTCCTTGAGTGGGAATACCTTTCTCTGGAACAGAGAAGCGAGTCTCAGGTAACTATGGTCAACTTGGTAACTGGTTCCATCACCGTCTTCTCTTCATTACGGACCTCACAAGAGTGCCCTTTTATCCACATTTGTTTTCTTAATTGCAAAATGCAGCTTTTCTCTCTCTCCCCACCTTGTCATCTCTGATTTCTTTTGGTTGTCTTTTCCCAGTGTCTCTTTTATACTCTTGCTGGCTGTTTCCTGTTTACTCTTTTTTGATTTCTGTCTTCCCCTCTAGCCCTGAATGTGGCTTTCTTACAAACACAGAGGCCCCAGCACGACTACCCCAAAGAACCAATTCCAACTTGGACCCCGCACAACATTGTAGCTGTCAGGAAGGCGGCTGTTGTTGGGGTTGCACCCAAACAAAACAAAACAAAGCAAAACAAAACAAAACACAAAACACAAAAACACGAAACTGGACTTAATGTTGACTCCGAAATAAAACCTAAGAAAAATTTGCTGCAAACTTGCACGGAGCTTCTTTGAGGATCGGTTCTTTTGTAATTGCATGTGGATGCCTAACTTTAGGCATAAAAAGTGAGCACTTAAAAAAAAAAAGCAACACATAGGTCAGCGCCCTCAGAAACATTTTTGTCCAGTCCACAAATATTCTCTGGGGAAAAAGAAAAAGTGCTTATCTTGAACTCTTGATTTTTTTTTTTTTGGAGCATGTAATTTTTATCAGTTTGTTTTGTTTTTGTTACTTTTTTTTTTCACTCGCTGCTTATAAAACTAGCAAGCAGAAGTCTCTCTGGAACAAGATAGAATCATAAAAGTTTTCAAGAATCTCGTCACAAGCTAAACAGTACAAATTGCACATTCCTCATGGAAGTATCAGCCTTTCGTGCGTGCCTGGATCCAACCATAATAGATTATCCCAAAGTGGGAAAGAATGAACAGTACAAAATTAGCAGAACTGGGAGCAAAGCTTGTCTAGTGAAGGCAATTTGATCTGTACTTTAGGGGTCTGGATTCTCAGGCATTGGGAAAAGACTTTGTAAAGTTTTATTTTTGCAAGTGAACACTTGCTAGGATCTCAAGAAGCAGACTGGTGCACTAAATCGAGTATCAGGAAAATTATATTCACAAGTATAATGCTTGGTATGTCTTAGCATGATAGCTATGCTATAATCATGTCTGTTATTTGTATAATAAATACGTACATGTGCGTACCTTACCTAATATGCAAATGTGACATGTATATATCATAAATATCTGTGTATTTATTTTCTGTATTTAAAAATCCATGTATTTATGTATATTCGATGTTCTGAATTTTGAGGAGTCAGATAAGTATATCCCTAAGTTAGTATATAACAATACCATTGTATAATATTATACGTCCATTATATTCGTCTAAATATTCCCACATTGGAGAAATAGATTTCATTTACAATGCCATGGGCTTGTTGACGTGACATTCTCTCAAACTTCATGTAATAGCGGAGGAATTACCAAAAAGAAATAGTTAAGGTATAATAATAATTTTAGCCATTCTTTTTCCAACTTGCTATAATCTACCCAAAGATAACTAATTGTTCAAAGTAAACATTCCACTCCGACCACAAAAGGAATCCATTACACAAACATATAATTCACAGTCATTTTTAGTGGGTTGTAAACAGTTTGGAATGAGCATAAAATGGGACAAAAATCAAAGTGAGCATTTTGAAATGAAAAAGTGTTTGCTACAAAAGGTCAGTCCCTTTGCTTGGCAAACTATGTAGAAAAGCCTGGGAAAATGCTGATCACACAAGCAATGAGGGAATTTTAAAGCCAACAGCCTCCTTGTTTCTTTAAACAGACATCGGAACCTATAACTGGATCCTGTCAAACAAACGACAGCAAAAAAAATATAACAGCTGCTAAGAAGTCAAGTTGAGAGATAAAGTTTTCGAGGCTAAGGACCTTCTCAGAAGTAGACTAAAGGTCTTTCTTAAATCTTTATAGCAAGGTTGTGGATCCCAGGGTGGTTTTGGGGCACCAAGTCAAAAATGTAACTCTGTGTATCATTCTTGTCATAGTATTTTGAGTTCCAGAAAAAAGAAAGAGGACAAACTTGTTGATTAGCATCTGCCGAGAGTAGCTTATAGTCAGAATCATCAAATTTGGAAAACAGAGTACCATTTATTTTTAATTGTGGTTAAAAAAAGACCCCATATAATATAAAGTTTACCATCTTAGCCATTTTTAAATGTACAGTTCGGTAGTGTTAAGTACATTCACATCGTTTGCGACCCATTTCCAGGCGTCATTTTAATGCTGGTAGATAGTCTGGGGGCGTACTGACTCGGACTGAGAGGCTCATGGAAGAAGAATGTGTTGTTAAACCATATTCTAAAGGATGAGTGCCCGTCCAAATGAAATTAACCTTCTTAAACAGTCCTATTCCCTTATAGACAAACATATATTAGATATAGTAACAATATATTTAGAATAGAAATATGCTTATTCACTTAGTTAACTCCATTATATATGAAAGAAGTCTTCGGTAAAGTTTGGTATTGTTGGGTAGAAAAAGGACTGTCTTTCGGATATCTCACATGAAGTGACTCCTTATATTGCATTGCTATGACATGTGAGGAAAATAACCTGGGAAATAAGATGAAATTAAACTTCTGCTCTCAGCAGTTGATCATGTCATTTAAAATACATTTAATTGTAGGGCGCCTGGGTGGCTCAGTGGGTTAAAGCCGCTGCCTTCGGCTCAGGTCATGATCCCAGGGTCCTGGGATCGAGGCCCGCATCGGGCTCTCTGCTCAGCGGGGAGCCTGCTTCCTCCTCTTTCCTCTCTCTCTGCCTGCCTCTCTGCCTGCTTGTGATCTCTCTCTCTGTGTCAAATGAATAAAAAAAAAATCTTAATAAAAAAAGATTTAAAAAAAAATAAAATACATTTAATTGTATATTTAGTATTAAGTAACAGTACATAATATATTTAGTATATTGGATATATTTAAGGTATACATGATGATTTACTGTGATTACTACAGTCAAGCTAATTACCTATCATCTCTTCTCATATCTACTAATGTGTGTGTGTGTGTGTGTGTGTATGTGTGTGATGAGAGCACCTGCAATCTACTTGTCTTAGAATATTATAGTCATCATGCCTGTACACTAGATATCTAGAGTCATTCATCCTATATAACTGCAATTTTGTGCGCTTCCACCAGTACCTGTCCTTGCCCCCCGCACTCCCAATTATGTGATTTTTAAGCAAACAACCTCCCTTTACCTTAAAAAAGAATGTTATAAGAGTTACTTTCTCTTCTAGTACCTGTTCTTTTCTTTCATAATACTCATCATAGTTTGGTACTCAGAAAATTGTCTCTTTTGCTTAATGTGTACTTCCTCTATATTCTCAACTGGTAGTGTGGAAACTGACACATGGGTAGGCACTAAAGAGCTACTTGTTGCTGGAATACAACAAACACTTAGCATGTGTTACATCATTCACCCAGGATTTACTGAATGCTTCCAGTATGTCAAGTACTATGTAAGGCTCTTTCCCAGGGATGCACCTTCACAGAGTAGTCAGCCAGTTACATGCTTTACATAAAAAGAACCACAGGTTAAGGTCTTGATACCAACTGCACCCAGGGTAGACTATATACTTGAAGTCACATCTCCCAAGCCCTTGTCTTCTGAGCGATACAGCTCACCTTATTTTTAAGTAAGCAATTTCTATACACTTTGGGGGTCATCGTAAGCTATACAGAGTATTCTATAAAGTAGTGAAAAGTGGACTTCTCACTGCTTGGATCTACGTAGTACAGTATGTCACAATGCCTCCTTCTGCATGCCTGCTGTGCTGGACCTCCAAGAAAAGTAATGGATGACCTCAGGCTTTGGGTCACTTTATCATATGTATTGAGCATTAGCTGAACAATGATTCGATATTTGCATGGAAACTGCTTTGGGAGAAAGAAACAGAAACAGTTTTTCTTTGGCTGCTTACGCTACTCATGCTCTACAACCGTAAAGACAACACAAGCGTGAACGAACCCCTTGGAAGAGCTTTAAAGACTAACATGCTCCTTTACAAGTTTTGTGTATGTTCTCTAGGCTGAGCAGACAATGTCAGAAACCACAGAAATAACTTTAATATGGTTATAATAGCTGGTGAGGGGGAGAATGCTCTGGTGGTTTAAGGGAATAAAGGAAACCAAATCAAGATAAGGAAACACACTAAACAAGTTATTCGCTAAATTGGTTTACATTCGGCTCACTAATAGATTTTCTTCTAAGCATGTCTATGAGATGCAAAATTTAAAGTGTGACTAATATCACTTTACTAGGGTTGATTAAAGAATGCAACTATGGGGCGCCTGGGTGGCTCAGTGGGTTAAAGCCTCTGCTTTCGGCTCAGGTCATGATCTCAGCGTCCTGGGATCGAGGCCCGCATCGGGCTCTCTGCTCAGCAGGGAGCCTGCTTCCCCCCTCTCTCTCTGCCTGCCTCTCTGCCTCCTTGTGATCTCTCTCCCTCTGTGAAATAAATAAATAAAATCTTTAAAAAAAAAAAAAAAAGAATGCAACTATGCCAAGCACTGGGTAGATTTTTCCTGGTAGACTACAGGAGCATGAACAATTTGGTTCTGTCAATTGCAAGCAAGTAAGACAAATAACTGAATGAATGAATGAATGAATGAATCAGTCCAAAGGATCAGTGAATCTGTGAATCAATGGTGAGATCTGCCTTCCTGATACTGTTTCATTCAAAATCAAGCATGTGAGAAGCATTAAACAAATACAGCTATAATTTACAGATGATTCTTTTATAAAGGTGGGGGAAATAATCTTAAGAGAAAAAGAGAGACAGGAAACAAATCTTTTTAGAAGACCCTGTGTACTGCTATAGTAAGTTTTGAGGCCATTTCCCTAAGATTGTGAGAATAAACACACAATTTTCATTAAATGTGCGTTTCCCATAACTGATCCATAAGCATTTCCCATGACTCCGCAGTTGAGTATCTTGGCTGGAGGAGGATCTGGCCATTAGAAGGAGGGCTCTAGATACGCGGAGTCCCAGCCGTACTGACAGACTTGGCACCTTTATATGCTACTTCCTAATACCAACCCCAGCACAAAATGTCATCAGAAGCCTGCATAAACATTGGACTTAGATTCACATAAATTATTTCTGTCCTAAGGTGCTTTCTGCCAGAATTTAGTAAAAACAACACTTTGAGTAAATAGAATTGGCGTGTAAATGTAAGAATATTAATCCAACAAAATGATCATAGAAAAATATAATCAAAAGTACACATTTGTAAATCTTGCAATGATGTGAGAGGTTTATCTTGTGCCTCTGAGTTTTTATTGAATATTTCCATAGAGTTCCTTTAAGCTGACACTGCCAAAGTGTTTTGAATTATCAGTTGCTTTGTGGAATTGTAAAGTCTTTGAGTTTCATTAAAATGCTTAGGAGTTATTTTAATAATCATATGTGTGATTAGCGCCTGTTTAGTGCTGGATCTACAAATTCATTTTAAGAGTAAACATTGGGACAATGAAATATAACGCCAGATATGATTGCTGCTGTCAGCAAAAACATTGTCTTATTTTATTAAAAATCGCCAACAAAATGTCGTGAACAGAAGATACAGTTTCTATTTATAGATATTTTCTGCTCTACAGTATTATGGTATCTGCATACCACCAGGCTGTATCTAGCAGAGTTTTCATTTGCCTCTGGTATGTACATAAACAGGGAGGTACAGAGTCCTTTTATTATATGTGCACACGTCTTATGTGCAGCTCCCCCGAAGTCCTATTCGGATATTTGCTCTAATACAACAGTGCTCACACCCTCGGTGCCGAGTATTTATAAGTGGATGAAGATTTCCTGAAAATGATGATGATTTAGCTATTGGCAATAATAACATTATAACATTTTCAGTGATCCATTTTGGCTTTAAGTACTTATTAAATAATATTTATTCCTAAATTATGAACTTATAAAATTAAATGAGATTGCAACATGCAATAAAAACACGTTTCTCTCTAAACTCCAATTGACTCCATTCCTCACAGATACCTCTCCTTGTGTTCATTCTGCTTTTACTGTTTCCTACCCTCTGTGAGCTCTGTGCTCTTCTTTCTGATGTGTTGATATGCTTTCCCCCAAAACCACTCTCTTTATCTACTTTCCCTACCCACTCGTCCCCTTCTTGTTATTCTCTCATTCCCTACTGACATGGGAATAATAGGATCCCAAGGCTGTCCTTACAGTATAATTAAAGTATGAATTTCCAGGAGTTGGAAATTGCAGGCCATTTTTATTATGCTTCTATAATAAAGCCAGGTAACATTGAGAGAATTAAAATGGCTTTTTCCTAGTAGATAACTTGGTAAAGATTTTTTCCCCTTGGTTCTATTGTTTTAAGAGACTGGGAGCTGAAAATGGGAATAGATTCACCAATTCTTTTTCTGAAAACACCTCTATCTTTTACATGATATATATCCCCCTAGATCCTGGGAATATGTTGTAAACTTGTAACAGATGGTGATGAAGCTTCACATTTTTATACAATACATTTTTCGAGATTCTGCATCTACTGTATGTATCTTCCAGGGAAAATGACCTTGAATGAATGAAGTCGTAGTCTGAAGGAAAAACACCCCACAGATAGACCAGCAAAGAAATGATGAGTCAATTGGGTTTTGTTTTGTTCCCCATCGTAAGATGAAATAATTTCTGATGACAAACAGAATGCTGAAGAATAGGATTCAAAGGTCATCTTAACACTGGAGGCGCATCTGTTAATTGTTCCAGGAGAACAAGTTAGCCATATTCTATATTGAACAGAAACACATGGAAGATGGGATATCACTGTTTGCAAGTAGGAATGCTATTTGCTTCACTTGGGTAATGTTGGGGGCTTACCAAAAATTGTTCTGGCACAACATCTACCAGCATGAATGTTAGGAGGGTTCTAACACTGTGAGTGCTGATATTTTATGAATGTTTTATCACTGGCTTGAAAACAAGAAGTTTGCAATTGAATCAACAGCATGTCAGACAGACAAAATATTAAAAAAAAAGAACATTAGTGGGAATTACTGATGTCCCTATTGTAAAAACAAACTGAAGTTAATAAGAAACTTGATCCTCTTAACCGATTAACAAAAGTCAAGTTTTGATTGCATGGCTTCCCAGACAAATCAAGTGGCACTGTTAACTTGAGCATTGGTTGTTTAGAGGGTGCGCTAATGGGGGGAAATTGCTGCAACTTCAGTTACCCACCTCTTTTTTCGACAGCTTCAATGCATTGCTTTACAAACCGTGGAACTGTGGAATTTTCACGTTCACACACTGTGTGCAGATGAGAGCCAAAAATTTGATCTGCAAAAGAAACAAAGATGAGCTTCATTAAAATCCAAGATTGCGTTGTTCTTTAATTTGATTCTGTTTCCATATCCACTGCGTGCTGAAATCTGTGTCTTGCATAGGAATCGATTTTTTGCTTTAATTCCAAAGGGTCTACTGCAGAGATACAAAGGCCATAACTCCCTCCTGTATGGAACAGGACTCTGGGCCCAGAGAAAGAAAACTAACACTCTGCCATTGATTAGGCCGGGATGACAGAGTAAGTTATAGTCTCCCTGGGCATAACTTTGTTGTTTATAAAATAATGACAAGGAATTAAGAAAACTTCTACAAAGTAATTAATCTTAACGAATTGGTGTCTTGAGTGTTTTAGAAGAAACTTGTTAATGATCACAAAAATTATAATTTTATAATATATTTAGAAGATTCGTTCAGTGGGTCAGTGATCTTTGAAGAGGCGAGTTCCAGGAGATTTCCTTTGAAGTGGATTTCTTAACATCTCTCCTACCTCCAGTGCCCTTCCTCTTCTCTCATCTAAGTACCCCCTTTCTTTTATAGCTCAGCTCTGACCATGGTTTCTCCACAAACTCTTCCTATCTCAGTTCTGTGTCTCCTTTAACATCGGTTCTTTGGAATACCAGCTCCTCAGGATGTTGATAGGCAATTTGGGGAAAAAAGGCCTGTGATCAAAATGGTTTAGCAATGTTGGGTTAAGCAAAGTTAAACAGGTTTCTTTCATGTGTGTTTTTACAGCCTGTGACAGGCCTGTCTGCGCTGGGACTCTCCACAAAGGCCTGGAGGACGCACGATTTCCCAAACCGATTTGAGTAAGATCCTTTTATTTCAAACGGCATCTCTCCAGACCAATGCTTCCGAGAACACACTCTGAAATCCTAGTCTGGTCCTCTCATTTGGAATACGACTTATACTACCTTGCCTTGTGTATTTACATCTGTAATATGTGGAACGTATTTTCTCAAAGCAGATCTGGAGTGTCTACATGCTCTATGTGTTTTTAGAGTCACCAGTGCTTAGCACAGACTCTGGCCCACAGGATTCACTCAGATATTTTTTTACTGCAGTAAAATATACATAACATAAAATTCTCGTAACAATTTTTACAGGAACGGTTCATTGGCATTAAGCACATGTACATTCTTGTGTAATCATCACTACCATCCATTTCCAGATTTTTTTAAAACAACATAGATGTTTATTACTGATAATGAATCAAATATTTGGTAAATTTAAGGGCTTCCCGTCTTGCTCAAAATGAACTCCAGTTCCCTATTGCAACCTCCAAGGTAATACGTGACCTGCCCTTCCACCCATTAATTGATTTCATTTGCTCCCTCTCTCCTTTCTCCCCCTCATCACTTGCCTGCAGCCACCCTGTCCACATTACTGATTCTTGTTTATGCCAAGCACACTTCTGCCTCAGGGACTTTGCACTTATTATGACCTCTGCATGCAACTCCATTGCACTAAGTCTCTTCTGTAGCCTTTCATATCTACTTCTTTTCTAAAAAATGGCCCCACTGCAATAGGAATGCTCCATGGTACTTCCCTGTTTTACTTTCCTTAGAGCACTTATCTCTGCCTGGCCATATTGGATTGATGTGCTTACTGGTTAGTTTTCCCCTGCTTAGAACGCAAAATCCAGGAGAATAAAGACCACACCTATTTCCTTTCTTACTGGGTCCCTAGTAAGTAGCCAATGTTTGACATATACTAGAAGTTCAATATCATTTATTAAATGATTGACTTCAAGACACTGTCTTAATCATCAGTGGAGGTCTTCAATACATTAAAAAAATATGTGTAGGAGAAGTGGGGAGAAAAATAAAATGCAGCATAACAGAATGGTAAGTGAAATATTACAAACGGGTAGTCAAATGGAATGTGGTGAGAATTGAAGGAAGTCATGATTTTCATCCATTTCTTAGGAAAGGTGATAGTTTTGAATTAAGGACAACCCATCAGGAAGGAAAGTAATTAAAGCTAAAGCACAAATATATTTCAATATGAAAATGTACAGTTTCATCTAAGAGACAGAAAGATGATAAGCCCAAAACATATCAATAGAGTGTAGAGGAGTGGAAATAATCATGGGTATTTTCTTTGAATACTTGGTCAAGTAGCAAAGATTTGGTCAAAAACAGTGAGCCACCACTATAGGAAAAAAAATGACATAAACTATTATTTAAGAAAAATAACCTACAACTTCAGATGGAATAATTTAAATTGGCTAGAGACCATAGTCTGGAAGAATTGCTATAAAGTATAAAAACATCTAATGGAAATTATTATTCAAATCAATTTTACAGATATTTATTGAGCAAGTGGCAGGACATCGGACCAGCCTTTGGTGCCCACAGAAGCCTTCCCAGAAAGGAAACAAATTCTCAAGGAAAAGTAAGACTTAAGTGAAGAGATAAAAGAGGGGACAAAAGGCCATTGAAGGCAGATGGAAGGAAGGTATACAAACACCTCAGTGATGGGAAGAATGGCAGGAAGAATGAGATGCGCTGAGGGAAACATTCACTCTTTCTTGTTTAGAGAATAGC
This sequence comes from Ailurus styani, assembly GCA_002007465.1. Classification (NCBI taxonomy): domain Eukaryota; kingdom Metazoa; phylum Chordata; class Mammalia; order Carnivora; family Ailuridae; genus Ailurus; species Ailurus styani. The sequence continues at coordinate 4,309,442 of LNAC01000068.1, forward strand.
CTTGATGTATCAAGATTTAAAAGAAGATGAAGATGCTGTTATAAGAGTTTTAAATATTTAGTTAAGTAGGTTAAATTATTTGAAAGTGTGCAGACACCACTGATATCTTATGCATACCCCTCCCGAATTCCTCTCCTGACTTCTTGTTTTTAGAGTCCATGCAGAGCCTGAAAATGTTCCCTATTGACTTCTGCCTTCCTTGCCGCTCTGGGTAATTAGATAGCTCTAAGCAGTCAAATGTAAGGAGAAATGACTTGGGAAGCTACAAGAGATTTCTCTCTCCTTCTCTCTCTCCCTCTATTTTTTTTTTTACCAGATAAAAGAAGAGGGGTGTATGAAGGCAGTCTTTCTTTTTTTCTTCCTGCTTTGAACATCACCGTGTAATTATGTGATGCTTAGAGCTACTGCAGCAATCTTATCACCATGAGACAACAAGCTTGCAGACAAAAGCAAGCAGGATTTAAAAAGGTTACAAAAAACCTGAGACCTCAATGACATTGTTGAAGTTCTAAACCCAAAACATTTTTTCTAGATTTCTTACTATGTCAGATAACATGTCATTTTTAACTGGGTATTCTATCCCCTACAGCCAAAACGCTCATAACCAAATGGATGCATAGATTGTGAAGAAGATTGAACACAAGGAGATTAGTTAAGAAGCTAATGTGAACACCTTGGAAGGTGTTATGGAGACCAGAATCAGGATAGAGTTGTGGTAAATTTAATCAGTTTTCACGATTCTTCTCACCTTCTCTGAATTAGATTTGTACATTCACCTCTTTTGCCATCTGATTGTGTGGTAAAACTTACTACAGTGGGCAATATTTATTTTTCCCATTTCACTGATGTTGGGCTTGGCTATAGACTTGCTTTGGACAATGTAATATGAGTAAAAATGACAATGTGTCAGTTCCAGATGGAGGCCTTAAAATGCATTACAAATTTCTACTCACCTGACTGCTTTCTGCTATCGCCAAAACAAGAACTTCCCTAGGTAGATGTTGCCCTTTCAGTCTGGGATCCAAGAATAAATACAAATGGCAGAGATTGAGGCCAATGCTTACTTAGGAGGCAAGTCTAGTCATACCTTCCACTTAAAGTAGAGCTGTCCAATCAAATCTACCCCAGCCTCCTTGACCCACAGACATATGAGGAATAAATGCTTCGTGCTGTATGTCACTGAGATTTTGTTATTTGTTTGTTATGCAGCAATAGCTTACTGATAAAGATGATAACAAGAGTCCAGGTTATCGGTGAACTAAGCTGTGCTATGAGAATGAAAACCAAGAGAATTGACAGGATATGGAAACTGAAACTGGGGAACAAAAAAATAGATTAAAACAATTCTAAATTTGCTAGGAATGTGGAATCATGCATCAGTTTAGATTCAACCCAAGGAGGAGTCCCAAAGGAAATTTCTCTCCCCTTAAAATGAACTCATTATGCTTTATCTAATATGATGGCACTTTTTACTCTGTATTCTTTCAAGATCAATTCAATTCTACCAAATTCAATTCAGTGCATATTTTGTGAACACCTGTCATATGTTGGATATTGTAAAAAAAAATACAAACATTGATTCACTCATTCAGTAACTATTTATTGCATGCCCACTATAAGCCAGACACCGTACTCCAGCCAGAAAATGCAGTAATGCATGAAGCTTGATTTCCTATAGTCTGGGGAGGTGGTAGATAACTCTCACAAACATTCATAATATAATGTGATTCGTGCTATCTCAAGGCTGTGTAATAACAACGGTTAAGCTTCACTGTACTTTTACACTAAGCCAGGCATGGTTCAAAGTATTTTATGTATTCTAACTTATTAAATCTTTACACCAATCCTCAACCCTTTGGTGGTAGATACCATTAACCTGATTTTAGGGGCGAGGAGAGGGGCCCCAAGATATTGAATCCTATGTCCAAAGTTACAAAGTATCAGGCTTTAGGGAAAGAAAAAAAGATAAGAAGCTGACCTGTGACAATGGAAAGAAGGAGTGATTTTGTAGGGTTTGTTAACTGGATGCAGAAGGTGAGTCAACCCACCAGAGAGGACTTCCTAGTTTCTTGCTTGAATAAAAGAGACTGACATGCAGAAGGAACCCTGAAAATTTGAAGAATAAAGAGACTGGTATTCAGGAATGTGGACAAGCATTTCAGATGCAGAAGGTTGGTGGGAGATAAAGGTAAAAAATTCCTGTTGAACTTTGGCAATTCAGAGGCTACTGGTGACCATGAGGAAAAATGGCTTTAATAGAAGAAAGAAGAATGAAGCAGAAAAGCAGATGGTTGTTGACAAGGTTTGAAGAGAAGGGGAGGAAGTAAAAAGACCAAATGGACTCCTGCTTTAAGAAGTTTAGTACTGGGATTTCATTAATTATAAAGTAAGATGGGCCCCATCATGAGCTGGGTGGATAGGAGTGAATTTTAACCGCAGGGTGTTCTGCCATAATGCCCTGGAGGGGATGAGGTACTGGCTCCTTTTGGTTCTAAAGTGGGAAGTGGGGGAGGTGCACCACTGCCACTTACTGGGTGGTCCAGGCAAGCACAGGCAATACCTCATTGAAAAACTTTCCCTTCCTGATTGCCAAGTGTCCTGGTGAGAAAAGAGCCTAGATATGATCAACATCATTAGACAGAAGGAAGATATTCGCTTTGACTAGCTACCAGAAAAGCCAAAAATTGTCTTCTTAATTCTAGTCTCTCTTTAAACTGGCTATAGTCACCCAAGAAGGTATGACTCTGGAAATAAGAATTTAGTCTCTGTGGTAAAGTTGATTAAATGCAAGGCTGTCATATAACCCAAGCCAAGGCAACAAAATTCTTCCTCAAAATGATTACAAGTGGGATACTACAGACTGAGGTAGTTAGCACCAGGGACTTAAATAGTAAGGCTGCCTAGATTTAGACACTGCATGCTAGGGGGAGCCATATGGGGAGATGGATGTGTGCAATGGATGACTGGGTCCAGGAGCTAATTTGCAGAGAGAGGTGAATGAAGCAGACACACCCTAGGTCCTCACTTTCTGATGCCTAACTCCAGAGATCATCTATCTTTTCCATGGGGTGTCATGACATACTCTGGGTTGTGACAATAGTTTCCATTTTATTTGAATATTTTTGAGTGAACTTCTGTTTCTTGCAACCAAATAAACTTGACCAGAACATGAACATAGCATTGGCCAGGTTTCAGGAGTGGGTTTATGGCCGCGATAGAAAGTGCCAGCCTTGCTTAAACAGTGAGATCCACTGTTACAGATGACACTGGTTAGGAAGAGTATGGTGGATGTCTATTGGTTTTACTGGCCCTGTAACTATCCTCCTATTCTCTAGTAAGATCACTCTGATTTTCCTTAGGGGATGATGCCTTTCTCGTGTTGGCTGCCATCTGGTTTGAGTAGCGCGGACTCCTCTAGCTCCAGGGATGAACATGAATTTCCTCATGTTCAGACATGAATGCATGGCCCAAGTTGATCTGGTGGAATAAATCCTAAGGCTTTTTCTAGTGTTACTGGGAAAGAGAAGCCTTATTTCTACAAGAATTGATAAACTATTAGGATATGAGTCTGAGTTTCCAGAAGCTTTGTTGCCACATTCTGGGAAAACATAGAATTAAGCCAACAGAGTGCAAAACAAGCTGAGCGATGGAGGAGATAAAAATTTGATAGCATGCGTGCCCCTAGATCCAATCATGCCGGAAGCTATCCTTGTCCCTTGGACTTTTCAATTAAGCAGTCCAATAAATTTCATTCTTACTTTTGCAGTTTGGACAAGTTTCTACCAATGACGATGAAAGGAATCTTGACTACAACACTAGCCTTCAACATAAAATGATGGATCATGCAACTTAGAGGAGATGATGATGCACATGAAATGATTTTGCAAAGTAAAAAGTGTTATCTAAAGAAAGTAAATCATAGAGATTTAGCTAAAATGTCAATGTCAAATTTCAGGGCTGCTGTGGAATTGCCACCCATCTGTAAATTTGGTACAATCCAGGGTTTGATACACCAAGGAGGACCATTAAACTGTAGGAATGTGTTTGAACCACAGAACTTTCTGTCTTAAAATAGTATAAGGAACGGGGGAGGGAGAAAGTATTCTGTTTTCTTGGCAAGCATTAATGAACTAGCTTTGCCCCCTTAACTTCCATGCCTGTTGTCCTGGCACAACACTAAGGATTATTTCTGCTTTCCCCTTCCTTATGCTACTCCAAAAAATGGAGCAGCCCAGAACCCTGAGCTCCAGACTCCCTACCTATATTCCCATCTGTGGGCTCACTGGTAATCCTTTCTTCCTCTCTTAACAACTTTTTGTATTTAGAAAACACCTCTTGCTTGAGGTGCCAATATTTTTGGAATGCTCCACAAATGCCTATGGCCTTGGCTAGTGTGATCATTACGTCTTCCTTCTCCTGCTTTAGCGTTTATACCGGGGTGGCAGGCAACACATTGGTTGGAGAAAATCCATTTTCAGCAATTTTTCTTTGAAAGCATCTTTTGGTGAGAAAAACAAATAGACCTTCCACATGACTGCACTTATAAATCATGTTGTTTACATAATGAATTAGAGTTTAACTAGGAAATGGTGGTTTTTAATCTTTAAGCTCTCAAACTTTTGACCGATTTAGTTAGTTCATCAGCATAACCAGGTTAAGTCTCCCAGATTACAAATTAGCTTCATTCTCCCTCATCTCTGCTATATATTTTTTGACAAATTATGGAAAGAACACCCAGTAATGGGATCTTTGTCAGTTAGATTCCAAATGAATCAAAACTATGAGGAAAACTGCTCAATAGAGGCAGTTAAATGTTCAAATAATGTGACGGTGTTATCATCATTTACCCAGGAAGACAGTCTCCACATGCTTTTCAAAATGATTATTCTGCTTTCAGGACACAGGGCTGCTATTGCAGCTAGTCCAGTAAATTTTAAAAAGGAAAACAAAGCACCTAGAACTACATGTACATGAAAACGTAGAGGGGAACAGAAAACAATAATAACAAATCGAGGGGCTTAGGCTCATCCACCCTCCCCTCAAATCGGACAATTATTTTGGACATGAGGTTATTTGTTAAGGATTTGGGGTGCAATTAAAAAAAAACACTGGAGATTTATTTATTTATTTATTTCCTTTTATTTGTTTATTTTTTTTTAGAGAGAGAGCATGTGTGTGCCTGTGCATGCACTCCAAGTGGGGGAGAAGGGGCAGAGGGGGAAGGAGAGAGAGAATCTCCAACAGGCTTCATACCCAGCATTGAGCTCGATGGGGTTCAATCTCATAACACTGAGATCATGACCTGAGCCAAAATCAAGAGTCCAGCGTTCAACTGACTGAGCCACCCAGGCGCCCAGCCACGGGGGCTACTTTACACAATTTATTCGAATGACATTGAAGAATGACAGTGGGAGGGAGCTCCAAGAATTTACTAGGAGCTCAAAATAATTTATTAATTACTCGAGGCTGGAGAACCAGTCTTGGAGATGTTTCAGACTGAAGGTCCAAAGGAGATCCATGAAATAAAAAGCAGGAAATACACTTGCTGGGTCCAGAGTCTTATAACTCTGATGGCTGGGTCAGGATGCTATTTCATTACCACCCCACCGCCAGCATTGCTGTGATGACTTACTTACACTCTTCAATTGCTCAGGATGGAATGCCCAGTTGGTTGAGATTATTTTAAAAATGGGGTTGGGATAAGAAAAAAATAGCCTTGGTAGCTTGCATAGCAGGTAGCCTGCACTTGGAATATTTCTCCCTCCACAATGCCACACACATGGGTACATCCTCTTCCAATAGGTTGCTATAGGGGAGGGGCAGTGGTTACCAAAGGACAAAAGTAATATTCCCAACATGGGTAATTTCAACAATTTAACTGAAATTAACCTTTGATTTTAAACTATAAGTAACATTTGGTTTTCTTTTTGAGTGGGTTTCTAGACCAAAACTTTCAGATTACTTATCAAAGAATCCTGTTTCTACTTTTCTCTTTTATATTTTCTCCACTTCCATCGTTATTACTTTTTCTTCTTCTCCTTTAAAGTACTCACCATATAAACCCTCATCATATAACTTTACTGCAGCTTTACTGATGAGTTTTGGAGAAAAGGGTGATTTAAATTAGTACTATAATTTACAGGTGGCTTATCTCTTTGAACTATGATTCAGAAAAACATGCTTAATGCTAAAACACTACTGAATTTAATCTATATTAAGTGCTTCATAAGGTACTGTGGTATCTTACAATGCCTTGGGGCTTTGATTAAAAGTATCAGTTACTGCTTTTTGATACACAGACACCAAAAACTGGGCTGATTCTCTGCTGAATCTCTAATATACACTGCAAGTAAAGTAAATTTCTCTCATTGCCTTGTTTGCTTGTGGTTTTTTTCTCATAAGAGGCATATACAGGGGAAAAAAGCATAATTATTTTAACTTTTAAGTAGTTTGGAATCTAAATAAATAGAAATTCTAAATATATACACTTTTGTGTATAGTTTCTCCCCACATGTTTATTCATACTTGTGTAGCTCATTAACCTAATAGATTTTAAAGTCCCTGGTGGATAATGATAATGTCTGTTCTGGAAGGACTGGCCTGGAGGAGATTTACCCAGACTATGGAGAAGATATCCCCAAACAAGGGTAGGCCATAGTCTGCAGCCTCCAATCAAAATTGGACGGTTTGATGCAGGAGTAGTATCCTGACACAAGCAACCCAAAGGTGAATTTCAGAGACAGGCCCACTGTCACCAGACAGAATAATGGAGTTCTCCCCCAGCTTCTCCTACTTTCTTTTCTTTCTTCTTTTTTTAGGCTTCAAGCTGTCCCCACCTTTCAAGATTTCACCCTCAACCCCAAATAGTCCTTCTATAAAGTACTCTTTGGCTCCTTTTTCTTTTTTTAAAGTAGGCTCCACACCCAGCATGGAGCCCAATGTTGGGCTCAAACTCACAGCCCCGAGATCAAGACCTGAGCTGAAATTAGGAGCTGGACACTCAACTGATTGAGCCACCCAAGCATCTTTGGCCCCTTCTTTTAAGCTCCTAAACTCTCACGGAACTAGATTTCAACTTAGTTTTGGTCCAATTAGTACAATGGACATTTTGGTGAGTCCACCAGCCAGGAAGAAATTTATAACTTAAACAAGGAGTTTATTACCTCAAATTAAACAGTGAGTATAAATTTTTCAGTATTTTCCTACTCTAGGCAGCAACTTATCCTATATTTCTCTATCCCTCTGTTTACCCCAAGCAGCACAACACACAAATAAACACACATACATGCATCCTGCCTTCCACATGTGTGTGCACAGAATCACAACAGTATAGAGAATGGTCTGACCAAGTGAATATTTCACGAATTTTTGTGTCCATTCATCTTTTGTATCCATCCCTGAGTACTTTTCAGTGCCTGCTGGGGATGGAATAATTAATAGAACACTATCTGCCCTCACACAGCACTCTCTGTCTTCATACAGCTTAGGTGTAAATGGGGAAAACAAACACATAAACACATTAATATATAATACATGTATGATAATGTTTGATATTTATAGGTGCTATGAGAAAAAAAAGCAAGACAGGGAGAGAGAGAGCTAGAGGGAGGTATTGTCAGGGAAGATATTTCTGAGACAATGGGATTGAGCAAAGTTCAAAAGGAGTGAAAGTGTGAATCATGCCTATACATGGGGACAGTGTTCAATCAGAGAAGCAGCAAATGCAGAAGACTGGGGAGTAAGCGGGGGCAGCCGGGGAGCAGTAAGGAAGCCTATGTGGTTGGAGTGAGGTGAGGTACAGTTGCAGATGAAACTGAAAAGGTGGCCTGGGGCCCAAAGCAGGTAGAACCCTGTAGGTCACAGAAAGGTCATCAGATAGTATTTTAAGTATGATTTTATTCTAAGTAATTGGCATTATTGAGCATGGGAGTGAAATAATGTGACTGATGTTTTTAAATGATCCTTCTAATTGCTGTGTGGAGACTATATTTAAGAGGGTCAAGAAAAGAAGCAGAGAGGCCAGTTAGGGGGTTGGTGACATATTCCAGGGCAAGATAGTAGTGCTTAGATAAGGCTGGTAACAATGGGAGTGGTTACTGAATGTGGTTGAATCAGGAATATATTTTAAGGTAGTTTTGCTGACGAGAGCAGAAGAGAGAATAGAACAGAGGGTAACTCCAGCTGGCAGTTGGCAGTGGTATTTCCTGAGGTGAACATGCCAGAGCCAGGGAATCAAGGATTGGACTGCTCTAGATAAATGTGAGATGTCAACCAAACATCCCAGGAGATGACAAATAGATCTGAACGTGCAAGTTTGGAGTCTTGAGAGTCTGGAGCATGAGGCCAAAGTTTTAAGTTTAGAAAGCCTATAGATAGAACTTGAAGCCACTGGACTGCATTATTTCAGCCCAGTATTCGAATAATGCCCAGTAGTCTGAGGAGAAGAATGCAAAAGGAAGAGAAGTTGGGGCGCCTGGGTGGCCTAGTCATTAAGCGTCTACCTTCAGCTCAGGTCATAATCCCAGGGTCCTGGGATCAAGAACCGCATCAGGCTCCCTGCTCTGTGGGAAGCCTGCTTCCCCTCCTTCCATTCCCCCTGCTGGTGTTCCCTCTTTCGCTGCATCTCTCTCTGTCAAATAAATAAATAAGATCTTTAAAAAAAAAAAAAAGGAAGAGAAGTCGAAGAACATAACATAGGATAACCCAATGCTGTGAGGCTGGTGAGAGGGAGCAGGCTCATCAAAGGAGTATCTATTGACTTAGGAGTTTTTTCCAGAAGAAGGAAGACGAAATTGTAAATAAAGAGTAATTGTTAAACTACTGAAAGATTCTGTGTCTTCCTTCCTTTCCTTTCTACCTCTTCTCAGACAGCAACTTCTTTGGAAGTAAAATCGAGTAAAATGGTCTTTAGTCTACAAGATATAGCTCACAGTCCAGCTGGAAGATAGTACAAGAATCAAATGATGAAATTATAATTTGGGGATAAAGAGAAGAGAGACCTAACTCAGGATGAGGAAGACGGGGATGGCTTTCAGGGAGTTGATAACTTTGAGCTGGAAGAGTGAAAATGAATATGTTTATCATGTAGAGGAAGCTGGAAAAAGAATATTCAAGGGCAAGGGAAGTATACACAGTGAACAGGATAAATGTAATTTCTTCCCTTTGTATTTCCTTTTTTTTTTTTTTAATTTGAGAGAGAGAGCATGTACACAAGAGAGCACAAGCAGGGGGAGAGGCAGAGGGAGAGGGAGAAGAAGGCTCCCTGCTGAGCAAGGAGACCGATGTGGGACTTGATCACTGACGCTGGGATCATGACCTGAGCCGAAGGCAGATCCTTAACGGACTGAGCCACCCAGGCGCCACTCTTCCTTTTGTATTTCTATGACTTTATTTATTTATTTACTTACTTACTTACTTATTTATTTACATTCTATCACATTCTCTTCTGGTTGCCGAATGAATACATAAATGAAAGAATGAATGAGTAAGAGAAAACAATGTATACAAAAGAATATGATTTCTATCTAAAGATTGTGCCATGATCAGTTAAGTTGGAGGGAAATATATTTCATTTTAGTTTGTTCTAGTGCATTTTTGATGATTAACATGGCTAACTTTGGTTTAGCAAAGACTGATTATTTCCATTTTGAGTTGGTGATATTTTCTGGTTTTGGTAGGCCTGTCTTCATTTCATTGGAACTATGGAGAGGACTAGCAAAAGAAGAAGGGGATAAAATTCAAAGACATCAAGTTTTGCCACCTTAACCTATATTGATATACACTTTATATTCTTCAAATAGAAAATTGTCTATAAAATTTAATTGCTCAATCACATAACTTACTGTAATTATTCTGAAGTTAAAACTTTTATCAATTAGATTGTCTATATATTTGACTTAGTAAAAACTTGACTCACATCTTCTTCAATTTACCATGGGGTTTTATCACAATACACCCATTACAAGTTAAAAATATAAGACACAAATGCATTTAGTACACCTAACCTACTGAGCATCATAGCTTAGCCCAGCCTACCTTAAACGTGCTCAAATGCTTATGTTAGCTTACAGTTGGGTAAAATGACCTAACACAAATCCTATGTTATAATAAGGCGCTGAATAGTTCATGTAAATTGATCATATACTATACTAAAAGCGAAAAACCGAACGGCTGTATGGGTACAGTATGGTCCTAAGTGTATGGCTTTTTTCTTCTCATGATCACATGGCTGACTGGGATCTGCGACTCGCTGCCACTGCCCAGTATCAAGAGAGTATCATACCACATATCGCTAGCCCAGGAAAAAACTGGTTCCACTGAAGTCATACCACTTTTACACCATCATAAAGTTGCAAAACGTTCAGTTGAACCACACAAGTCAGGGACCGCGTGTGCTGTGAAATCAGTACTTTTATTTGTTTGAGTGACAAGTCTAGGGAGAAAACTTGATCCGTAACATTTATTCAGCTAATTGATTGAATTAATTTTAAATGATTTCATTTACCTTGTCAGCCCAACGAATATAGACTAAAGCTGGAAATACCACTCAGTGACTGATATAAGCTGAGAGATTCTTTTAGGGGAGAAAAGGTGTGGCAATTTTGACTCACTCTGATTTAAAGTAAAATCTAGGAAGAACACTGTGCTTTTCCTAATATCAGCATAGATTTGTTAGAATCCCAGGTGGTAAGACTTCAATTTATTTGCATGAATGCATAGTTCAATAAGAAAAGATTCAGATTTAGTTGGAGTAAAACTGCTTAATGATTTCAAATATTACTTGTAACATATTAGTATAACGGGTTTGAATATCTATAATGGAGTCTCTTTCATTTGGGTCTTAAGGGTGTTCTCATAGCCACTGATGCTGAGTGCTAGGTACACGCTCAAGTACCTAAGAGGAAAGCACTTTAGGTTAAAAGCACTTTCTCTCCTCAGCCTCGGGTTAAAAGCTATTTCAGGATTCTGTTAAAGGCATTCTTTGGTCCTTAGCTTCAGCTTAAAAGCAGCTTTGATGAAAAGTGCTTTGAGGCAGGTAAAGGATTTTATAATAAACCATATTAGAAGCCAGGGAATCATGTGGTTCTGGAAGTGTTGGCCAGCTCCGTGGAGGTGTGGTGCAAGATCTGCGCAGGTCTGCCTGTTCCCCATGGGCAGCTATGAACAATGTGGTCCTCTGGTTATTCTATGCAAAGAAATTGAAAAAACATTTCCAGGAATGTAATTGGAGAGAGGGGGTTATGAGCCTAAATTAGTAGGCCATGATGCACATGTTTCCGAAACATTTTGTCTCTTTTGGGCTTCCAGTCAAATATAGTGTGTTTCTCTTTTTTAGTCCTTCCTTTAGTTTTTTTTCAGCCCTTCCTTTAGAAAGTGACTATGCAACAACACTTCTAAAACACCTTATCCTGTCCTGAAGCTGCCCACGGAACTGAATAAATAGATATCTCATTGTGAGGTACACTTTGTATACCGCACATTCTCTGGGTTCGTTGCACACTCTTTATTTATATTACCTTTCTGGTTAACCAGACATCCCCCCTGGGGGGGAAGGGGTGCACGTAAGGGTGGGATGGAATAGCTCAGTTGGCTTTGCCTACTGAGGTGTTCACCACCCAGATGTCTAAATTGAAGTGTTGATATTAGTGGGTGAAAAGACAGTGACATAAGACGAATTCTGAGCTTGTGGGGCGTTGATGGGAATTCAAGAGAGATGGCAATATTGTGCATGTAGCCCAGCTAAGTCCCAGGGAGTGGATCTGACTTCTTTTGAGGAAAAGGCCTCACCTGGAACAGAAAGAAGCCATTTTCTCACTTTGTGAGATTTAGTCTAAGAGCTGTTGCTTCAGGTCCTAACACACCAGGTGAAAGAGGCAGGTGGCTGAGAAGAGCAGTCTCCCCATCTGCTCTGGAGACAGAGTGAATCTAAAAGTGCTGTGGGAACCCGAGGTTCAGAGTACCATTCGGCATGTGGAAGGCTTTGTAGATTCGGAAGCTCTTGCATAGTACCGAGGAGGTAAGGAAGTCATCTCTCAGAAGATACTGGCTGCATGGCTGTGGTGAGATGCCTGCGTTGGGCAGTTTGTAGGTAATGAGGTATCAAATGCAATACATTCTGGGTGCTCCCAGAAATAACCAGGGAGACCTTAGAGAAGGATAAAGCCCGAGCTGCTGTGGCTATACAAGTGGGAGTCACAACTTATGATATTTGTGCCTTAATATCTGTGTTACTTAGTCCATATCCATAGACTGCTGGGACATGGCCCACTGTAGTTATATAGGAATTAAGTAAAATTAGATAAAGAGCATTATTATGTCTTTTCATTGGTCTTCTAAAGTGGGGACAAGTTTGCAGGGTATGGAAATGCTTCTATTTTTTGGTGTAGACTATTTCTAAGCAGGTCTAAAATGTCTAACTTGGAAGGAAGAAATCACATCTTATATATCTTTCTGGGCCCAGTATCCAGACCATTGTTTACCACATGGGAGGTCCCCAATAAATGTTTGTCAAATAAATAAAAATGACTAATGGGCACTAAGTGAATAAGAAAATTGCTACAAACTCCTTAACCTGGCACTGCTCAAAATACCTGCCACAGACACTTCTCATCCAACCCTCTACCTTGCAGACAAACCATGGTTCCCATTGTGCACCTTGAATGTCTCAACCAGCTTTCCATGTGTCCAAATGTTCAGTCAAGACTCAGTTTAAAGACCACAGAATAAAGGAAACATGAATCTTTCTCACACTTTTCCCACTTGTAATTTCCCTAAATCCATGACCTCACTGTCCCTAAAGCATTTGACATTTGATATATTATGTCATATTTGTTGTATCTTTATCCCCATTACTTATTTTGTGGGCAACTCTGCTTTATGCATCCTTGTATCCTCTTATAACATAGTGATTTAAAGAATACATATGAGTAGGTGATAGAAATAACAATCAAAGCATAAAAAATTGTAAGCATAGTTGTCCTTCATCCTTGGAGAGCGCATGTGAAGGAGACTAAAAGTGCACGTCAAGCTATAAGCACAATGTGAGGCAAACAGAATGCTCAAAACTTTGGCTTTATTAATGCAATGCCACAAAAGTCTCACCCTAATTGATCTGTTTTGCAATTTCCAGAATAACTTCTCTGCATTCAGGAGAAATGCTTGCAATATGCCATGCCATAGAAAGAGTAGAATTAGGAGTAGAGTATGAAAATTAAGAGTTATTATTTGCCATGCTAATTGTTCTTTGTGTAGTATCAACAATCATAAGAGGTATTATCTGGAAAGTGTTAGGACAGAAAATTTCATTACTTGTCCAAACTCTCAAAGCAAGTAAGTAGCAGAGCCAAGACTAGACTTCAGATCCACTTCAAAATTCAGTGATCTTTATGGCTTAATGACTGCAATACATTGTTTTCCTGAGTAAAATAGAATGCATGGAGCTCTTTCAAATAGCAAGGGAGAGCTTGTCACCACCACCTTATCACTTCACACCATATGTATCCAGATCAAATAAAGAAAATGGTCTTTCATATATTTCATCATTGCAAGCATGCTTTATACATTTAAACACATATAAAACTAGGTACAGTTTTGTGTTCAGGTATCTCTTTTCCCCAAGAATGAGCTGCATTTCTTGTTAGATATTCTAGGAGTCTAGGATTCTAGGCTGGTGATAATGAGGGCAACAGGCTGGGAACCTTCTCTAGCAGAGGTTGCTTAGACCACTTCTAGTCTCCAGATGGTGTGCCAAATCGATTAGCACAGACTTCTTCTAGCAGATCTCAGATGAGTGTCTATGATCCAGCTCAGTATGTGAAACTGAAACTCAACACACATATCCATGCCAGCCTCTCAGACTCTTGACTGAGAGAACTGCATCTGGGAGACAGAAGTTTCCTTTGGGCTTTTGGTAGTGTTCGTACTATAATAACTAATTGTAGAAACAGATGGCTTTGGGTTATCACAGGAAAGTGCTTTCCACTAAAACTTTACTCAGAAGTATTTAATACCTTCTCTAAAATTCCTCAAATGCAATGAGTGTCCCATATCCCCAACTTTCTTTGGATGGGCTGTTTATTCTTCACCTTCTGGTACTGGACCAAAATCGTGGTCCCTGTTTTCCCCACTACCCATCTCCTGCCCATCAGTCCCTTCTGAAGCCACAGCTCCCTGGCCAGGGCTTCTGCTTCCTGTCCTGTGCTAGAATACGAGACAGGCATGTGTACTACCAAAGTAGTGCCTGTGCCATCACGCTTGGAATACTTCTATTCCTATACTGTGCAGCCATCACGGAATTCTTTCTCCATATTACCGTGGGATCTTGAGTTGAGCATAACTTCACATACAGATGTGACTGTCTCTCCTTGTGTGTGATCAGCTTTGTATTTCTAACCAATATTACTTTTCTTCAAGATTATTCATTCATACTATAAATATGTGATCTTTCTGGTAAAGGGGCATGCATGCAAATGTGTTCATGAATAAAGTGAACTTATGCTAGAGAATTTGAGATATCTGACATCACTGGGAATTCTGTTTTTGATGAAGAGAGGGCCTAACCTTGTTTTTTTTTTTCTCCCTAAAATGTTTGACTTCTTCAACTGGTAATTATGTAAACATATTTATAGCCCAAACAGGCTCTTATTTCCTCTTTTGACATATTAATTGTTTCTAAAGACATTAAGTGAAGTCCTGTCAAATTCTTTACATAATATTGAATGTTCTCCTATGCTAATTAATTTTTTTAAAACGGAAAAGTTGTCACATGCTCAAGGTCCCAGTGCATTTGAAATGTGGAATGACAAAAGATGTAAACACAGTATTCTGTTCAGGAAATGAATGGATGAGGGGGGGCAAATGATGATGGAGTTTGGGGAAGGGATGGATGGCTTTTCTGAAATTTAGATTATCTGGAATCTCAAGATATTAAGATAGCCTGAAAATATTCTTTTCAGCCCATCTGCTTTCTTCTTTCTCAGCCTCTAGTTGCATGATAGATTCCTTCATTGAGAGGTTAACTGAGGCCAGTCCTCTTCCCCCTCTGTTCTTTTTTTCCTCCTGTGAGTTTGAGTTCCAAGTTCAAAGGGACAAGTTAGGAGTGATATATTCAAGTTAATGACCTTCACATGTGTTTAACTTGGATGACATCTCCTCTAAAATCTCCCTCCTGTCTAATATGGGTAGATAAGAAAATCATTAAAAAATTGGAGCTCAACAACTGTTGAAAGAGAACGAAATTTCTCTCTTTTGCTCTTAATTTCTGAGGGAATTGGATCTTATGAAAATGTCAATCCTTATAGCAGTCTCTTAGCTGGCTACCCACACAAGTTATCCATCACAGCACAAAGCATAATTCAATGGCCATATGCATCTCAGAAAGACATCAAATTGAGTAATTTTAAGATTTAGTCCAGGTACCCAGGTTATAATCTGGGGCAAATTTGAGCAATAAATATGTAACACACTTTCTTATAAATATTGGCCAAACGCATATGACTTATTTAGTTTTATAATCAGAGCATCCTTTATATTTCGATTGTCTTACACGTCTGAGCATACACATTGCCGATGTTATTGTCAAATAAATCTCCAGTTCCACAAATTGTCATTAGCACTAGGTATTAGTTACATGTCTGGCATATGCTAGCTGGGCAGAATATTTCAGTTTTTCTCTTTCAAAAATAAATACATGAAACAGGTACCCAATATGTGCCTTTATATTTCTTCAACACACCCTAACTTACTATTTTTGATATAGATTGATGTTTTCTTCAATCAGTTAGCTATATGAAATTGCTTCTAATATTTATAGTGGGCTATCAAAGGTAAAATGTTAGAGATAATTGAAAATGGGATGGAGATGTGTCCTAGTATTAAGTAGGAAGGGCACTGAACTCTTGGAAAAAATACAAGTTGGAGAAGGCATGTATAAACAGAGATTTCTTTCTTATAAACTTCTTTAAGTTTCTATGAATTCTTTTCTTTACTGGGCTTTTTCCCCTAAGCTACTATTAAATTGTGAAAGTGAGTTTTCATAAAACCTCTTTATATAAGTGTTGCTGATTTGAGGAGGGGAGAAAAGTTTTCTCATTTCTCTTTTGTGTTCTTTCTTTCCGGTGTGAGAAGAAAGTGTTCAGATCATCTTTTTAAATAATGAAAACAATAATAACTGTTCCCGGAGAATAAGAAAGCAAAGAAGAGGCTTTGTTTGACTTATCTGTGATAAGGCACTTTGGAGCTCCGGTTTGTGTGAGTTGAAGAAAGAGATGCACACAACACTCCAACCCTTCTATTATGACAGTTTATGCTTCCTATACAGCTTATTTAACTCAGATGCCTGGGAAATAGACACAATTACCACCTTATGGAATGCTACTTAACTTTAAACGTTCCCTCCAGAATAGAAACCCACGTCATCAAAATTTGTCTGTTTCTCAGGAATTATTTCTTCAGAAGGCTTCTGCGTACGCCTGTGCAATTTTAAAATTTAACCCAAGGTTGCTTAGAAATAACTATGATATAAAAAAAAAGAAAAAATTCCCACACTAAGGGAGTTTGTTCACAAGAGTTCCTATGAAAGAGCTGTGTCCTATGCCCATGTACACTATAATCATTCACTCTTTCAGCTGTTATCAATTTAAAACCAATGAAACTCCCACACTGAGTCCATTTGAGCAGTCAATTTTAATATCTCGAGGCATCTGTAGTTATTCTGAATTGGCTGCAAAAGCAGAACTAACAAGTTAAGCTCTAACCATAAGTCGACATCAGGCTGGTAAACCATACATCAAACACAGACAGTTAGTCAATACTCCAGTATGAAAAACCAACTAGCATTTTAAAGAAGAGAAACATATTCATAATATGTTTGGCAGTCTGGTTTGCATTGCTTCCTCGATGGCTGTGCATTTGACTTTCCAGTCAACAGGGAGCTCCTCACACTGGCAAAGCAACATGTTTGAGGGCAAACCGGTCAGTCTTCTGATTTGTGGGTAATATTTCTAAATGAGAATAAAAGGGATGGAAGAATGTGCCTTTTGTGAATAAGAATCTAAAGCGTGTCTTAATAGTTGCTTTTTATAGAAAACTGTTTCAACCATATGTTCTGGATCTTTGCACACAGTCCTTACTTCAAATATTATGTCATTGTCAGGCCATGTGTCTCAATTTTGTGTTTGGAAAATACGGTTCCTTGAAATACCTCTTTCTCTCCCAGGAGTGACTCCATGACAGGGCTGTTGCCTCCCATAGAGAGAAGAATATGATGAAGAAGGAAGAGTATTCAAACAAGATCAAGGCAGTCATCGCTTCAATCAAATCATTTCCAAATTTCTGGGGCTGGGGGCCTTGGGCGAGGGGGAGTGAAGGGTGTTTACGACATATAGCTGCCTATTCCCAGAACTCTTTTATGTACTTTTATTTTATCTTCAAAAAGAAAGGATATATTAAAGGGAAATATCTAAGGAGGAACAATGCTACATAAAGTTTATGTTTTCAGATCTGTTGCCCCAGAAAATGCTTTGATAAAACATACTTACAGCAATACAGTCAATTTCAAAGAAAAGTTGGGAGACATACCTCTCCATGGTGTAATCTGACTAACACTGACAGAACACCAATTATGATTATCCAAATTCTGATATGGTCTCTTGTCTCCCTCTCATAAAGTAAAATAGAAAATGCTGGAATAGCACTTTTGCAAAACCACGTTACTTTTCTGATGACTAAATTTTACAGGAAGAACGGTTATGCTTTAATGTTGCTAATCAGGTAGGGTAACAAGTCAAAAGTGAGAGTTCCACAGGGAACAAAATTTGCCACCACCACCCCCCCCCAATAACATGATGCAGGTCTTTTTTTCTTCTTTCTTTTGGGAATTTGTGGACTATTGTTGATTTATAACAGACATGAATTCGAGGGGAAAGATTTGCAGGCCGAACTGTCAGTGATACTAAAGGAAATAAAAGAGCACTATCTTAATCTTAGCATATGTCAAAATGAATTGTTGATATTAGTATTTCCTGGGCTTGTAACGGTTCACACATCTGCTGAACGTGGACTCCAATGAGGAGACACTGGTGATGAGAGCTCTGATAGATTCTATCCTTAGAGGCACATGCAACGAGCTCATAATGTGGACTCAAATCCCAATTGTACCATGAGTGAGAAAGGGACTGGGACCTCCTTCCTCAAGCACCATGGAAAATTCAATTCATCTCACTACCTATGAAGCATTTATTCACACATTTGTCCAAAGTATCAGTCTTTAGGTCATGATGAAATTCTGTTTTCCTCTCCCTCAATTATCTACCTCACCACAAAATGAAAACACCAGCTAGTATTTTGTGTGAGCAGGAGAATTATAAAAACTACAAAGGAGACAGTGAATAACCAGCACTGGCTTTGGATACAGTTTGTAGGGCCTATGGAGGCCCTGCAAAGCTAACAGGAGCTAAGCCGAAGAGTCTTCCACTGCCTGTGAAGCTGGGTTTAAAGAGTCATGAGGGAACTCTGGGGTAGGAGAACACCTGCTGGAGAACAGCAGGGCATCAATAATAAATGCTAACCTTTAAAAAGGGGGATTCTTGTGAACACTGATGCCCCACATCTTTTTCTTCTCTTCAGGTGGTTTCATGGAGGGAAGATTTAGGATGTGATTAGAGGACCACAATGGTCACAGACCCCCTCTCGAGAGGGCAGCAGCCTCCTGACACAAGAAGGAAATAGCACAATGACTTGACTTTTGGTCCTCTGCAACGAGTTGAGGATATGCTTCCAAGAACTTACGAACTTTGCTGGTGCAACATCAGGGATGGAAGGCGAGATTTTGTATCTTTTTTTCAATCTGTACACACACACACACACACACACACACACACACACACACACATGTTGAGTTAAAGCTCAGAGTATCCCCAAAACATGGTATAGATCCCAGGGTATAGATCCCCTTTCTTATGAAAGAAAAGCCATCTGTATTTATTACTGTTTCCTTGTTGATCCTCATGCTCTATTTCTTCTTATTTTATGGAAACATGTCAGTCCTCAAAATGGAAGTCTTAAAGGCAATATTTCAAACTGGCACCAGGATTAGACTAACCTCATAGGGTATGCCAAAACTCTGGGCAATCCTTTAAGGATAGATAGTCCATGGAACAAATGAAACCAGCATCTACAGCCATGGCAAGAATTAATATGGGTTTTAGAGACCATTGGCTAAAAGCAAAATGCCAAAATGCTGGTTTTGAATCAACTGGGTCATATTCATCTTATATTCCCAGCACTTAGCATGGCTATTATTAGGCATCCAGTCAGTTTTAGGGTTGAAGCCTGATACTATCTGGCATTTTTCTCTTACTTAAAAAAAAGTGGGAAAGATTTTGAGGGCTTGACTCAAAGGGAAAGAAATGTAATTTAAGGAAAGGAAAAAGAAGAATCATTACTATTATTATTAGCATTAGCATTATTATGATACACAAATACACAAAATATAGTAGATGATATCAGGAAAGTATTGATAAAATCATTTTTTTGATATTAAAAATCAGTTATATGTAAGTCATCATCTCAAACATTACATTCTAACTAATGCCTGTGTAAAAAGGTCTCTCTCCATAAGAAAGGAAGTCCTTGAACCACAGACAAACCAACTTATTATTCTGGCTCATTCTTCTTCCCCTTACCTAATTCACTCCCACTTCTGAACCTCATTTTTCTCTTGTTGCTCCAAAGTTATTCTGCTTCTAATATCTCATAAGACCTGGATCATTTCCTCCCTGAATAACGGGCTTTTAAAAGACATGGGCTTAACCTGCTACCCAGGTGCACTTTTTTCTCAACATTTGCCATCTCTCACGGTGACCTGTATTTTATTATTGAACAAAAGCTAGCTATGTGGTACTTTATTACCAACACATTTGCTCCCAAGAGCCTTTAAATAACAGAAACTGCCTGGGAGCTGTAAATGCAAAGGAACCAGGAAGCTTGTAGGCCAAGATAAAGAAGCTTAAGGTTGGCTATTAATTTTGGTTAATATTAAATCATGACATAGCTCACATGTAAGGATCACAGTTCAATTATGAACCGTAAAGAAGTTTAAAGAAAAGAAGATTTACAAGATATTTTTAAGCACATTAGTGCATATCGTGAAAGTTGTGGGAGTATTTCCGGCCTAAGCAATGATAGACCCATGCCCCAGTATATAAATTCAAATACAATTATTCTCAGGCTAACACTGATAAAGTGGCAAAATTGGAGCATATCTCTATCCAAAGGTATATTGTAGTGTTGCTCATAAATGTTTTGCTTAAATTAACAATGTGGCAGGTAGCTTACTCTGTCATACATTGGTTCTAACAAATCATTTAAAAAATACTTTCCTCTTAACTCAATGATTTTGCCATTCATAAAGATGACTGTTGAAAGTTCAGGGCTGATAACTTGTATCTGCAATTTGAATGGCAAATCTTTCTTTACTTCTCAATATAATTGACATATTTTATAAAAGTACTATAATTTCAAAGACATTATTTTCCCCATGTGATGGAAACCTTAAACAATTAGTTGTGTCTGTGTGGGTAATTACTTAAATGTTCCAGCAATTAGATGACACTGTGTAAGTGGGTGTAGCTAGAAAAGAAAATTAGCTCATGCCCATTTATGTATAAAGAGTACCATGATGAAAATTACCAAAAAGATAAATATGAGCCAACCATAAATTATCTATGCACTTGCCTTGAAGTAAGCAAGTTCCTACTGCCTTTCCCTGACACTTACCAGGATTGATTTCCGAAATTTTAAAGGAATACTTGAGAAAATGGTTTCCCAGGGCCATCTTGATCATAATTTGCTCCATAAACTGAAGTAAGAAAGGAAAGAGGGAAAAAAGGGAAGGAATGGAAGATGAAAAGGAAGAAAGATGGAAGGAAGAAAATTGCTAAATAATTAAGATAACCTGGGTACTGTGTAAAATTCTTCCATATTTCATCTCATTTAAGTTTTACAATGTAAATTTCATAGATGAAAAAGTCAGTGACCCAATATTAATAAGTTATATGGCTGGTAAGAGGCAGAATCCAGCTCTAAACTCAGCTTAGTCAAATTCTAAAGCTGCTGTACTCTCAAATAAACTCAATCAAAAGGAAGGAGTTACAGACTAGAATACATAGACTGTTTAACTGAGAAGATTGAAGTCCTTCCTTGATGACAAAAAGGCCCAAAGGCAAGGAAAAAATGAAATTCTGGGGGGGAAATACCTGTATGAGAAATTCACAATAAAAAATGTATCAAACTAAAAAATAGCTTGATTTAAGGAAGTGATGAAGCATAAGCTTTAAAAAACAAGAATATTATAAAAAGAGAGAGACAAACCAAGAAATAGATTCTTACCTATAGAGAGCAAACTGATGGTTACCAGAGGGGTGGGGATGGAGGGATGGGTGAAATAGGCAATGGAGATTAAAGAGGGTACTTGGGATGAGGACAGGGCGATGTATGGAAGGGCTGTATTTCTATATTGTACACCTGAAACTAATATAACTGCATGTTAACTAACTGGAATTAAAATAAAAACTTAAAACATAGGAACATTATAATTTGTGTGGCCCATTAAGTCATAACATTGAACCCATGGATATGTTAATCCAAATCTGGCACGTGACTTGGTCAATGATTCCATAATATTTACATAATCAGTATAAAGTAATGTAGGTGCCTGATTTTTTTCACGTTTAGATCCAAAATGTGGGGGGAAAAGGGAGGACGTGATTGTAGGGGTAAAACAGCATAAGTATACCAATGCAACTTTCAAACGTAAAAGAAAAGAGCCAAACTATGGAAAGAACCTAGATGTCCATCAACAGATGAATGGATAAAGAAGATGTGGTATATATATATACAATGGAATACTGTGCAGCTATCAAAAGAAACGAAATCTTGCCGTTTGCAATGACGTGGATGGAACTGGAGAAAAGAGAGTCTTTTTCATCATGATCAAGGGGGGATTCCTCTTTACAGATCACAGAGGTCATGATATTATAAGAACAGAGAATGTAGTCTAGTACTTGGAGCTGCCATAAGCGACCTTATGTAATTGTAACTGTACGAATGAGTGCTGGTTTTTGGTTTTTAACTTTTAGAATCAATCTACAAATGAGTCATAGAAATCTGTGAAATAATTTTTTTTTATGATGGAGAACTAAGAATTACAATAGCAAAGACAGAGGAGGTGAGGGCGAAAGGACACTAAACTTCTTGTCTTTCTTGTCTCATCAATGGAGGCACTGAGTCTCAGTTTTTCATGGTTATCAGAACAATAAGTAGACATTTAGGCATATTGGATGTTCTAGAGAAAGCCACTGAAAAAAGCAAAACCTGCTCTATTTGACTGTATTTGGGGAGGAATAGTGCCAGATAGATGAGATCTGGTTTAATTGAGTCGAATTCATGTCTATTGTAAAAGAAATCCGAGATAACATCTAAGCTTATAAGTCAGACATTATGGCTTTAAAGATAAGGAAGATATTGACAAAAACTAACTGACTTCTACCCCAAATAATAGCAACAGAAGTTATGGAGTCAACCACCAGAACTACAAATAGAAATAGTGCCAAGTGATGCCCCGTAAGGAGCAAAACTGGAATGAGGTAGGAAAGCCCTGCTTTTCATCCTAAATCTACAGGCATACTACTGAATCTTTAAACAGGTTGTCTGCTTCATAATATAGTGTTACAAAATAAAGTAGTACAGCGTTACTTTCAATTTCTACTAATACCACCAATATGGTATTATCCACATGAAGGAAGATGAAAGAAACTACCATCTAAACACAATCCTCTCTAATTCTATCATTTTGATATAAGGAAATACTAGTTGCTCCTAAAAAAACAAACAATTGTTATCCTTTCTAGAAATTGCATTGCCAAGTGTTTTCTATTCTTGGATGTCAATGCTGTTATTTGAAAGATTATATACAGTAGTTTGGCTGACACTTTATAAAGAGCTATTATTTCAGTTCCAAAACCAAGCAGAAAATATGTACAAATGCACCTACCACCCTAAAATGTACCCTCTTGCCTATCATTTACATATTCAACTGATTCGAGTTTTATTCCTGATGAGATGCTTGATGTAATAAACACACATTTAAAAGGCACTTACCACTCCCTTGGCAAATGGGAAAGCACTTGGAGAAACTGAAGTCTTTTCAGAAGCCACCACCTCCATGGTGCAATGAATGCTACACCCACCTGAGCTATTAAGATTTCTTTCCATTGAGGGACCATCCATAATTATCAGTGGGCCCTTTTTTTGACATTATAGTGTACCCATTAGTCATATTAAAGAAAGTAGAAAGTGCAGCCCCATCAAGGGACTGTTTCCAGATCTAGCTCCCAGCCAATGAAATCACATATCAGCTGGGTCTCCATGAATCCAAAAAACAGACACTGAAAGAAGGGTTTGTGTCTGAGTTTCAGACTATGTGATATCGGGACAATTCTCTTTTCACACAAAGTGCTTCATGGGTATTGTTCTGCTGGGCAGTATGAATTCAAGAAGACACAGGCCTTCCGGCTCCATTGTGGCTGCTCAATACAGCCTGGCTGAATTCAAATGTTGGGGCTCTCCACCTGTTAGTAACATTACATCAAGGAGTAAGAAACCCTCTGAAGGGGGCCATGGCTCCACAGAGTCCCTCCCAGGTATGAGGAAGCACACTTTTAAGACTGTCACCACAGCCTTCTGAAACCTTGTTGTGCAGGACTTTATTCCAGATCTAACAGATAAAGCAGCTGAAAGAATTTGGTACATATTCTCGTGGGCAGGTACGCTGAAGACAATTTTAAAGGCCGTTATCTCTCTTTCTGAATATCTTCTCCTTGAAAGAATGAAGGCATTTTACTTGGAGAAACCATTTAACCATTAATCACTCATTGACTTCATATAATTTTTTGTAAGTGATCAAAAACACCGATTTCATTGCTTTTTCTAAGCTTTGTCTTAAATATGTTATGAAAAGAGACTTAAAGTACTAAATTTGACAGGGCCTGTATATTTAAAAATTGGTCTAATGCCTTTTACTCAGTGAAGAGAAAAAAACTCAGTGAAGAGAAAAAAAATTCAGTAAATGCTTTTTAAAAATTCACAGTTAAAACTGAAACAAGCCCAAGAAGTGATTATATTTGCATAACTCGATCTGTATTTGGAAGAAAATTCCACCGAAGACAACAATGGAAGCTTATCAAATCAGAATTTCACATAGATTTTCCATAGCCCTACTAATGAAAACTGACTCATTGGTCAGCTATGGTGGAAATTTAATGGAGCTCTAAGACAGGAAATGTACACATTGGAGTGTGCTCAGTGGTTCCATGACATCAGTATGAAAACTGCATGAGGCATCCAGTCCCTCAGAGTCCTGGAGCACTGTAGTGGGGAATCCTTCAGCATTTTGACTGGGGTCAGACCCTGCTACTGAATTAAAACCTTTTTCATTTTGCCAGTCACGAAAAATGTGGACTTTATGTCAAATTGCGATTGTTTGGGCTACTAGTTTGGTTTTCTCTCTTTTTCCAAAGTGGCAGATAACTTGCAACGGAATCCTCTCAAAGGAAATGATAACTGATGGGATGCATTCCCAAATAGAACTGAATATACTCGTATCTCATGATATGAAGTTGGATCTCTAGAGTATCCAATACTGTCGGTGGGCCTGAAAAGGACGTCCTTGGAGTAAAAGTCTGAGGCAGGGCAGGTGCTCATCATACCCCCAAACGCTCCCATCCTAAGACCTTTCCACCCTATTAGTGATATGTATGTTCATGCTTCATAAAATTTCACCTTCCACAATTGGTTCAAAATGCCAGATGATCCTTGTGATGTTTCCCTGTTTAAAAATGGACTAAAATGGATAGATCAGACAGTTATTGTAACCTATGTAAAGACTTCTCAAGCTAAGTAGTGCTGAAGATATTTAGATCTTTTTTGCCCTATTCCTGAGAAATAATTGGGTATTAAATCACCTTTTGACTCCCGCAAGGATCAATCTTTCAGTTTTGTTCTCAGAATTTATTTTAGAAGGGATAGGGTGGATGGGTTATGGACATTGGGGAGGGTTTGTGCTTTGGTGAATGCTGTGAAAGATGTAAGCCTGATGATTCACAGACCTGTACCCCTTGGGCAAATAATAAAAATAAAATTAAAAAAAAAAACAGGGAAAATAATGGACTTGATGTGTGTGGTTTCTTGTTAGGAAAATAATACATTTTACCCGTGTAATTTATAAGTGATTTCCAGTTATAGAAATCTACTTTATCACTGGTTCTATGTATTCATTCATTCTTTCTCATCTCCTTGGCACTGTAACAGTAGCAACAGCAGTGACTAACAATAGCATTAATAGCAGAGAATATTGAATACTTATGTTCCAGAAATTCTATTAAATGCTTTACATGGATTAACTCATGTGTTTCTCTCAATGGCCCTCTCAGTGGTGGGTATAAGTGTCTCCACTTAACAGGTGAGACAGCTGATCTTCAGAGAGATCACAATTTGTTCATTGTCAATATGAGTGAGTGGTAGAACCAAGGTCTAAATTCTGATGAGTCTAGTGACAAAGTCTATGTTTTTCTATTCTGGCGGTTAGGGTAGTCTAGAATATTTTGTTCTTTACTTCAGATACATTTGCAAAAGTACCTACTTAGTTCATTTTAGATTGAGCTTTGAGTTTCCCAGCTCCCAAATCCATAAATTTTCATGGCTAGTTTGTCTTGGACTTTCTTCTTAGCACTCGCTTCAGACCATGAGTGGGGTGATCAGGTGACTTATTATCCAAATCAGGACACATCTGAGAGTGAAAAGGCCTGCTGTAATTAAGCACGCTGGAACAATAGATGTGCACCTGGTTGTCCAGGCACACGGTGACATGGGTTCATTCTAATGGGCCACTAGGATACCTTCCTCTGTCCCCTGATACAGAGCCCAGCTCCACTGAGGGCAAAACTTAGGTATTGTTTTCAGTGATACTGTGCTGCAACCATTATTTTCTCAGGATTAGTTTTCTGGACAACAGTTTTTTGATTGTTTTTTTTTTTTTCCTTTGTTGTAGAGCAGAACGTTCAATAAGCAACCTAAAAAGAATAAAATATCCTAAATTTCTTTAGAGCCAAATAGCTATGGACACAGAGGCATAGTCATTTATCACTGTTACAGTAAAAGTATAAAATGTCCTATACCTTTAATAAGTCCCTTTTCTTGCAGAGTTTTCAGGGAAGGTCTTCGGGTGATAAACTTCTTTAATCTGCTTTTAACTCGGTTTTTGTCACTTGTATCGGAAGCACTATGATGCAGTCTGAACACTGGAGATAAAAGAAAAAGTTTTTGGTAAATTTCTCCTTTATTATTATTACTTTATTAAAATATGAATAGAAAGTGTAGTTATGGAACTACTAGAATTAATAGCTCAAGCCCTTCTGCTTAGACACAGCATATGAGTAAAAATTTGCCTGTATGAAAATATTAGCTCTGTTGCCACATGAATGTGCAATGAGAATGTGGTTACATTCTCAATTTATATTGAGACATATATAATATTTATGTTATATATTTATATTATACATTCACAATTTATTTCCAATTTCATTTGCTCATATTTAACATGATAACCTTTATCTGCATAATTCCACCTATCTGTGTCTATACACAGAATTAGGGAAAAAGAAAAATTCATCAAAATTAAAGAAAAAAACTCTTAGAATTGTTCATTTTAGTTAATAATGATTCTATAGTGCCTATAGGTAATTCAGGCATTTTCAACATCCTACTGGCCCAAATTTTGTCAATCTTCTTTTTTATGTTTAATCAAAGTGACTTCTTTTTCTGAAGTAGATATTTCTTATTTTTCTTATTGATGAGAAATTACTACCAGTTCTAGGTAAAATTCTGAAACAATTTGCCTCAGACATTTTCCATGTCTTCTTTGGTTCCCTATCCTTAGCTTCCTATCCTAAGCTCTATCTTCGAAGTTAGGTGTATGTCAGATTCATTCCAGAACAAATATGAGCTGAATGTTTACGGATCATCAGGCTCCATGCTAAAGGCTGTGAATTCCATGATGGACATAACACTTACAGTCTAGACCTTCATAAAGTAGAGAGTCCAAATACATTCAAGGTATCTTATTATTAATAACTGATAAGAATTCACTGTCTCTGTAAGATAATAGATCTTGACTGGGCCTTCTCTTGTCTTAACCCAATTGTTGACATAATGAGAGGATTGGAGGCACTTTCTTAGGTACTTAGAGGCTCTTTTCCTCTCAAATCATATTTTAGAGTCAATCAATCATTCAACTGGGTTAATAATAATGTATGTAAAATGTATTGAGACCCTATCACATGCTTGATACTTTCCTAAGCATTTAACATGATTTAACCTAATTCTACTGCAATGTAATCTCCATGTGGGCAGGGATTTTTGTAAACTTTTATAAATGTTCACTAATGTGTCTCCAATACCTCAAACATTGTTTAGCATGTAAATGTAAATGTCCACTCAATATTTGTTGAACCAACTCTCACAATGATCCTTTGAAGTACGTAAAATAATTCTACCGATTTTAGAGATGAAGAAGCTGAGAAACAGAGTTTAAGTAACTTGTCCAATGTCAAGTTTGAATATGGGAACAGCCTCATAAACTTTTTATCTGGTATTCTAATTTATTGGAGCACTGGCGAAAGAATGGAAAGCAGGAAAAAAACTATCGGGAGCTCAGTTACTCATTTAAAGTAGAATGGTTTTAATCAACTAAGTTTTTTAATAATAGCTATGGGGTATAAAACATTTGCTAAGTTATCACTGTGTTAGAGCTAGACGTGAACCATCCTAACCCATCCTGAGGATCTCAGAAGAAAAAAAGAGACAGACAGAAGAGAGGTGCAACTGGAAGAAAATAAATTGCCTGAATTAGAGGACTTGAAGTCCAATAATCTTTGTGGGGTCTCCAAGGAACCCACAAAAATGCCCACAAAAATGTTTGCTATAAAAGTCTACCTTGCCCAGAGGGTGAGAAACCTTCTTACGGTGGTCAAATAAGAATTTTTCGCATCCTTCTGCCCCTAGCTTTGACCACAACGTAGTTGCAAACAAGTTAACAAGATGGGGATTTGGGGTAAAGTGAAAAGCTAAGGACAGAAAGAGGAAAACATCTTACCTTCCTCCCTGAAGAGTGGAGTTTTAATTTAATTTAATTATTTAATTTAATTTATTTATTTGAGAGAGAGAGAGACAGTGAGAGAGAGCATGAGTGGGGAGGATAGGATGAAGCAGGCTCCCTGGTGAGCAGGAGCTCAATGTTGGGCTCGATCCCAGGATGCTGGGATCATGACCTGAGCTGAAGGCAGACACTTAACTCACTGAACCACCAGGCACCCCTGGAGTTTTAGTTTTAAATGAAGTTCGGAGTTTTGTTTATCACATAGGATTAGACGCTATTAAATACTGAACTGAGATAATACTTGCCAGTTAACTGGACCATAATATTTTCTATTACCTTAAAGCTAAGGGTTCTAAATCCTGGCATTACTGACATTTTAAGCCAGACGATTCTTGTGCAGGACGAGTAGGCTATGAGAAGCCTTTCAGGCTTCTGCTCACAATAAGCCAGTAGGACCCCCTTCCCATTGTGACAGTCATGTCTCTAGACACTGCCAAATGTCTCCTTGGCGGGGGAGGTATCTGCTCCCTGTTGAGAATCACTGCCTTAAACTGAAGGGAAAAGTTACAGGATCTGTTTAAGTTCTTATTATTGGTTGTGGAATGTCTACTCAAACACTGAGAAAATGTAAAGAAACTATGAAAAGAAAAAAAAAAGAAAAGAAAAGGAAAAAAGTATTTTAATAACATGTCTCTTTACAAATGGCGTATGTATATGTATATATATAGTGGATGTATATAGTAAATAGTACATATATATTTATATTATATTTATATATAAAACTCACATTGCTGATCTAAAATTTATCTGATATCTATCTGCTATAATATATATAGTATAAACAGTATAAAGTATATATAGTATATAGTAAATAGCATATATAAACAATCTATATATTTACATGTTATATATAACATATATCTGATCTATCACCTACCTCATAACTAACTGCTATCTATTTATTAAAGGAATTGATTATAAAAGTACAACTATCATGGGAGGAGGGTCAATGGGTCTATCCCTTGAAAAGGCTGGGAGGACCAGAGATTGCCAATGGTTGTGCCTGGCATACCAGTTTCATAGGATTAGAGATCCCGATGCCCTCCGCGCTCAAGGTAATTGAGTAGGAACAATGCAGCCTGAGCCCCAGGGGCAGCTGCTGTTGGCTATGAGGAGTCCTACTTATTCATTCCAGTGGGCTATACAAATATTATTTTCCATGTGTATCTGAACTTAAAATTAACCAGCACTGCTTTAGACCTGTGGTAGCCACTAGTCACCTGGGGCTCTTGGGTACTTGAAATGCAGGCTGTGCTAGAGATTGAAATAATAATGTTTTAGATATTGCTGGTAAATAAATATATTAGTAAAATTAATATATTATTAGAGCATATTCCCTGCTGCTTTTTAAAATGTAACTACCAGAAAATTTTAAGTGACACATGTGGCTCACATTATATTTCTGGACAGTGATATTAGATGCTGAAAAAATAAACAAACACAAATTGAATACCTAGTATATACATTGCACTACTGGATTTAACTGTTATAGATAAAAATGCACATGGTCTATGTAATCATAATACGGCAGGGTGTGAAGTACAAGACTTAGGGATCTTAGAAGAGGAACTGACCTCAGCTCATTTTGGAAAAACAGCAAGTGCCATTAGAACCCGTGCAAGCAACAAATGCTTTTATAGGACCAGGAATATCTGGCATTAACCGATTCAAAAATGTATGATTGAGAGAGTCATTCTAAGTGTCTTAATATACTGCGCATATACTATGGATATGCTATCATATCCTATCAATTTTTATCTGGGTCCAGTCACTGTAGTGACCACTAGTCATATATAATCTGCTTCAACTATCAAAACCTCATGGTCTGGGTCCTAGTATTGGAGGCTGAAGAAACAAACACTTAACATCCTTTAGAAAAAAAACCCCAACCTTTCTCAGGGTAATTTTGGTCTCAAGTCTGCTTTTGAAATAATATGGCCTAATCAATCTAAATTTTCACAGGTTACCAACGGTAATATTTTCTATTTCTAGTCTCACCTCAAAATCTTGTCACTTTCCATGACAGAATGCCAAGAAATACAGAATCAAAAGAGGCATTTTTCCCTGTCTTTTTAGAACTAGTTAAAATGGTGTGATTAGAAAGTACGTAGAGTATAAATGCAAGATTATGAAAATAATTTTATAGTGAGTTATATCTTTCAGAATCCTTTGGGTACTCTGGTGATAGTATTCTCAATTTTATATATATATATGCAATATTTTTATATTATATATAATTTTAAATATATAAAGTATAAAAGTATTCAAAATATAAAAGTATATATTATATATAAATATAAAATATATTTATATATTTTATACTTTGTATGTTTTATTTATTATTATATATTTATATAATTTACATAATAAATATATTAAACACACATATATGAATAATGTATATTTAATATATAGAAACATATTTAATGGAAATATTTATGTAATTGCATAAATATATATTTATATATTTTCTATATTTACCTTTATAATATTAAATATAAAATATCTATAAAACACTTATGAAACATATACACAATATTTTATATATAAAATATAAAGCATATATACTGTTTTTAATACCACCATTGAGCTCTACATGTGGGACATATATGTAAGGTACACTGGTTTTTCAAAGAACATGAAAAAATTATTTTTAAATGCTTTGTCTTGTTTCCTTCTCACAAACATTGAGAACGTAGCAGGGTCTTGGGTGTGATCACACTGGTTTTAACACAGCCCAACTCTCCAAAGTTGCCTCTAACGATGACTTTCCTGGAGACAGGCTAGAATGTCCACTTCTATTTCCTGATGCTATAAATAATCATCCTCAGATGACAAGTCAAATTACAAGACTTTTACCATCATTCATTCCACTCATTTTGTTCTGAGAAGAGTAATGCAGAAGTTAAAGTAAATAGATGACTATAATATAGAGCATACTTTTTATTAAGCAAATAACTTGAAAGCGCTATAAATACAAACTAAAAATGTAAAAAGCACATGGTTATAAAGTCCATCATGGGGTCCCTGTAAACAGCAGTAAAAGTCTTTGAATATTGTGGTTTACAAATCGGATTTTAACAGCCAAACTTATAAAACAGTTTACGCTTTTCTGTTGTCAAGGGAGAAAAACTTGCCAAATTGTTCATTTTAAGTAAATACAACATCACCAATTAAGGAAGGCAAAATTTAAACACATGCCTATGATAATCAGGACATAGTTTGCTTCTGATTTCACTACTGATTTTAACAGAACAGTGTTCCTTCCATTTTCCCACAGCACCCAAGTGACCCCACACATACTTTTAGAAACTTGTAATCACACAGTGCAAATAAAAGGACACTTTACTGGAAAATACACAGTGTGGTACAATAATCCATCATTTATGAAAAATAGAATTCAGCCTTTTCTTTTTCCTCAGAGATTCAACTACTTTTTGAGGGTGAAGTTTACTGTAATTTAAAGATTTATGTTAAGCCAATGAGCAGTTTTTTCCCATTCCCATTTAAACTTTTTATTCAAAAATGAAAAGAGACTTAGGCGATACGGGTTTAAATGCTAAAGCATTTAATCTGATTTACAGAGGAATCACTCTTAATTCTACATATTTTTATCTCCACAAAAAGTTAACCTGAATTGGATTAGCTTTCCAGGTATTCTAGAATTTACTTTTATTTCCTTTATGCTTTCCTCTCTTTTCCCATTGATGGGTGATCTTTTCTTTCAAGCCCAAACAGAATATTTTTGAAAGCCCAAGAATTTTTAATAACAATATACAATTTAAATCTCAACACGCAGGCCAAAGGCATTAGCTTTGAGTACCATTCTTAACCTACTGAGAGATTTAATTGCTGTTAAAGCTGCTCACACCAAAGAATAGAATCCAGGTTTTTTGTTTTGTTTTGTTTTGTTTTGTTTTGTTTTGTTTGAGTGCAGTTCAGTTGACGCACAATTTTACGTTTATTTCAGGTGTGTAACAGTGATTCAACTTCTCTATATGTTATGCTATGCTAACCCCAAGGATTGAGGACTTGTTAAGATGATCTTCAGTAAATATTGCATATGAGAATAGGCATTAGCACTCCACAAGTTTTACACCCGACACAGCCACTGTGGTGTTAAAACTAACCCTAGGGGTGGGAAAACTTATTGTAACGAGTGCCCTTTGTATATTTATTTTTCAACTTTAGTAATGGCGGGGGTGGGGAATCAACACAGTTTGGATGATGAACATTCACAACCATTCTATTAAGGGATGGGAACCACAAAAGAAAACCCTCAAATTTTTCCAGAATCCAACAGTTTGGATAATATGATCCAGAACTGTGCATCTGCCAGAATTTTTCTTGCTGGGGACCTTATTTTGAAATATCCCCTTTTCCTGCCAAACTGCTGTTTTCGCGGTATTCCCATGTTACACTTACATGCTGTTATTATTATTTTTTTTAATTTGGAAATACTGGAGAGCTAACATTTCAGAAATGTTGCTAAAGGAAATGCTATTACAAACAACTTGCTAGGCTACTTGTCACTTTTTTGGTGAGGTTTTATGTAGGGATCGACATCAGGTGTGGATACATAGCTGTGTTAGCCACAGAGAGCTCCAGATCCTGTGAGTCTAGGAGGATGTTCAGGGCAAAGCTGGCGGCAGTTACAATCATCTTACCACACCGAAGTGTCCAAGGAGGGAGATCAAGAAAGAAATGACAAAATAAGGTTATATCAGGCTCTTAATCCCAACAGATTCCAAAACACTTCTCAAACCATCACATGGATTACATAACAAAGTTCTGAATTGTCTCCACTCATATTTTCCAATTATGACCTTGTACCAGGAATTGCCCTTGTACCACTTTCTTAGTTACGGAAACAAGAACGCTTTACCCAAAATTGATGGAAAATAGAAATCAAGCTTTAAAAATTTCTTTTCAGCCTCCCGCCTGATTCCTTTACAGGGCACACACGCTTGTGTTAATTCATGAAGCTGTAATATATACTGCTTTGCCCTCTCCAGTGTGCCGTTTAGGGGTTGCAAAACTTTGCATGTAACTCCCTGTGTCAGAGCGGGCAGAAAGGGTGAGTTTGGGCTTAATATACTGTTGGTCATTTAATATCTCTTTCTTTCACATGCTCAGTGTAAACAGAAGTCATAATTTCAACCCCAACTTGTAGGCTGAGAAACTAAATTATTGAAACTTTAAGTGGCTTACTTGAAACACAAATTACGATTAAATCTGGAAATAATTGAAAGAGGGAATGCAGAGCATTTTAACAGCAGCGCTTTGTTTTAACCACTTAATTCCCATGTAGATATTGTAGGAATACAAAATAAATGATCAGTCGAAAGAGAAGGGTAGGTGGATGCTATCTACCCAAGGATTCATATTTATGCTATCTACCCATTTACAGGGAAGTGGGAATTCATACACAGAAAAACGTTTACTTTTAGATGAAATTATCTAATTTAAGTGGTCAAATCTAAACATATTTTTCCATTTTCAGTGTCAATAAAGAGCTGACAATTTATTGTCACATCCCTGTCATTAAGCCATATGGAAATTCCATGACTGCTTTTTTCAGTAATAGATGTATCTGTGTGTCTACTTTTAAGGCATTTGTCTGTCTATGATATAAATCTTCATTGTCTTTCATGTATAAGCCTAATATTTTTATTTTACTGATAACATATCTGTGGTGTGTCTAGGTTGATGTTTTTCTGTAGGTTGAGTCAGGGCAATTTGTTTAAACTCTTTATAGCATTTAGTATAGCTTTGAATTATATACCTTTCTTGATGATGATGATGATGATGATGCTAACTTAAATTCTGTAGTGCAAATATTGAGTAATATTACCACAGATGTAATTTGCCTTCAGTTTTAAGTCTACATGGTTTCTTTCTCTGAACCAGAGTTGAAAAAGATATTTGCTTTAAAGATTATGAAAATACTACATAGTTGGAAAAAAAAGGAAAGAACAAAGAGAAAACATACTTAAATAGCAAAAACATATAGTGCATGTAAAGACAAATGATAACAATTTTTTCCTGAAATGGAATCGGATGCAGTATAAGATGTAAACATTCAGATCATCAAGACATCTTCTATTGACTAGGTATCTTCTCTTGTCTTCTTATGACTTGATACGGTGTCAGTAAAACTTTCTCACTTGTTCGAAAACTGATAAACTCGTAAAGTAAGTGGTTACTGGGCTAAGGCAGTAGCTGATTTTGAAAGTGAAATGACTAAAAAAAGAAAAAACAATAACACAGGGCATTAATCCAGACAAAGGGCACCACGTAGTAGAAATATGTTTTCCATGAGAAAAGGACATATATTAAATACAGGAATGGGTTCTTTCCTGGTAACAGAAAACTGGCCCCAGTCATATCAAATAAGAGCCCTATAGATGAATGTGAACATCAGAGACTAAAAACAAAAAAACAAAACAACAGAGTTTGTAGGCATGACAATTCCACCCTAGAGGTAACAGCATGGCAAGATTCTAGGAAATTAACACTTAGAATTCTGTGGGAAAAAAAGCCAAGTTGGAGAATGAAATGATATTCATATTTAAGAGTATTGGGCAATTTCAATGCTGATTTTACATACTGACTCAGATACCAGACCGTGCTTAGCAGTATTTAAATTGGGCGGGTGGTATTTGAATCTTCCTTCCAGATAGACAGAAATAGAGAGAGCTACCACTACATATTGTGCGTGCGTATTTGTTTGTACCTTTGTGAAAATGTATTCTCAGAGGGTATAGAGGAGAGTAATATATGACGACTTTGAAGCTTTCTCTTTAATCTCTAAACTCCTGGCCCTCCGTGTGATCAAGAATATGCAACAATGTATCCTGAATTTTTCAAACATAAACATTTGAACTAGGACATAAAAACATATATTTCAGACTTAGGTAGTTCAAAAGAAATCTTAAGCTAAATAATCAATATTTGAGAGGAAGTGGTAGACTGAAGTATTTATTTAGATTTTAGAAGTATTTATTTAGAAAAGTTAAATTTATATGTATATAAGATATATTTAATTTATAACTTTTCTATATGACAAATAAATATATATTTACCTTTTCTTAAATCTAAATGTTGTAATATGGATAGTATTAATCCTTTTAAGGCAGACTCAATTTCCACTTTAACTAGCCAATCTGATCGTCCTAATATCACATGTATTATTAATAATGACTGATGTTCTTAGACTACTGGCAATGTGACAAGAAACTATACCAAGTATGTTACATCTCATTTAATCCTCATAATCATTCAGTGTGGTGGGTTCTCTTATTGCTGTCCATTCTACAGATGAGGCATCTGAGGTTCAGAGAAGTTAAGTCACGTAGCAAATTAAGTGGCAGAACTAAAATCAGATGCAGGGCTGCCTGACTTCAAGCCCGTGGGAACTCCTAACCTGCCCCACTGCCTGCCTCTCCATCTGTTTGGCAATGCTGTCAAAGTTCTAAGGTCATAGAAAGATGGCAATAGCCTCCCACTATAGTCAAGGACTTTCAATACTTCCAACAGAAGGTCTTAAATTATCTGCTGTACTTAAACTGCGGGCTGAAATGACTCTAGGTGGCATGCCTCACTATAGACCTATAAGGGAAAATAAGTTGCCTTCGGTGAGATTAGTGAATCACAGGACAGCAACAGAGTTGATGGCTGGATACTCTGCGGACTGCCAGTCAGAACAGCTGAAGATGGCATCTGGGTTGCACAGAGCCGTAACCACTGTGAACACAAATTGAGCTCTCCTGCTCTTGGGCTGTAGGCAAATATGAGAATGACTCTCCATGATCCAGGTGGCTGTGTGTAGCAAGACGAGAATAGATAGAGAAGTAGAGACATAGGGTGGGGATTGGGACTCCCTTTGAAGCAAATGGGCTAGCAACCTAGCCAGATCTTTCAATTTTTTAGCCCTTGACTCCTGTCATCACACAATCGTTTTCAAAGACAGACAGACCTATACCTAGCCCACAGTAGTATGAGCACGTGCATTCTCATCTATAAACCACTTAGCACGTCTCCCAGCCAAGTCAGGAAATTTCATTCTTCTCTCTGCCCCACCACAGAGTCGGCTTGTTTTTTTCCTGGTTGCTTCATAGGAGCAAAGCTCCAGGGTGAGTATTTAGGGAGAAAGCAGGTAAGGGCCACTCATCTATGACCTCCTTCCAACAGCTAATAT
Organism: Ailurus styani; assembly: GCA_002007465.1. Lineage (NCBI taxonomy): Eukaryota > Metazoa > Chordata > Mammalia > Carnivora > Ailuridae > Ailurus > Ailurus styani. The sequence goes on from LNAC01000068.1 coordinate 4,345,912, forward strand.
TGCTTCTTCCAAGAACAAACAAACAAAACAACAACAAGAACAGCAAAACCAAAAACAACGTATATTCCTTTCTCTCTCATTCGCCTCTTCTCTCTTTTGAATGCTACAGGTTTTGGATTTTGAATCTGAATCTCAACTCTGTCACCTAACAGAGGTCAGATCTCATTCAAGCAATGTAAGTTCTTTGTGTATCTATTTTCTCATCTGGTAAATGGGGCTGATAATATCTACATCTTGTATAAATTAAATGCCCCCATTATTTGCAAACACACAACACAATATCTAGTGTATAATGAGCATTCAATAAACACTAACAATTATGAATTATGAGGTTATGATAGATGTTTCCTATCACAGTCATGATCGTAATAATCAGTAAGTGGACAGAACAGGTGGTATGAAAAATGCCCTCCTCATCCTCCATCCCAGTGTCTCTTATTTTTTTCAACATGTACTGGGCATTTACTATGTATCTAGTACTTTTAGATTATAACCTTAGCTGTTGCATAAATTAAATATATATTAATTTACATAACATTAAATATATATTAATATAGACACAATTTTCACTGCTATTTGGCTCTCAGTTAAAAAAAAAGTACTTGTATACACCCCCAAGAGTTTATCAGTGATTAATTTCTGCCAGGTAGAGTATATTTCAAGACTTTGAACATGTGTTGAAATCATTGGGTTTTGAAGAACTATCCATTAAAGACTTTCTGAACTGTGACAATGGATATTGACAGTGCTTGTCAGACTAAACCACTATTGATTGGCTCACATCATGTGTATAGCAAAACCAATTTCTTTCAAGTGCTTCTTCCTAACTGAAATACATTATTGAGCCTTCCTCTCTGTTTATTATAACACCCCAGCTCATCGTATGTAACACATCCAGCAAAAAGGTTTCTCAATGAAGGAAGCAGCAAACTATAACACAGAGAGAAGTGAAGGCACTTAGCAAGCCAAATAGTCTTGTGCTGTAAGATGCTTTTCCTTTGGAAAATATCGATTCTTTGCAGAGTCTTGTTTTTATTTTACAATCTTCTTGAATATGGAAAGATCATGGACTAACAGAGCTTTGCTCTTGTTTAATGATCCTGTGACTCTCATGGTTTCTACCCCTGAATGAAACTATTTTAAGTATTGTGCGTATGTTTAAGTTGTGGGAAAGAAAGTGTTTATGTTGGGTCACTGCTGCCCTGCCCACAAACACACACAGCACTACACACACACGCACACACACACACACACACACACCCCAGGGATGTGACTTTTCTCAAACCTTAGAATGCTTTCTCCAGTGAGCGACCCAGGTCAACTTTGGCCATATGCTATGTATTGTACAGTGTTATTATTAATTTGAATTTGCATTGTTCCTTTCTTCCCAAGAGGGCACATTTCTTACTGAAATTATGCTTTTACATAACAAAGAGCAGTTCTCATAATACCCCGTGAGTGGGAAGAATTCCAGATTTATTTTTTTATTTGAAAATATTATTAAACAAAACCTAAATGACATATCTTCCACAAGTACGAACTGATCATATCTCATGCTTTCTGCAGTGTTCTAGGAGCATTCCTGGGTCCAAAGAAACTTCAGTCCTAGTTTCTACTCCTTAAGAAGCTCNTTTTTTTTTTTTTTTTAATTATTTTTTAAAGATTTTATTTATTTATTTGACAGAGAGAGAGAGATTACAAGTAGGCAGAGAAGCAGGCAGAGAGAGAGGAGGAAGCAGGCTCCCTGCTGAGCAGAGAGCCCAATGCGGGCCTGATCCCAGGATCCTGAGATCATGACCTGAGCCGAAGGCAGAGGCTTTAATCCACTGAGCCACCCAGGCGCCCCTAGTTTCTACTCCTTAAGAAGCTCACAGTTTACGGTATATAAATGCCTGGGGAAAGCAGGGTAATCCTAAATTCTTAGCATAATTCTCAGGGTATTCCTAAAATTGCCACCCCTCTAAAAAACGAGCCTTCCAGCTCACATGAATCACTCTGATGATAAAACGGGGGAGATTTTGGTTAACTCTACAAATGCTGAATTCAATGTGGAATAGTGCTGACAGTTTTTCTCCTAAGTGTGGTTGGAAATTAATTTTTTTTTTTTGCTTATAGGGGTGGTAAATGCTAAATGAGCAAAATATGTCATTCTTCAAAGCCCCTTATTAAGCAACAGAGTTCCAAGTTTACTTGAAAGTTCTAGATTAGGGTTTTTCCCAAGATAAGGATCCCTTTGAGTCCTGCCTCCTGCCGAATGCTATGGCCCAGGAGAATGGCTGCACTCAGCACCCTGGGCCATGCCCTCCCTCTGCCTTTGCCCCTTGCCCGTGGCCTTCTCACTCCCACATTCCCTCGCTCTGAGACAGGCTCCTGGCCTCGGGTCTGCTCTCTTGGCATTCTTTGCAGGGGTCACAATGTCCTGAAGAACAGTTAGTTGTCAGAGTGGCAGCCTCCCATGCTTTTTGTCAGAGAAAGATCAGGAAATGTCAGGCCAGTCAGTTAGTTCCTCACAAAATAGTTTTAGTGGGACAGAACCTTCTATTAGGGGAATCACTTTGACATCAGCTTCTAGCTATTTGTGCCCAAATGTGCGTGCGAACTGCTGAGACCCTCCCCCACAAGAAGGGTACTGGAAATGCACAGGGTTTGCTGAGCAGATCTGAGGCCACAGTATGTAGTCTATGGCTAAGCGTTTGGGGATAGTAGAGCAGTTTGTCCTCACAAATGCTGACAGACAGCTGCAGTTTGCAGCTGGCAGTGAGCTTATGCTCGCTAAACAAAGATCTAGCTGGAGCCCGGTGAATACTTGGCTCCATTGCAATAATCATAATTCATAACGTACATTTCTAAAGAAGGGGGAAAAAATAGGAAAAGACCCATAAAGGCACATATCATCGTGACACTTGATGTGGTCGGGATCCAGGCTGCATTATTTGTTGTCCATTTGGAATCTAGTTGGGGTCCTGTATTGAGACGGTGGTCACTATGTGGGTGTCAAATGGCACTGCCTTCTGCTTTCCAGCCACACCTTCAGACTGACTCGTCTTTCCGTTAAAAAATAGTGATGGGAGATTTACTTTCTGTCAAAAACCAGTTATTATCTCAAATCTGTATTTTTCTAAATGAGTTCACTGTAATCAAATTGCCAAGCTTTTTCTTGCTTTTTGACCATCAGATAACCCCATTCTTGGGCACAGTTTGTGTTGGAGTTCCAGAAACATGAAATATTAACTCTGGAGTGAACTAGAGGGAACACAGAGTCGATGCTCCTGACTTCGAAGATGATGAAAAAGACACCCAAATTGCTTAAGCCACTTGTCTAAGGCCACGTTGTAAGAGGCAGAAAGGTAAAGATTTGATTCAAGTTTCTCAACTTTCATTTCTGGGTTTTTGTCAGCATATCCTTATGTCTCTCTAATCCCAGATTTAATTTGACTAGAAACACTGTCCCTAAATCCAGAAGATTGCTACCAAGGAGCCAGTTTTGTTGCTGTGGGCGCCCACTACTGGCCCAGTTCTTCCAGTGACCAGGAATTTTCTCTTCGAATCTAAGTGAAATCATGTAATTGTTTTATTCTACATATTTAGAATTAGAGAGTTTTAAAGAGAATATGGAAATATATTTACATTTATATGCATAATTATGCATAAGACTATGAAAAATACATGCCCCACAGGAGAAATTACAGTAACCTTTCTTTTGACATGTAGCAATGGTAAGTGTTTTTCTACTACTCTTTTCTTTAACTTTTGGTAACCTGAAATCTGTAATAGATTATTATTATTTGGGGTTTTAACCCTTCCCTTTCCCTGAGGGGAGAGGATCCTGCTGCCAGTTGCCAGGACACTCCTCCTGACACAGATGTCACTGAGGAGAGTGCTTTGCTGGATAGCCTCTCCATGTGTTTCGGCCTAAATTAGGAGGGGATGGAGAAGATTGAGCTACGGATGGCAAAATTCATTTCACACAGTTCCAACTCCTCTGAAATTCGAACTTTTGGGTTATTGAACAGGCTAAGATCTTGGTTTTCTTCAAGCATGTTTACTCTTGACAAAGTAGAACTTCTGGTCTTGGAAAAAAGTGTCTTTGGGTTTTTAAGGTCTCCGAAAGCTTCTTGAGACATTAAGTACCTCTTACATAAAATAACACAGTGATGATTTAAGACCGGAGGAACTGGAAATGAGCAGATTAAATGACCTTTAAAATACACATAGGTTTAAAATTGAAAGGAAAATGCACTTAACAAAAAAGCATTTGGGATTTATTTCTAAAATATGGTTGGAAACATTAAGCAAATTCAAAATGAGGCAACGCACACACATCCTCATTTTGACTTAAAGATCTACTTTAAATAACACAACAGATGTAGTCATCAACATCCATTCCAACAGGGACACTGTGGATGGTGAGAAAGGCACGGTAAGACTTGAGTAATAAGAACTACTGTCATTGTTATCCCTTAATCCTTCAAACTGTCAAAGCAGAACCAAGAGTAAAAGAGAAATATTCTAGCAGGATCTGACTCCCTCCCTGTTTTGTCAAGCAGTTCAGTTAGGAAATTTCCACCAGGAAATATTCCCTTAAATTAGTCATCAGAAAGCAAGTGTAGCTATTTTCATTCAATAGCACGAGAGAAAAAAAAAATGAAAAAACACCTGTGGATTTTAGTCTGAAAACATTCCTGACAACACAAACAGGTGCTGGCTTAAGTAATGACTAAGAAAACG
>LNAC01000068.1:4350834-4463334 GCA_002007465.1 Ailurus styani
GAGGGGTGGGGGGGCGAGGGGGGGGTTGGAACAGAGCCCTTGCTAAGGAAAACTGAACTTAATTGCTCCATTGTGAGGAAATGGCCAACTGAGAATTATGTGCTCCGGGTCACAAAGCATTTTGGCAAAATATTTATTTTGCCAACATTGTGGCCACACGATATAAACTGTCATTGGGATACTTGCAGAATCAAGAATGAGGGTGGGGGCGAGGCAGCTCTCCACCGTACAGTTTCAAATTTAATGGGGCTCCCTATACTCTCATCAAGCCTGACACATAGTCGCCGGTCAGTTAAAAAAAAATTTAATAACTGCATAGTGTCTGAGCAAAATTCATGGTAGAAAGCACACAGACTTTTGTGTTAAGAGATCTGATCTTGAGTTCACAGATCCACCATTAAGAAAGTGTGTGACTTCGCAGCCCTGCATTCCAATTTCTTCATCTGTATAACAGCGATATAAATATCTCAATTGCAATGTTGTAAGGATTAAACAGTATGATGTAAAAGACCGCGATGGTGTACGTTTGTATGTATACAGGTAGGTTGCCATCTTTGTCCTTTTTTTCTCCCTTCTTCCTCATCTTCATCATCCTTAACATTACCAACGGAAGTTACAGGTTGCACTGGACTCCATAAAACTGAATTAAATGGAGATGGTCCTTGGGCTTTGGGAGCTCACAATTAAAAATCACAATACCTGTATGTCTAAGCAGAAAGAAGGTATGGATACTTGAAGAAATTTAGAGTATGTATATAAAAATTATGTTAAGCTTATATTAATATTAGCTAACGGTAAAGAGCTATGTCCATATGACATAGGAAGAGCCCTAGAAATTGTTTGTTGAGACACTTTTCACTTTTTTTATACTTTTGCACGTTGTATACCAAATTCTGTAACTGCTTGAGTGTTTATTAATTGCAATTTTTTTTGGAAAGAAATGTGTCACCAATATAAATCCTGTCAGGTGATGCATGGTGTGGGTTACTACTAGCACTTTTGCTAATAATAATAACTTTAAAAAAACAGTAATAAAAATCTCTTATTTTATACATTACTTTAAGATCGAAATCTTGTATCTAACCAAACAGAAATGTCAGGAGGTCTGCTTTGATAAATATGGCAACAACATTACCTCATATAATGATAATTGTTATCAGAATCATCTCAGAAGTCCATCCCATGCCATGCAGCCTCAGGGCACACAAATGTGTCCTTTAATAATCACAGCTAAAACATCTTTTCTATATTAAAAAAAAAAAAACTTAAAGACCCTTAACACTTGATTTATTGCAGATAGAATGTCACTTCCGGAGAAAATCTAAAGACCCGGGGAGCTGAATTATGAGTGTGGGAGTGGGTCAGGTGTGACGGAATAGGTTAGTAGGTAGAAGACCCTTTTGCTTTGCTGCTGTAGTTCATAGGGCCATATCCACTACTTTTAAGCAAGATTAGCTTTGACCAGTAGAGTAATAGAAAACTCAGAGTGAGTGTCTTTCTTGGTAAGCTTCCATACCATACTACCAGATAGAGACGATTGGTCATATTTATTGTCACTAGACATTCTGTTTCAGGTACATTGGCCTCACTTTTTCTTGAGCACATCCTAACTCAGGGCCTTTGCACATGCTGCTGCTCCCTCTGATACAGCATTCTTTCTTTAGATATCTACATTTTCCCTCACTTCCCTAGGTCTTCTCCCAAATGTTTTCACTCCCAGACTCTCCCTCTCTATTCAAAATCACAAGCTTTCCCCACTTAGCTGTTCCCTATTTCTCTCTCTCTCTCTTTTTAAAGTATCACCATCTCACCAGTACATCTTTTATTTCCTTTTTTGACATCTCTCTTTCCCCCCACCAGAATGTTAGCACCATAAGAGCGGGATTTTTGCCTGCATTTTATTGTATTGTATTTATTTTTCAGAGATTCTAATCCCAGTACCTAGAACAGTGCTGGGTAAATGACAAGTGCTCGGTATACATTTATTGAATGAATTCAAGAATACTCTGAAGTCCTTTTTTTAGAAAAATAAAATCTCTAATTCTGTTTTTTAAACATTTTTAATGTGTAGATAAAACCTTATGTTCCAGGAAATTAAATTTTCACCTAATATTTTATAAAGAAGGAAAATTATAATTGTTATTATCATTGAAATACTGCCTGAATTTATATCCACAACAGATCTGAGAAGAGAAACAGACCCAGGCTCCAGGCCTTTTTCTTTAAACCATGAACATCTAGAAAAAGTTGTGGTATTCTTTCCTTATTTACCTATCTACAGACATGAGTATGAAATCACATTGTTATCCTTCCTGTCTTATTTAAATAAGAAAAAGAGAACTCATATATAAAACCCATTAAGTATCTTTCAAGAATATTTATATATCCAAGGATATATTAAAATTATTCTAGAAGGTATTTTTTAAGAGGAAGGTAAATGAGAGATGAAGGGAAAAAATTGTAAAGGTAGAAAACTTGCATGGTGAACAATAATAAGACTGATAAGGATGATGAGGGTGATAAACTCAACTCTCAGTAACAATTTAAGAGAGAGAAAGAGAAATGGAGTGATGAACAGGTGCTGAGGTTCCTGGAAAGGCTGATTCTGGCCTAGCATGGGGCTGAGATCATAGACCCGACCCCCTAACCCAGTACCATCCACATATGTAATTATAAATATTCTAGTAACCATATCAAAAANCCTAACCCAGTACCATCCACACATGTAATTATAAATATTCTAGTAACCATATCAAAAAAGAACCAGCAGGCATTAATTTTAATANGACCCCCTAACCCAGTACCATCCACATATGTAATTATAAATATTCTAGTAACCATATCAAAAAAGAACCAGCAGGCATTAATTTTAATAATATATTTTATTTAATTCAGTCTATCCGAAGTATTATCATTTCTCCATGCAATCACTATAAAAATTATTAATGAGATATTTTAAATTCTTTCTCTTGTGCTAAGTCTTTGAAATCTGGTGTACATGTCACACCTATCTCCAGCACATCTTAATTCCAGCTCCCAGAGTTCAAATGCTCAGTCACCACAGGTGGCTAGGGACCACCACATTGGGCAGTGCAGTTCTAGAGGAAGCCTCTGGGTGTCATGTTTGAGCACTGGCATGTGTCCATGTAGAGATGACTCCCTGGAGCCCATGGGCGGGGCATCATGGCAGTTTGGTGACCTGACTCGGAGAGAGCCTTATCTCAACAGTGGGCAGGAATGTGTCAGAAGAGAAAGCTTTCAATTACAAAGCCATGTGCCTGTGACAGAAATCAGAGCCACCAAAACCCAAGACTTTTTTCTGATGTGGGTTGTATTTCCAAATCTTTCTCCACCTGGCTCTTTGTTAGCATCTCAGTAGGACCATGTGTATGGGAATCCAGAGTGATTCATGACAGATAACAATTAGGAAAAAGCAAGGTGACTTTCACTGTATCTCAAGTTGCTAGGGTGGGTCAAATGAGTTACACTCTATTCTTTCATTTGCAATAATTAGACTTCTGAATTTTAGTATGCCTATTGTCAAGTGCTGCTCTGTTGTAGCGTGCCCCCTATGAAACATGCCGGTCATCTGCCCAATTGGTTTTATACCCAAACACTAAAATAGATCTGGAAGGAATGAGTGGGTTAACTATAGGTTTTCAGGGGCTAGGTGTTTTAAGTCTATAATCTGTGCTTCCTGTGATCAGGACAGTTATAATAATTTCAAAGTGGCAATGCTTATTGACTTTCCTATTAAACAGAAGTATACTTTTGAAAACTCATGGCAAAACGCGAAATTTAAATTCTCACAAAGGGTCAGTTTCAGATGATCCATTTTAATATAGGAAAGACTGGGTAGGCACTGCCTGGTTTACAGTGTTTTCCCCAAATCATGGCTTTGGTCTGGGGAGAAAAGTTGGAGACACACACATTCAGACATACTACTGTATACTTGACTACAGAATAAACTGGTTTTGTTCAATTTGAGGTTTGGTTTTGCTCTTAATTGCCATATATTTAGCTGACTTGACTGTACAATGATTTGAATAGACTACTGATTTTACTTGTATGCCATTTCCCAGTATGGGAATCAATTCACATAGTCTCAGCCAAAAATTATTCAAACTCAGAAGTGTATATGTCTCCCAACTTTTACATCAAACACACACACACACACACACACACACACACACACACACACACACACACAACTCACAAAAGAACCCATAGCATTCTATGGGCCAGGTGAGCTATACTGCGCCATAAACCCTAGGATTCAATAATAAAACAACCAATCCATCATGACATTGAATACAAGCAAAGGGAATTCTGAGAAAGCAGATTGACTTGTTGGATAATAATATTATCCATTTCTAATAGGTTTATGAAACTCCAGAACCAGTTATCAAAACCAAAGCCATATTCACCTTGATTTTCAGCTGAAACTTTCAGGACCAACTTTATTTTTCCTCCAAATGATTTTGCTCTTATTGAAAATATTCATCAGATATCATTTTAAAATGTTCATCTTTAAAAGTCCCTAAAGAAAAGTTGAATATCAACAAGATTCTGCTTTACTTTTAAGAACAAGATCATGTCTTAAATATGATAAGTAGGACAAAAATGTTGTTAGGGAAAAAAAGAAAAAAGAAAAGTGGCTCCCAATCCTCTTGAAATTTTTAGTGTGCATGTAAGTACTTAAAATATAAACTACATAGCAATTGACACTGTGAAGCAATACGTAATCAAAGAAGACACTGTGAGGCAGATTGCAAACTTCCCTTGATCATGTTTCCCAGCTTTAAGAAATCAAAGGTCTAATAAACATGAACTTGAACTACAATGAACAGACTCAAATCATCCTTAAAAAATAGGTATTTACAACAACAAAGTAGTACTGTAATGGCACAGATAGATGAACTAAGCTTAGATCTGTGTAATATAAAAAAGGAAACTGATTATATAGTACAAATAATTTTGCTGTAATATGACAGCCTAATGACTTAAGTGCCCAATATCGTCATTATGGTTCTGAACCCCTTGTGCATTAGCAATAAAGACTCAATATAACTACTGGATAATTCATATTTTTCCATGAAAATCTTGTTCTTCTTTTAAAAGAGTTGCATCTATAAGATCTGTAAGCCTAAATGGAAAAAGTTAATAACTTGAATTGTGTATTATGTCTATGATGTGATCTAAAGGTGTTCTCACCAAGTTTTTAACCGATCTTTTTGATGGAGGGAAACAATAGTTTTGGACATTTGGGTTTATTTTAAGGTTTTACAGTCAAGTAAGAAATGCCTATTTTGTTGTACTTATACATTAATTTATTGAGTATATAAATCCCTGAAGACTGTGTAGTCCAAAGCTGACTACTGTTACCTATGTGATCAATGCATTTTAACTTCATGAGAAAGAATAACTGAAAGTCTAGCAAGTGTTTAAAATGTTCACCCTAAAAAAATAATAATAAAAAATAAAATAAAATGTTCACCTTTACTGAATATTTGCCATGAACATAGCTATTAGTTTAACCTTTTTTTTGCCGGACAAGGCAAATAAATGGTACAGAAGAGCGATCAAACAAAAGACTGCAGAAGAAATCACGGAATTGAACACTATGACGAGGCATTATTTCAAGTGTTCAGATCCATTTCCTTGGACCCCCCAAGTCTTTATGTTTGCTAGAAATCTCTCCTCTCTCTTATTATAATACGAAGGAAAGCGGTGCTTAAAAGTGTAGCAAGCGTAGGTGTTTTCAGGCTACAGAGTCATGTATCACGAAGCTATTTTTCTAAGAGATGCTGAGAAACATGAGAAATTAAAGACGTTATTATCTTGTATTTTCTTCTTTTAACGTTTGTAAGGGAGCAGCTGTGCCCAATTCTTAGTGTGAAAGGAAAACCATATCAATTTTACTCATTTTTGCGTTTGGAATGAACATGTGATGAGAAGTACATTTTGCCATTACCGAACCGGGAGATGTGACAATAATTGTAATGGGTGTTGTTTCATCTACCTGCTAAACTGGGCCTCCTTGCTCAAAATATGGTGTTGTGGGGTGGCATCAACCATCTGGCATCACAGAATGAGAGTTTTACAAAGAAACTTCTTGGATGTCTAAAAATGACGTGAGGATAGACAAGCCCCTCAAGGGTGTCTGCACAGATGCAAATCACTTCCATTTGCAAATGTGTGCACAAAAGAGAGGATGGAATTACCGAGCGAATGGCTCCCCTCAATTACCTGCTTTGTGCCTGAATATGCTTGATTTATGAGGATAGGACTAGGAGTCAGGAACTTGAAGAATGAAACCAGAAGACAAAACCCATCATGTAAAATACTCCTTTCCACTAATACTCAAAACACAATGTATGAACACTTGGACAAATATATAAGCTGGATTTATACAACCAACTCTTTCCCCTCATAAGCTGAAATTGAAAAAAAAAATTCAATTCAAGCTGTCTTTTCCACGAGTGTTGAGAAACTGCATTGTTTTGAAAAAAAAATTGGCTCGATTTTCACAATTAAAAAAAAAATGGATACGTAAAGAGTAAGATTGTGCCCATAAAAGCCAATTGTTTCCAAACTGCACTGTATTGTTTGGCCCAAATAATTTGTCCTCCTATATGGAAGTAGGAAACCATGACAGACTGAAAATACAATAGCCAATCAAAATAGAAGTTCTTCTCTGAGATCACTTTATCATCCTGGGGATATTTGCTAGGACTCCCAAATAACCCCCCCACCTGCCCAGTGTGACAAAAACAAACTACAGAGACAGCGACACAACAGAAACCATTTTTGGAATGAGGAGAAATAAGGAAAGAATTCAGTTTCTATGTTGTCAACGCTGTTCGAGAAACTGGTTTGTTGACAGGCAAACATGGCTGTCTGTTAAATAGAGTCTTCGAGAGAGACACAAGGCATCCAAGGCATGGTGGGAAGGGTTTTCTGTCTTTTTTGTGGAAGGAACTAGAGAGTAGATGTGAGTTTGGGCTTCTGAGAAGTGTCATGCCTAACCACAAATGGAGATAGTGAAGCTAATTAAAAATGTCACTGTTGCTAATATAACAAAAGGTGGCCCTTAGTTAATTTTTATGTGCTGAGATGTCAAAAGTAGTGATGAAAAGAAAAACATATTTATACTTTTTCGCACTTGCTTAGCATCTAAAAGGTAATTATATTTTCAAACATATTATGCTTTTATTATATATAATATATCAGCATAGCTTTCTGCTAAAAAAAAGTGTAAATGAGGATTTTAAAATACTGTGTCAGTCACACCCTAAAAATGTAGATATCAACACGATGAAGAAGGACTCAGTGACTAGATTTCCTATACATTTAATAGCCCATATTCATCAGATCTGAGAGTAAAGATTATAGCAATTATCTATGATTCTAGAACTGGACCTTTGCTTTTCTCTGAGCTGGTCGCCTTAGTAAAAATAATGTGGGATTTTGGTCCAGCCCTGGAAATGACAGCCAGCTGCAGAAACTAGTTTGACTGACCTTAGCACCCACTGTTCCTCCTTTCCTCCTCCTTCTTCCGCTCTTGCTTCCTTCACCCTGCCTTAGCTCATCTCAGGTCTCTTGGTTAGTGCTTATTAAAATGTACTTAAAAATGTTCATGGAAAGCCACAGAAGAACAAAAGTAGGAAGAAAAATAGGAAGAGTGTAAGGAGGAAAGAAATAGGGAAGAGGGAAAAATTACAGCAGTATGTTCAAGTGGGGGCTAGGAGAACCATTTTGAGGGAACAATGGGAGAAAGGCCGTCCATCTCAAAATTCTGAAGGTGCATTGACCTAAGGAACTATTTTAAAAGAAAGGTTTTTAGAAAGTTTTAAAAAGTAAAATTTGTTATAATAAATACTTGATTGTGAAAAGGACATCATTGCTTTAGTCGGGTGAAAAGGATTTTCTTACAAGGTAAAAGAAAATTATCCAATAAAAGATCTGAAGTTGATGTGGAAATCTAATCAATAGGATTTTGAAATCATGAGTATCTATGGTAAAGGAAAAAAGATTAGAAACTAAGAAACATTAGGAGGGTGCAGCCTAGAATAGAAATCTCTAGCAATGCCATAGTCCTCCAAAACAAACTTCTTGAGATGTTTTGACAATTAACAAGTAAGGAAGCAATATTAGCTTTGATTATATCACTTCCACTGTAACAGAAATTGTCTTGATGAGAAACTGTCCTAGAAATTTCTGTTATTTACACTTAGAAATATAAATAACTTGTCTGGCAAGACCAAGCATAGCTTTCTAAACTTATATGAATATACAGAGAATTATGAAGTTAGTTACTTATTTTTGCTTTTTATGTTTGCCACAACGTTTGCTATATTAATAAAAATTCATTTTAGGTTATGCTAGTGTATGTCCTCAATCACTAACGGAATTTGTTCTGTTTACTCAAATTTAGAACTCCATTTTCTATAAAATTATTATAATTCCAGCTTATTCTTTTTTCAAGATTTTATTTATTATTTATTTGAGAGAGAGCGCACAAGCAGGGGGAGCTGTGGAGGGAGAGAGAGAAGCAGGCTCCCTGCTGAGCAGAGATCCTGATGCCAAAGTCAACCCCAGGACCCTGAGATCATGACCTGAGCTGAAGGCAGACGCTTAACCCACTGAGCCACCCAGGCACCCCAATTTCAGCTTATTCTTTATTTCTATCAAATTATATCTAACTTACTAGGTCACCATTAAAATAAATATGATTAAAGAAATTATCACTGACCTCAATTCTCCTAACCTCAATTTAATAAATTGAAAGAGGTCATTTAACTTATTCTTCTTGGAAAATAGACTTTACTTCCAAGACTCTAGAAGTTCCAGCTAGTCTGGCCTTGGCTGTCATCAGTCTCACACAATCAAAGCTAAATAAGTGGTTTTGACTAAAATATAATTAAATTTATAGGTATTCCAAAAATTATAAGTCACTTTATAAACTTGTTTTTTGGAAAAAGGGTGAAACGTACGGGTGAAAGCAGAATTTTGCTGTTGAATGGAGATGTCTTCACGAACAGGACAGAGAAGTGTGTGAGTTTCTGCCAGGTCTACCCATCAGAGAATGAACTGCAGAGTAGGGGAGCTAATTCTAATTTTGCCCAGCCACTTAACAGCTGTGTGACGTTGGGGAAATGAATGCACCTGTGATGGCTTTTTAATGTGTCGGCCTCACTAGTCTGAACTACGGACCCTAGTTATGCAATCACACACTAATCTAGGTGCTGCCACGAAGGGATTTTGCAGAGGAAATTAAAGTCTCTAATCAGTAGACTTTAAGTTAATCGGAAGTGAGCTCTTTAAAAGAGGGTTATGCCTTCCTTGAGGTCAAAGCCTCCAGATAGCTCCTGCCTGGAGGATTCCAGTCTGGACCTGATTTCCCCTGACTGCTTGCCCTATGGACTTCAAACATGCTAAGCCAGCCCCCACAATTTTTCCTTGTTATCTCTCCCTCTAGCTATGTGTCTGTCTGTGCATCTGTCCATTCTCCTACTAGTAGTGGTTCTGCTTCTCTGATTGAACCCTAATGTATACAGTACCTTTATGGTCTAACTTTTATCTCTTGTAAGAGTAGGAAGTTGGTTAGGTATAATCTCAGTTACCATGCCACCTTTAGCTCATGGGACTGTGACCTGGGGCCAGCATTCTCTTTACATGTGGGACATTTTTAAAGAAGGTAAGTCAATTTCTTTTGTTCACAATTATTTTTTTAAAAGATTTTTTATTTATTTATTTGACAGAAAGAGAGATCACAAGTAGGCAGAGAGGCAAGCAGAGAGAGAGGGGGAAGCAGGCTCTTCGCTGAGCAGAGAGCCCAATGTGGGCCTCGATCCCAGGACCCTGAGATCATGACCTGAGCCGAAGGCAGAGGCTTAACCCGCTGAGCCACCCAGGTGCCCCTTTTGTTCACAATTATATCTCGGGTGCATAGAACAGTGTCTAACATATTGCAGGAATGGATGGATGGATGGCTTGGACTCTGTTCTCTGTGTGTACTGGGAATGTGAAGTGTGTCTAACTTTCAGTGAAGCTTTGTGTTTTCCTATCATCGTCTCTGTGAGAGAATTAACGATCAGGAACTATCTCTTTTCTGCAGCCTTTTAAGCTCTTTAAGTGTTTTTTCAAAGTTAAAACTTCAAGCTTTCATTTTTGTAAAGAAAATGTTCCACTCCAAAACAAAATAATAATAATAGTAGTAGTAGTAGTAGTAGTAGTAGTAGTAGTAGTAATAATAATAATAACCAAAGCAAGCAACAAAAATCCCTGGCAGAATGGAGATGATGAGTCAATCCCAGTTTATGTTTACACTTGACCACAACCATCTCTACATTTCATGTGCACCTGCACATAGTCCATTTTTAATGGTGAACTTCCAGTCCTGTTGGAGCCGGTGTCAATACCCATTTGTTCAATATACTATGCTGACACCCCAAAGGGGTATTACGTTTACAGGCTTTTTCAGAAGAAGAACTAATTAGCATCTTTTTAATGTATATTTCACTTTTCTTCACAGAAAAGATACTCTAGGTCATGCTGAAGAAAAGGTGAATAATAGTTCATTTTTTTGTCAGTTTAAAATTTTCCCAAAGAATTTCTTACATTTGTCGATCGATTCCATTACTTTAGTTTGCTTCCTTCTAGTGATGGTGGAAACAACACATTTCTCTAATGGTAACAAAAATAAATTCATGTTAGCCCTTATGCCATTCAGCCCAAATGAGGAAATGATACACATCTGTGTTCCCCTGGGGTTTCCTCTAAATTCAGGGACATAAAGATCTCACACTACAATTCACTGACCTATAGGTGTGCCAAAGTGAAAGAATGCTCTTATAGTACAAGTCAACTTTGAAGAAAACGTTCAAGGATTTTCATGGAAAGGTCAGCTTGAGTCTTCTAGACTCACTAAGGTATTCTGAAATCTGAAGAAAGGGCTAATGTCTTACTCCCAATAAAAGGGAAATTTTCCTGGCAAAAGGGGCCTCTCTATCCCAGGGTTGATGTTAGGTGTTTTATCTCTGCTCTCTGTGTCTGTTCCTCTTGTCAAAGATGGAAGACATCCTCCAGGAGCTGCCAGCCCTCCTGCCCCTGAAGTCTAGGGCCCTTGCCCTGAATCGTGGCACAACTCAGAGAATCAACTGAGGCCATCTTTGCTCTGGATTCCTTTCCTAAGTGTCCTCTAAAATGGCAATATGTCAGCTTTCTCTTCATTCTCTCATGTCAGTCTTGTCAATGAGAGGAGGAATCACCCGTGTATGCTACCTAGAAAGGATCAAAGCTTAGGTAAAATCTTCCTAGAAAACTGTATCTCTTCTTGAATTAA
Organism: Ailurus styani; assembly: GCA_002007465.1. NCBI lineage: Eukaryota > Metazoa > Chordata > Mammalia > Carnivora > Ailuridae > Ailurus > Ailurus styani. Next base: position 4,362,182 of record LNAC01000068.1, read on the forward strand.
ATACAACTGAGAGGGAAAAAAGGTAGTAAAGAGAATAATCTTGATGGAATTACCATATCAAAACATCAGATCGCAGTTTTTGCTTCATATCTAAGGTCTGATCAGTATACCGTGAAGTTTCATAATTCAACAGTGTGCAAGTACTTTGTCTTCTAACCCTTTACATTCTAACTTTTTTTTTTTAAGATTTTACTTAGTTATTTGACAGAGAGAAAGAGAGAGATCACAAGTAGGCAGAGAGGCAGGCAGAGAGAGAGGAGGAAGCAGGCTCCTGCTGAGCAGAGAGCCCGATGAGGGGCTCGATCCCAGGACCCTGAGATCATGACCTGAGCCAAAGGCAAAGGCTTTAACCCACTGGGCCACCCAGGTGCCCCTACATTCTAGCTTTTTGATGAGAAATTATGTTTCAGTGTCTAGATTTATACTTTTTCAGATATATGTCATTCATACTTTCATGTATGGAGAGGATAAAAGAAAAGGAATAAAACTAGTAGTATGTATTATACTCATTATGTGTATATATATTTAATACACACACACATATATATATATACATATAATACATATATGTATGTGTGATTTGTATATATATAGTAGTCACATGCCTGAGCAGGTGAAATTTGAGGGAGAAAATTGAGGTGAAGAGACCCAAGAGTTTCAAATCTAGAGCAGAGAAAAGCCAAATGCTCATAAGCATGGCATAGCAGGCACTTTGTAAGGTATATTCCCAGTAAATAATGTACGCCTTTTGGGGCACCTGGGTGGCTCAGTTGGTTAAGTGTCTGCGTTTGGCTCAGGTCGTGATCTCAGTGTCCTGGGACTGAGGCCCACATCGGGCTCCTAGCTCAGCGGGGAGTCTGCATGTGCCTCTTCCCCTGCTTGTGCTCTCTGTCTCTCAGTTGAATAAATTTAAAAAAATAATAATAATGTAAGCCTTTTGCAATAATGCCCTATTTTTAAATTTTTATGAATTTAGAAACAAACGTCTAGTTATTGTGAAAAATTTAGAAGATATAAAAAGAACAGAGACTAAAACAATAAAATAAATCAAAGGTAATTTTATTACTTAGGGTTAACCACTGTTGCTGTTGCTATTTCTGTATATTTTTCTTTTATATCATATATTCATTCACATATTTAACAGATCTTTATGAGCCCTAACTTTGTGCAGGGATATATCTCTGAACAAACAGATCAAGTTCCTGCTTTCATACTTCCTATTAAATGAGTTTTGTAGCCTGTTTTTTCTTCCTCGCACTTCACATTACACCATGTGCAATCATTCTGTGATTACTTTTCTTTGAAGATTTTATTTATTTATTTATTTGACACAGAGAGAGAGAGAGAGAGAGAGAAAGAGAGAACAAGCAGGGGGAGCAGCAGAGGGAAAGGGAGAAGCAGGCCTTCTGCTGATTAAGAAGCCCAACTTGGGACTTGATCCCAGGATTCTGGGATCATGACCTGAGCCCAGAGGCAGACGCTTAACTGACTGAGCCACCCAGGAACCTCCGTAATTATTTTTTGAAGGCAGAAATGTTCATGGCTACATAATACACCATCACGTGAATGAACCAGGCGGGACTTATTTAAGAGGTGCCCATTGCTAGCAGGTCGATTATTACAATTTTTTTTTTTTTTACTGTGCTCAGTAACACTTTAATTCAGACTTTTAGATTACTGTTATTATTTCCTTTGAGCAGATTCCCAGAACTGAAATTCAGTTTGAAGAGCACAAATTTTTAAGGCTGTTAGTGTTCATTTCCAAATTGCTTCACAGAAAGTTTATATATACAATAAAGATAGAATAGTTATATATAAACCTGCACACACATGCATATGCTTTTGTATCTGCATATTTCTGATGCAAGGAAGTGTAATATTTGATGAAAGATACATTAAAAAAGTAATGTTTTCTTCTTTTTAATTTTGTTTTTAAATGATAGATTTGAAATACTATGATTTATTCCATCTTTACAATTCAAGATGTTACAGGGCAGAATGCAGAAACAAGGCAAGTAAAACATTTCCATTTAACTAGATGCATCATTTTGGCATTTTCATCTTAAGCAAATGCCTTCACCCTTTGACTTGGATTGGATGCTGGCTAAAGCAAACTTTCGCAACTTGGGTCTTCTTCTATCGCTACTGAAATCATCCTACTTCACTCCATTGTAGCTCTGAGACAGCGTTCACAATGGCCTTCTTGAAGTCTTCAAGTCTTACTCTGATCTTACTCTGAGATCCCTTGCTCAGGTAGGAGGCAGACTATTAAAAGTTGTCTCGCTCTAAGCCAACCCAAGCTACTATCAATCTTCAGAACTATTAAGTTAGTATATAAAAATATAAAACTGTGTCTCTGCACATTGAAATCATGTAGCTAGAATGGTTTTCAGAGCATTAGTTCCCTGAGGCTAAGGAAGTTCTAGCCAATTGCTTCCATTAAGAAAACAAAAATTAGTATGATACACTAGCAAGATGAGAGGTGAGTGGCCATAACCATCCTGACTAGTTTACCATTTTTAAAATATTTACATATGTTGGGGCTCCTGGGTGGTTCAGTTGGTTGAGAATTTGCCTTCCACTTGGGTCATGATCCTGGAATCCTGGGATCGAGTCCCTCTTTGGGCTCCCTGCTCAGCAGGGAGTCTGCTTCTCCCCCTGCCCCTCACCCACTCATGCTCCTTCTCTCTCTCCTTCTCTCTCGTTCTCTCTCACACTCTCTCAGATAAATAAATAAAATCTTTTAAAAAATTATTACATATATTATCTTAAGCTGATCACAGACCGAGAATTGCAACCATCGTTCCAAAAATTGTTCTGTGTTGTCGTATTTAGTTGCTGTGAGATGTCAAAGCAATTGAGTCTTGACTTCAAAGCAATGAGTAATGGTTCATCCACAATGGAGAGGAAAACATTAGGAAGGAGGGAATAAATTTCCTTTCTCTTAAACTACTTGTCAAACTGATATCTATCTTAATGCTCTTACTTGACAAAATCCAGAGCTCTTAACAGATACAAGGAGTCCATTTTCAACTGTTAAGGGCATGAAGAACTTTCAGACTATTTTCTTTCTTTCTTCCTTTCTTTTTTTTTAAGATTTTATTTATTTATTTGTCAGAGAGAGAGCAAGCAAGTACACACAGGGGGAAAGGGAGAGGGAGAAGCAGGCTTCCTGCTGAACAAGGAGCTCAATGTGGGACTTGATTCCAGGACCCTGGGGTCATGACCTGAGCTGAAGGCAGATGTTTAACTGACTGAGCCACACAGGCGTCCTTAGACCATTCTTTCTTATGGCCTACTATCACAGATCTTTCAACAGGAGTATCCTTCCCCTTTATTGCTTTCTGAACACCCTGTTGGTAGTGTTTGTAAAGTTTGTGTGAAGATCTCCAGAGCACAGTCTCTTGAGAAACTTAATGGAAAATTGGGGTTGAAACTCTGGTCATGTTTTGTTCTTTCTGTGCAGACTCCTAGTGTTCACGGTCGCTGTGCTGCAGTGGTGGCGACATACTCTCTATTGCTTTAATTTTCAGTTCCTTGATTATCTGTGCATTTTAAGATTTTTTCCTTTGATTATTTGTGTGCTTTGGAATGGCATAAAAATTATCTATTCTTTAGGAAATTGATATCACTAATCAGGAAACCTTTAAACTTGGGCATATTTAAGCTTTGAGGCAGAATTTGAAAGACTGTATTTTGATATTCTACTTTTTTCCTTAGTTACTTTGGTTAATTTTTCCAAATAACCTATTCCATTGGTTTCTAATCTATCAGAATAAAATTTTGTATACTATTGTCTTGAAATTTAACTTCTTTTGTATCTGTTTCACATTTTAAATTTTAGTTAATTGTGCTTTATGTTCTTTTCAATTAGATTTTTCAGTTTTTTTCATTCTTAATAAGATATTTTCCAAAGAACCACCTTTTAGTTCAATAATGATTTATTTTTTTGTTTCCTAATTGATTGTTTTTCTTAATTTTATCACTTCTACTTTCAGATTTCTTTTGTTATATTTAATTATTTAAAAAATGTTTGTGGAGTTCAATACAAACTCATTTTACTTCCTCTTTAATATTAAAAATATTTAATGCTATGCATTTGCCTCTGAAAATATCTTTGGTTGCATATTATTGAATTTGAGATTTACTGGACTCTTCCTTAGGACAAAAGCAATTGAAGGAAATATTATTTTAATTAACAAGTGATGGGCATTTTTTAAATATCTTGTTATGCATTTCAATTGTTATTACATTTTATTATACCTTATTCAGATCACATTTCTTTATAACTTCTGTATTTGGGATTTTTCAAAAATGTCTTTGCAGTTTTAGAATGTGATTGATAATAATAAATACTATGTGGGATAATTAAAAACAATGTGCAGTGTCTGTATTGAGGGTACAAAGCTTGATACATATTTATTAGTAATAATAGAAATATGTAAAATATGTTTTTTAACTCCACCATATCTTAAGAATATATATCTAAGGTTAAATTTTATGTTCTTTTTTTTTTTTAAGATTATTTATTTATTTATTTCACAGAGGGAGAGAGATCACAAGGAGGCAGAGAGGCAGGCAGAGAGAGGGGGAAGCAGGCTCCCTGCTGAGCAAGAAGCCCGATGCAGGCCTCGATCCCAGGATCCTGAGATCACGACCTGAGCTGAAAGCAGAGGCTTTAACCCACTGAGCCACCCAGGCGCCCTAAATTTTATGTTCTAATACTAAATATTTATACATATGTAGATTTCTGAAGAGGAACTGTTAAATGAAAGTAGTAACTTATTTGGGAACTTAAAAGAGTTTTAGAAAATATAACTGGAAAATAACAAAACTTCAGAATAAGTTCATAAAATGATCTCACTAATTTTAAAAATCATACTACATTTTAAGATTTTGTTTTCACTTTTTATCTCACCATCTGTTAAATCAATAAATGCTAGAGTTTAATTTTTATTATTATATATTACTTTCTAAATCAACTTCCCTTGACATTTGTGCTTTTTCCATCTGTCAATATGGCCCTTGAAATTTATTTTTATATACTATATATACACACACATGCATTTATATCTGTATAAAGATCTTTCTATCTTTCAAAACACATGTACAAAAATCATGTAACAATATAATTATTTATACATATTAACAAGTAAAACTTAAAGAAAGGCAAGAGAAACTAAGAACAAAATTGTACAAAGCTAAAAGATGCAACGTGTTTTGTGTTAGGCTGCTTAAGTTGTATTCTGGGCTCTAAAACTAAAATATTTGTTTTTATTCCTCTGTGAATGAATATAAAATTGTTCTTAATATATAAGGTGTTCAAAAGATGATAAATAAGAAAATACATCCTGTATGCTTAGACCAGCGCATGGCACATTGACGTTTATACATTTTTTTATTAACATTGATGTTAATATGTGAAAATCAATTAAAAAATTTTCCCCCATAGGAGGCGAATGCTTTAGCTTTTTGGAAGTGAATTTAGCCATATTACTTTATATCTTTGTTTACTTTATATCATTACCTAATATATTTAATTTTAATGCATAAAACAATGGAAAAATCAAAATTATTATTTCATTTGTAATTATTCTCAATTTTTCTACAATCCCCAATTAATTCGTCACTCTGTGGTTTATATTTTTACCATTTTGTTTTTAAAATTTAGGCAAATCATATGGACTGTTAGGTTTATTTGGCTTAATGGATATCTCTAATATTTATAGCTAACATTTCAAGACTATTCTAGACACTGTTCTAAGCGCTTTAAAGGAATAGGTGACTTAGTCCTTACTGCGAATCTATGAGAACGTGCTACCCAAGGCACATGGATGGTACTGGCAGGGCCATGAGTCACACCAAGGCCATTTGGTTTGAGCATCGGCACTTTTCCTTACTATAATGCAGTTGGACAACAAGGTGAGCTACCTCAACCTGGTTGTGCAGGTAGCTCTTGCTACATAGCAGTTGAGCTCTAGGGATTATAACACTGTTTTTATTAACGAAAAGTAACAGATCCTTAGTCTCAGAACCAGCTAGGAAATGCTGCCATCCTCTAGAACACTGAGGATAAAAATACACCAGAACTCAAGCTTGCAGCATTTTCATGTATTAAATTCCTTTAACTCTTGGTGGACCATGGTCCATGGTGCTCGTTAATGTACACAGATGGGAGCTTATCCTTAATGTGAATATGAAATTTCTGATAAATGCAGTGTGAGATATAAATATAAACTTAAGCAAAGTACTTTGCCAGAGGTATATTTAACTGGTCACTATTGTCTTCATTTTGTTGGTAAAATCAAGCAGGAATATTTTAAGAACAATTTGTGTGGAAATTCGTTCTTTGAACTAAATCATCTTGGTAAGGAATAGGAAATATCTACTTAAAGTGTACCCATAAACACTCTTTGTCAGTGAAGAATTGATAACATTTGGAACCTCTTTAACTTCCATGCTTCAAACAGTGCATACAAAAGACAACTTCTCAATAAATGCTTATGATGTAATGTGTGAACTGATTGCTTGCTCCTACTACTCTTTTTAGATTTTATGTCATCTTTACTTAGACCACAAATATAGATCCTAGCTTTTTAGAGCTTATTTTGTCTTCCCTCGGTCTCCAGATATAGATCATCCTGACCTGTGTTAATCCATCTATATATTTTTTAAAGATTTTATTTATTTATTTATTTGTTTGTTTGTTTATTTATTTATTTATTTATTTGAAAGAGAGAGAGAGAGAGTATGAGAAGGGAGAACGTCAGAGGGAGAAGCAGACTCCCCCTGGAGACGGGAGCCCGATGTGGGACTCGATCCTGGGACTCCGGGATCATGACCTGAGCCGAAGGCAGTTGCTTAGCCAAGTGAGCCACCCAGGCACCCCTTAATCCATCTAAATTATGACCATATTATAACTACAGAGAAATTACTCATCCCTCTATATTAAGAATGTAACACAACTATTGGGAGGAATACAGTTCTATGCAACTTGTTTATTCATAGGTTTCCAAGTGGACTGGCTGATCTATTTGCTTGGGCCTGGGTGGAATTCTTTTACTCTCTTCCTATCTAAGTCCTTTTCTTTATACTAGTCCTTTCTCATGCTGTCTAAGTCCTTTCTACTCTAAGTAGAGCTTGAGAGATGAGGAGCTTCACTCCACTGTTAGGATCTCCAAACAAACAAAGAAACCAATATAGAGTGGTTGCTGAACAGGCTGTTTTCCCAGCCAAATAAAGCACATTTCTGGTAGTTGTAAGTATTAGATTCTGATTTTACCCCAGTACTCTTCCAAATGTATTTAAAAGGTAAAAGTATCTGCATAGGGTTGATTCACCCCTGACTTACAACAAACTTGACCCACTAGAGAAAAAATGGTGGAGACTGAGTAGAAAAAAGAACTCCAACTAATTCCTAACTTTCTTGACAAGCCCTTAAAATAGCAGTTGTCTCTAGTGTTTGAGCTCGAAGTCTAGGTATCAATTACTAACAAATAAGAGGCCTCAGGGCTTCTCAATGACAGTGATTACAAAGGAAGGCTTCTGGAACGTTCTTTCCACCCAACTTTGAAAGGATCAATTTGTTCCTTTTTTGTTTATTCCCTGTCAAAATGCTGATAAGTAATTTCTTTTCAGTTAAATTCCTGCAACTTCATTGAACTTTATAATTCCATATTCTAGTGCCAATGTTGAACCCTCTCAATATGACTATCCAAGTTATGTAATTATACCAGTTAGCTGAGTTTTCTGCTGTCTTCTGAAGCAAGGCAAACACACTGAAGCATGTGTTCTATCAGATTTGGCATGAGGAGTCTGTCTCTAGAAACAAAGAAATCGACCCCTATCTTCATCATCTCTTTTATGATTGGATAAATTTGTTTTCACTGAGTAACCTAATATGATATATTTGTGTCAATTGTGAATCAAGACTTTTATAAATGGAAACAAAAGAGGACAAACATCTGACTCAGTTCAGGAAGATTATAGTCTTCTGTAAGTCATTCAATATACTATTTGTTCCCCAGAAATACAAGGGAATTTTTAAAAATATGTTCATCTTTAAAGAATTCAATCATTTATCACTAAAGTATCTTTTTCTTAACCAAATTAGGAGGAACCATCAAAATGCTATGGCAGAAAACAAAATACTTGTACCAATATTATTATTAACATTTATTGAGTACTTACATTATGCTAAGCACTGCTATAAATGTCATAATCTAATTTATAGTTCCAAACAACTCTGTGAGATAGGTACTACTATTACTGATATTTTCAAGAGTGTAGAACAGAATATAAGTGAGGTTAAGTGACACGATCAAAGCTTATAGAGCTAGTAGGTAGCAGAAAACTTCAGCCTCACTCTAGAACCCAGAGTCTCATGAAACAATGGTTAGGACTCCAGGCTGTGGAGTCAACATGCTTAGTTTTGAATTCTAATTCTGCCAGTTCTTAGCTGTGTAATTTTGACCACATTGATCAGCCTTTCAGTGTCTCACTCACCCAAAAGATGAAATGAGGGTGATCATACCACCTGTGTACCTGATAGGATTATTGACAGGATTAAGGAAGAGAGAACATGTGCATTGCTTAGAACACAACCTACAGGCTGGTAAGTATTCCAAGACACCATCTATTTCTCTGCCATGCTCCTGTAGCATGGGAGATGCAAGAGCTTTGTTCTTATAATATTGTTCATAAATTTGGTCCCCACGTAATGATCCTGGGGTGAGAATCAAATGACTATCTTCATGCCAAGTATTTTTATAATGGGAAAGCTTAGGTTTATCTCCAATTTTACCATGTCATCCCAGTATTTTCTTATAATAATCACTAGTTATGAATTAAGTTGTAGAAAGGAATGATACAAGATTAGAAGTCCACAGAACCTTTGTGAGAGGACTAATTGCATCTGCTTTTTGGCTTTCCCTCCCACTCTCCCATGGTCAAATGAGCCCTGTCATCTGAGGTCGCTACAGCATTGAGAAAGCTAGCCAAAGGGGCTATAGTTAGGGACTTTTCCTACAAGGGCGCACCTCAGCACACAGAGTGTTGCACATGCATCTTTTACATACTTATCCTTAAACTGTTTATCTGGCGCATCGACAGGCAGCTGGTGGAACAAATAGGAAATCCTAGGAAGCACATTCATTTTTAAAGTGTTAATGCACCCAATCCAAGAGACAGTAATGTGCTTCCATCCGTTAAGATCCCCTTTAATGTTTCGGATTGGAGGGCCATAATCTAAATGAAATGCATTATCCAACCTGGAAGGTATTCCACATCCTAAATATTTAATTGATTTCTCCATCAGGGGAAGATGAGCCTACACAATAAGCAGATCCTGTCTATATCTAAGTGTCCGATTAATAGTGCCTCTAATTTAGGGTAATTTAGGAGTTTACAACTTATAAAATGGCTATTTCTTCCACATTCCTCCCCAAGTACCAGGAGGATTGTGTCTGGATTAATTGCAAACAGCAGACAATCCTCTGTGTATAATGAAAACTCAGAGTCAGCATCATCCAGCCATGCACCTATAATTTGAGATCTCATCTGAATATTTTTCACAAGGGGCTTCACATCCAAAGTAAATTGAAGTGGCAAAGGAGGAAAGTTCTAATTGTTGCATCTCCCTATTAAAAAAGTTTAACAAGTCAAGTTTATTCCTGCTGATTTTTACTTAGTTGGGTCTTAGCTAACTGAGTGAGGAAGATAAATCAAGCCACTTGCAGATTTTCCTAATGGTGCAAAGTTTGGCACCCTGAGGACTGTGGAAATGTCTATTACTACTCTTGTAAAGAAGAGAAGTGGAACAAGACTGTGGGTGGCTGGATCCATATGAGTGATTTATTACCCCCGAATCTACTTAGTCATTTCCGGATAAGCACTTAAGTGCCAAAGTTTATGGTCATTTTCGGTTTAAGAAAAGAACAGGGCACAACTTAACATACAAAACAGATATACTATTTGGAGAAATCGGTATCTTTTTTCTGAGTTTACTGGCAAACTGTAAAATTGGAGTTTATACATGGAAAGGTATCACTGAACTTTAAATACGTTTACTTCTGATTTTATGAGGTCCCTTTAATTCTACTTGTTTTTAGCGGGGGGAAATGATTGTTCTGTTAAATTTTATTTTGGGATTTGAGGTCTGAAACAAAACATTAAGAATCTAGTGGCGTATCAGGTATATCATTTTTTAATGTTAAATTTTCCTTTGCCGTGGCAAACTATTCATGGTATTGTATTCTTGAAGAGCTACTTTGTGGATAGCTTAATTTTCGTTCAAATACAAATTAAATCAATTTTCTGGGGAAAAATAATCAGCATAGCTCCTGTTCTCCACAACAAAGAAAATACATTTGTAGACATATTCTGGAAATTTAAATCCCTCAATGCTCTTTTGAGCAAGTCCAAGGAGATTTGAAGACTGACATTTTGTACTTTGCTATTCCCAACAGGCATATGTATGATCATCTTTACTGAGGTTTGTTCCCATCCCTGCTGAATTAATATGCATTTTCGTTAACTAATCTTGAAACAACAGGAATAAAGTTTATCCAGGTCTTTTATACCTCAGAGAACAAAACAAATACTACAAATCTTTAGAGAGAAAGGATATACAAAAGGGCTTGAGGTGAATATTTCAAAGCAAATACTCTTTAAATGATGTGCAAATTATTTCAGCTCTTGAGCATGATTTATGAAAGGGGATTAGCCCAGTGAAATAAGAACCAGTTTAAACTGTTGGGTTTCAAAGTCAAAGATGAGAAGTGGTTACAAGAAAAGAAAAGAGAAAGGCAATAATAATTTAGAGGAGGGATTTCTTTTAGTTTTTCTCCTTAACTGACTCACCTTAAATTGTCACCAATTGTTGTTCTTAACTGCAGTAGAAAATATCGCATTTTTCCTCTAATTTTCCATAAAGTTAAGAGTGTAATAATTAAGAAATGATACTAGAATTTCTATTTCAGCAATAAGGTCTCTACTAGCTGTGTAAAAATTATAATCATAAACTGTGTTAAACAAAACTATTCAATCTGGAAAGGATAGTTCCTAAGAGCCTTGAGTCAGAGAACTTTTTTTTTTCAGTTCTCAAATCACATCTATAATAACACAACATAATAATTCTGGTATTCCAATATGCTCTTCAAGTAATAGTTAAAAGCTTCTTCTAAGACTTATGAAAATGATTGCTTTTATGTAATTGTAAAGATTATTAAGTGAGCTCACTTCTTATGATTCTATAATGACCCGCTGTTCTGGAAGGTAAAGGAAATTTTAATGATCCCACTCACATGTGATTAATATCTAACACTTCTTGACTAAAATTCTGGATTCTGTTCAATAAAAATGAGTTAAGCAAAAATTCTTTGGGTTCTCCGCCAACCCCTTCTGTGGAATCAGTTATGCCTAATTTAAAAATAAGGCATGGAACCTCAATAACAGACCCAGGTACTGACTAAGAAAAAAAAAAAAAGAAGATTAATCATTCTTATGTAAGATGTCCCAGGTCATAAAGCTAATTAAGTGAAGCGAATCCAGGCAGGACTAAGATTTTGAAGAAACTCTTTTCAATCTGTTTCATTACTATCCAACACATTTATGAGACTGGACATTTAGGGGCAAATTTCTAAGGAAGGTTCTTACTTGGAAAAGGATTATCATTTGCCCATTTCAGTTTTCATTTCCTAGAACAGATAAAGGCAGACCTAAGAAAACGATGCTTCTGTTTCAGAGACAGTCATTGTGAGCTCTTCTTGGTGAGTAAAGTCTCGTACTACGAGACGGACTAATGAGACTTTATTTTGAATTTGTCCTTTATTTTTTGATAACTCAAGGGTGAGCCTACTTTGGTTTTCTTCGCAACTCTTTCTACCAGCTTTGCTACAGTGCAGGCTGGTAGGCCTTGACTGTATTGGCAGACACAACAGATAAGCTTACTCTAGGAGTAAAATGGCTAAACCCTGGCTCATTCAGAATTATGACATATAACTCAAAAGACCAATGGGTAAAAATGAACTCAAGTACCCAAGAACAACATAAAAATCAAAGACATTTAATGGGCACCTGGGTGGCTCAGTGGGTTGAAGCCTCTGCCTTTGGCTCAGGTCATGATCTCAGGGTCCTGGGATTGAGCCCCGCATCAGGTTCCCTGCTCAGCAAGGAGCCTGCTTCCTCCTCTCTCTCTGCCTGCCTCTCTGCCTACTTGTAATCTCTCTCTGTGTCAAATAAATAAATAAAATCTTTTTTAAAAAAAGACATTTAAGTAATAAAATACTATTATTCTTGCATTTAGAGAAGTTAAAAAAAAGAAAAGAAAAAAAAGAAAAGAAGGCTATATATGAGATTGTATGTTCCCCAAAAAAGAGTCAAATGGAAAATAAAGGGTAAATAACATTTCAGATGGACTTCGTACATGAGTGTGTCCAGGGAATTAATGGATGACATCCAGGGAATTGTTTGGAGCTTTGCTTTCTTGGCTGTTTGTTTTAGTGAGGGTAGTTTATTTTTGGCTTAATTTTTGTTATTGTTGTTTTTGCTTGGCTATAGCTGTTGACTTAGTTCATGACTTAGGTGTGGCACAGGCAAAAGTCACAAGGAAAGTGTAAGTATTGATTCTCTCTCAGTCTGCAGTCACCATTTCAAAGCGATTGATGAGATTAAATAAATATTCACCATCCAAAATCATTGTCATGGCATGGCCACTATGATAATAACCATGTACAGAGTTATTTCACACAGAGATAGACTAGTTAGGTCTTCTATATAAGTAAGCCTTGTCAATGTCTCAGAGGCCACTCTCTGGCTCTGAACTTACAAAACACACTTAGAGAAATTATTTTTATCATACAGTAGTGTGCTTCTCAGTGTGAATGCGAATCAACTGTTAAAATGCAGATTCTGTTCAGTAGATTTCAGGTGGGCCATAAGATTCTGTATTTCCTAATAAACTCCCAGATGATGTTGTTGCTGCTGGTCCATGGACCACATTTTAAGTGTCCACATTTAGTAGGATTCTGAAAGAATGAAATTAGGGGCAAATTCTGCTGAACTCCTAGGCATCCTGATGTTTTCCCCAAACCACAGACGCAGTGGGTATTTGGACTCTGCCAAGAATTCTTCCAATATATGTCAAGAAAACCTATCAATATCCCCGTAGAAAGTTCTGGGATCTTTCCCCTTCTCCATTCCCATTGCCTAGTTTCAGCCTGCATTATGTGATTTGGCCCACTGTAATAGTATCCTAATTTATCTCCCTATCTCTTATCTTTTACTCTTTTTTTTGGTGCTACTTTTCTTTTTGCCATTCTCCACATTTCCACCAAAAATTGTCACTTTGCATATCCGATCTGTTAATGTCTCCTGCCTTCTGAAAAGTCTGTCGCTAGGCTCCTATTACTTACAGGATAAAATCCAAATTTCCTAGCAGTTCATGCATGACCCTCTGCCAATGTTCCCCGTTCGTTTCCAACCTGATCTCCAGTTGTTGCTCTAATGTTTTGTGCACTCCAGGCTCACTAATCTACTGCTGTTCTCCAACATGTTGTGTTCTGTAGTTCTTTCTTTCCTGTCTAATATGTATCCATTTTATTTATTCTCTGCCATTTCTCTCCTCTCATTCTGAAAAAAAAAAAAAACTCCCAGAGTTTCACAGCAGTATTAAATTCCAGGTACCTTTTATTTCCCTTTATTGGCTGCCTTCTTTCCCTGGCTCTCTTCCCCCCATCTCCCACCTGTGTTTCCAGGGATCGATTTCCAAAAATATTACATACACTCACATCTGTGTCTCAGGAACTGCTTCTTGAGGAACTAAAACTAAAACACCTATCAAGAGGTCAGTGCCTCAGAGGATGCAGAGAGGGGAACCTTCTCACACTGTTGGTGGGAATGCAAGCTGGTGCAGTCACTCGAGAAAATAATATTGAGGTTCCTCAAAAAGTTGAAAATAGAGCTACCCTATGATTCAGCAATTGCACTACTAGGTATTTACCCCAAAGATAAGAATGTACTGATCTGAAGGGGCACCAGCACCCCAATGTTTATAGCAGCAATGTCCACAATAGCCAACTGTGGCAAGAGCCCAGATGACCATTAACAGATGAATGAATAAAGAAGATGTGGTATATATATAATGGAATATTACTCAGCCATCAAAAAAATGAAATCTTGCCATTTGCAATGATGTGGATAGAACTAGGGGGTATTACGCTAAGTGAAATATATCAATAAGAGAAAGACAATTATCACATTATATCACTCATATGTGGAATTTAAGAAGCAAAACAGGGGAGCATAGGGGCAGGGAAAGAAAAATAAAATAAGATAAAAACAAAGAAGGAGGCAATCCATAAGGCACTCTTAACTATAGGAAACAAATTGAGTGTTGCAGGAGGGGAGGGGGGTGTGGGGATCTGGAAACCTAGGGATGGACATTAAGGAGGGCACATGATATAATGAGCACTGGGTATTACGTAAGACTGAGGAATCACTGAACTCACTTCTGAAACTAATAATGCACTATATGTTAATTAATAGGATTTAAATCTTAGAAAAGAAATATAGCTACCAAGGGGCCTGGGGGAGGGGGGACATAGGTCAGTGCCTCGCATGTCAAATCTTCCCTTAATTCTTCATATATAAAATTTGCAATTGGTTTCTTCTCTTCATCTCATTCACTCAGTCATTTGTTCACTCATTTACTGAGACATTTAATATGGAACTCCACTGTGTTTCAGACTCCATTTTAGGTAATGCGGATGAGGAGGAGTCATCATATGAAGGCTTATACCCTTATACAAGGCACTTGTAATATGGGTTAGAAATTTGGTTTCAGCAAATGACTGAAACCTTGCTCAGATAGAACTGCCTCTCTTAGGTATCAGATTCCCTTAATTCAGATAGTGCAGATATTGTGGGCGTCTAGGCATACTTGCCTGTCTTTTGATGGTGTATGTTTTAGCTAGACAAGACTTTTAGCATCTTCCAGTTTACTCCTTGTAAGTGACTCCATATTCATGTGGTTTTGATATTTTTACTCTAGTAAAAATGTCATCTCTTTATCACCAGATGTGTTATGATGTTTGGCTTGATTCTAATATATATGTATACATGTATATACATGTATGTATATATAATACTAAAAGTAAGTGAAATCTTTTATTGTTTTTAAGTGAAATTACATAAATCTCTGTCAAAATCCTACTATTGCACCATTTTACCATTTTATACAAGAATGGAAAAGGCAACTGACACCTGGTGAAGCTTAATCTCTGGAGAATGCCACAGCGTCAGGCTCGCACATTCAGGAATGGCAAAACGGAACGCTTATTACTCATATCACTTAAGGAATCCCTTAAGGAAACTTAAATGAAAGTATTATGATGCCATGAGTCAATAGAATGATGAAGATATTAAAAAATTAGGCCCTTGGTCTATTACGCATTTGTTTAATCTGTTTGCTTACTGTTTAAATCAGTGACAAAGTACATTCTTGCTGTCTTTCTAAAGATAAGAACTGAGGGATTTATAGTACACCAACAAAAGCCATGATAATTTTACTTGGAGTACACTCATTTGGAAATCATTTTGTCTAATATTTATATTACAATATAGATCTACAAACTTTTGGATATATTTTAGTTTCAGTATACACATTATCATTAGGTCTAATATATTTATTAGATCATATACAAATCATATACATATTTATATATTTATTTTATTTTATATTTATGTAAAAAGTATCCATTATATTTACCTGGAAAGTCATTTTCGGGAAACTTAAGAAACTTGTCCAAGTCTTATACCTAGTGTATCCCAGAGGTAAGAATTATACTTAAATTTTGTGACTCTTAGACCCAAATTTCTGATACAATAATCATATAACCTTTGGAGAAGGATGCATATAATATTTTTATAAGCTTCTGTGTTTAGTCAGATTTTTATAAATAAGCTGACCTTAAAGAAAATTTTTCTCAGAGTCTCCTAAAATTATCAAAAAAACAAAAATTTTCCAAACTACTATTACTCTTTTTTTTGACACACTAAAGAGTTTCTCCTTTTTTCTTGCATCCAACAGAGCCTTGTGAATTCTGTCAGAGTCCATAGAAGAGCCTAAAGAGTAAGAATGAACCAGAGTGTTTCTCTCAAATAAAATAAGAGGTAGAATACATGAGAAAAGATGTTGAGAGGACAGTGACTTTAAGCAAAGGGATTAGGATTTCTCCTTTCTCCTCCTGCAAGGTCTTAGTCATTTTTATCCTCAAAGCACTTATTTGTACACGATTTTGTTAGGCACAGTACATGTGACCTGCAGAAAACATACCATTGCTTTGAGATTTTAAAGTTCTAAGAGAAAACTGAGAGAGACATATAAATAGTGACCTTAAAATGTCAAACCATTACAAGTAGTCAGGACAAGGAACGATTTATTATTGTTCCTAAATAAGTTTCAGAAATTTCGTCATGACTTTTAGCACAGAATGAGTAGTATGTTCATATTGGTCATGTGAATATCCTCACTCATTTATTAACTAATTTAACACTATACATTTTTGAATAATCTCAAATGTCATCAAGCTACTCTGCTAGTAGCAGATATAAAGGTAAATAAGACAGAATCCTTTCCAGAGTCTGGCAGTCTAGTGGGTAGACAAACAGACATTCGAAATTAGCTTATTGTAACACACTTTGGTCATTGCAATGATAGAGGTATGGGCTGAACAGTATAAGAAAACCAAGGAAGATCACCTAACTTATCAGAGAAATCTGGCAAAGTTTTCAAGAAAAGGCATGCCCTGAGCTGAGTCTTAAAGAATATTAATTTAGGAAAGGAAGGCCTTGACTTAAAGGTAAGAGTCAGCATAGACCAGTGTCTGTCAGGGATCATAAGCACCATTTCTCTGGAATATAAATCATGGGTCAGGGGCTAGTGGGAAAAAAACTGAAGAAAGGGACACAGGTCATGAAAAGGTTTCTATTGAGGAACTTTGACTTGAATCATTTCAATGCAGTAATTTGATTAGAACTTGCTCTTAACCTTTGACTTCAATTTTAGAGGACATCATCTCTAATGGCACAATCCCAGTCCTTACATTTTCTATCTGGCCATTGCATCTCCCATTTGGCCTCTATTTTTTTAGGTCAATTAATTTTGTATTCAAAAAGGATATATTTATTTATATTAGGGAAATTGAGTAGTAAGAGTACTTGGCTTCAGGTTCTATTTAAATAGTCAAGGAAAGATGAATTGGCAGGCTGATTTACCTTTCCCCAAGTCACCCATGAGACATTTCTTGAAGGAAGCTATGAGTCCAAATGTTATAGATCACACTTTATTTAATTTGGATAGACATCGATGGTATTTTTGGGTACATCTCACACTTTGGATGAAAGCAACACCTGATTTTCCTTGCATGGATGTGGGTTTTATGATGAGTAATAAGAAACAAACTTATTTTCCAAGAAAATTTCAGATTATGTAATTTCCCCCCTAAGCATACCTAATTATATCTATTTGGGACATCAAAATAAATGCATTAAAAAGAAAATTAATTTCTTTTTGGATTTCGAAGAAAATTAACATTGCTCTTATACTCCAGAAACAAAAAGGAGTAGACCCAATCCATTCTGTACACAAAAAGAGGCGACCATGTGTGTTCAAAAGAATGTTTTTTTTCTGCACAGGGAGTCATTGTAAGAATGCCTTAAATACCATGTTTAGCTAAGATACTTTAAACTTGATATGACAGTAGTGAACAAATATTATATGTTAAAACTTTACAAGGAAATGTTAATATATACCCATTCTAGAGTCAGAGAATAAACAGAGGGAAACTTTCAAAGGAGATCAAAGGACACTTTTTATATTGTTTACAATCACAGTAGTGTATTAATGCTAAGGAAATATTGCTCAAGAGTTAGACCAAAGAGCCCTTTGGATTTGGCCTATTATTGAAAGAAAGATGCCATTTGACCTAATGAAATCAGAAATTGATTAAATGCAGTTCATCTAAGGGGAAAAACGGTCACAGAGTTACTGCAAGGGTCAGGAAGAGATGGGGTGATCTAGTGCTTGAGTGCTGATAGGGTTAGATAGACTCTCAGAGTAGCTGATGTTACAAGATACATGACAACGGACACCCACAGTTCAGAGGGCAAGATCAACCCCTTAGATGGGAAAGAAGAGATTAATCAGAATATTCTTTGCTCAGCGTATAACTAGGTCCTCTTATCAAATGATTCATGGAGAACTGAGTGTTTTGAAGAAACTGTAATCTATGAGTCCCGGGAAAGCTGGGATTGCTGCTAAGTATCTTGGGAACACATGTCAGAACAATTTCTGTAGTCACACAGTACCTCAGTGAGGCCCTGTAACCTTCATGAATAAAACCAGTTTGACAAAGTAACTTGAATGCCTGATTGTCAAGTGTGTGCCTAATCTTTACTGTTTTTTTTTCTCATAATGTTTAAATCCTGTTTTAGCAACATAACTCTTCATTTAAAATTTTTCATTTTTTCTTGAGTTACAGAAATATTCTGAAATAAAGAACTCCCTTGACCTGTGGAAAACAATCAAGAACTGACATTCACCATTCCTTTGATATTATCAGTCTTACGATTATAGTAAAACAAAATAATTTTTGTTTTCACACTTTTCTTCAATAGTTTATTTTTCTCAGGTACGAACTGACTGAAACTGGTGCCAGGATAGTAATATTGTTTTTAGGGGGAAAAAACAAGAATCAGATGATTGACCATCTTACCCAAGTCGAAAACCTTTGTCCCTTTGACGACACAATAACCCATAATACTCTCCATAAATATTATGACTTTTTTGTTGTTTCTAGGTAGGAGATTTTCTACTTCTTCAGGGTGAGATACAATTTATTTGTGCAATTTTAATACTTTTTTCATTTTCTTGGCAGATGGCTTATTTATCTTATTATTTTCTTGCATTGACAAGATTAGTCTGTCTTATACAAAATTCTTAAGAAGAAGAAACTTTAAAATATGTCTTTATATGGGTCTCCAGAACAGACTTCACAATACGTGTTTTAAACAATTGCTAATTACATATTCATCTAAGCAACTAGCATGATTTTCCATTTTGGATAATAATAAACATCTTACAAATTTCTTTAATTACACTGTTACCAGAAAGGCCACCATAGTCACAAGAAAAAAAATATATTGACTTTCGGGGAAAAATTGGAAAATAAAGAGTTATCAGTGGTTTTTTTTTTTTAATTTAAGGAGGTCTTACTGTAACTCATAATCAGAAAATTTGATCTTTAGAAATTTTCAAGCCAGAATTAGAAAATATGTATATTGTCTTATTGAATTATAACCACGAGTAATACTTTGTGTGTGTGTACTCGTTTTTAATTGTGAAACTCTTAAAATATACAGAAAACAAGAGCATCACAATAACTCCTAGAGAAACCACCTAGGTTCATCAAATATTAACATTTGGGACTTAATCTGTCATTACACACATTTTGTACAAAGAGCATCTGCCCTTGCCAAGGACTCACTTCCTAGCCCATGCTAAAAAAATCTTCCTTCCCGGTCCTTCATTCTCTCTTTTTCCCAGTATTTTATTCTGGCTCGGAGGCTCTGCATTCCTTCCTTGACACCACTGTGGATTTTCAGGGTCCAGGAGCCTCCTAGCCAAAGCCATTCTGATCATTCTAATTGCTTGGTGGGGTTGGTACAGGAGCAGGGGAGGAGGAAAAGGGAAACCAGATGGAAAGCAATGCTACTGGAAAGTCTTAGCTCTTAGGGCCAGAGGTGCAACAAACTCAGAACAAGCTGTTCCCTAAAAACAACATTCTAAAGGATTGCATAAGGTTCAAGTGTGCTTTTGTGGCTGGTACGCGGTTTCCTTATGAAAGTGTGCTGAGATCTAAGCAACCAGTATACAACTGGATTTTGAGAACATAGTCTACTTACAGTTGTGGATGACCAGTGTTGTAATTATTTAGATTAGTACAAAAAATAACTGCCTCTCTCTCAGACTTGTTTTCACTTGGCATGATCGTGGTTACTTAGCAGGCAAATTTTTAAACAAAGATATTATTAAAGGTTCACAAGTATTTTCATTTTCTACATTGTATGAATATCTCATCCCAATTTTTCATTCCCATTTTTATCCCTGTAGCTCTGTACGTACACCCCTACTACACACATCACTAAGGGGAGACGAAATTGGGAAATCATACCTAAATACTTTCAGGATTGCACCTAGAATACATTTGTTGTTTATCGAAAGACAGCTAGAAGAAAACTCATTTTCTTTCAGTTCTCTTACTGTTTGGTTTTATTCTTTTTTATTTTATTCATGGTCACTTTGGGGTGCTTATTTATAAGGCTGAAAGTATCAATTTCATATAAAAGTTACCCAAGGTCTCCATGCATGGATTTTTGCAGTTTAGCACCTGATCGGCGTGCAGTATACCACTTATAAAGCAGAGCCCAAATATGAAATTATTTTTTAAAAATTGAAAGTGCAAATGAGTGAAGTCACGAATGTTAGTTGTGTACCTTCAGGTATACCTGTTAATTAAAAAGAATGAATACATGAGAGAATGAAGAAACTAGAGCTATGCCTAAAGGAATAGTGAAATGGCTAGATGCTGAATCCTTTTCATCAACTGGAACTTCTTCACGACCAGCTCTTCTGGGCATAAAAGAATCATGAGTATCTCTTGGCTCCCTTCTATTATTTCCTGGTGTGCTGCTCCCAAGAATGCCCTGGCTGCCATTTTCACCTGGGGAGTCGCCAGGAGAAAGACCAGCTGCTCATATTTAGATTTTTGTAGTTACGGCTCCCGTGCCCAGTTCTGGTTCTTTCCCCCTATTTTCTGTATACTTGGGGAGATGGTGTCCAGTATATATGTCTTGCTCTATTCTTCCATTAGACACGACCCTCGGCTCATGCCCTATTTTGGTACCTTCTGCTTGGGGACAGAGGATAAGAATAAGAGCTCCTACTCACTGAGTGCCGGCTGTGAGCTAAGTATTTACATGTCTAATTTCAAATTCTCATGCTATCCTGCAAGGACATTATTAGACCCATTTTTACAGATCTACAAAGTAAAGCTCAGAAAAGTTGAGAAACCTCTCCAAGGTTATCTGATGCAGGATTTATATTTGGACCTTTCCTCTTTGCCATCGGTGGAAGATACTTCTCTTTCCTTGGAAAAATATGCTCGCATTTTCTTTGATTGACTCTCCACTTTCCATTAACAACCCTCCCTGGAGAGCTGCTCTCCCACTCTCATCCATGCTGGTGTCCTGAATTTCCCACAGTGATTTGGCCCTTACATTGAATTTTCTGGCTTCTTGTCTGTTAGACTCAACTGATATCTTAAAATATCTGATTAGTCCTTAATAATGTTGGCAGGTTAGAATCATATTTTAAAAAGGAAAGTATATTTAAGCACTTAACTTTCACAATTCACTCACTGAGAGTACATATTTTTTCCCATGTTACCCAGAGAAACTGGACAATGAAATGACCACCTGTTAGCTGCTAATGATGTTCACATGCCT
Organism: Ailurus styani; assembly: GCA_002007465.1. NCBI lineage: Eukaryota > Metazoa > Chordata > Mammalia > Carnivora > Ailuridae > Ailurus > Ailurus styani. Next base: position 4,383,746 of record LNAC01000068.1, read on the forward strand.
TTAAAAAAAGTAATTCTGGCTTTATCTGTCTACAATCTTGGCGACAAAACTCATGGGAACATCAAGGGCACAGGAAGCCAAAGGCAGCAAACTGACAATAAAGTTTGTGCTTAGACTACTAATAAGGAAGGAGATACTGTGAATCTCCAATTCCACATAATTACTTAATCTCAAGAGGGTAACATAAAACTGAATGCATGTTTCAAGAATCTAAGTTTGGGTGTTCAAATCTAGGACTGAGATCAGAGGGTGTTTCACACAGTATATTTCCTACTTGAAAAAATATTTGTAAAAGCATCAAATATAAAATATGCCAATCATTATTTCAAATGCATAGTCTAATTTGACATTGTGTGGGTGTGTCGTTCATTATGCCTTTCAAATGAAAATAAACACATAAATAGTGAACGAACTTAAAGTAATAGATAGATATTAACTGTATCCTACATTGCAAAAAAATATACTAAGACTTAAAAAGGGCTTACAACTATAAATATCCATCAAAATATAGAAATGAAGCATTTTCTAAAATTAGGGCTAACATTAAAGACTAAATGACCCCTTTATTTTAATAGTGACATCAAACTCCAGAGACATGTGGTTTTAGTTCTTTTGCTGATATGTTTTTGGGTCCCTATTTAAGTTTACTGATTTCTTTGCATTTCATTTTTTAATGCAATATTTCCAACCAAGTTCAAAGTTGACACAAATTAAATTTACCATTTATTTGTTCACTTCACTGTAGTGTAATGATTAAAAGGATAGGCTCTAATCTCAAACTGCATGGATTTGAAACTTGTCTCCATAACTTCTCTTGGTACGAATGGCCTTAATTCTCTGTGCCTCAGTTTTCTCATCTATAAAATAGGTTTAGGAGTAGTACCTGATTTGTTGCATTAGTGGGAGGATTAGGTAAATCAACATAAATGAAAACTTAGAATAATTCCTGGTGAAAAGAAAGTGCTCAGTGGTTGCTAGCTATCATTATTTTTAAACTACAAAGGAAAAAGTGAATATGAGGTCCCTAGAGAATTAGGTACATTCTAAAATGAGTAGATAAATCATATGCCTCTTCCCTTGTCTCTAGGCTGGATTGAATTTATGCCGCAAATACACAAATAATTGTCTTTCCCAATCAAAAATAAATTCTAAAGAGGAGTAGCTGGTATCCTATCTGTAGGAACCTTTTCCCCCCAGTATCATCCTAAAACATTTCAAGTGACTATCCCTGAACACAGAATCCATTTGCTTCAATGTTTCTCAAACACTTTTACACATCTTTATTTTCTCCTAAGCTTCAGTCTCTAGAAGCATGTCAAGGTATCCTCCAAACCTCCACTAATCATTGCCTCGTATATCCTATTATATATACATGACAAAATGGTGATATAATTAACATTAACATACTCACTTACATAACATTAACACACTCACAATTGAATTCTAACTCTAAAATCTTACTCTAAATTTGATCCCATATTAAGTAAAGGGGAACGATGACCAGGATTTATAGAGAAACATTCAAATGAGGTAACTCCAAACTGTACCACCTAATGGAACAATCTTTTTAAATGGCACTGCTAACTCTGCACAAATAACTTAATTTGCAAAACACCATACAGATTAAGACATTAACATTGATCATTTTAAACTCCAACTTAACACAACTGGCTAGCTAAATATATTTCTAGCAGTTGATGAAATTATGGTATGAGTTTTTGAATAATGACTTAATTGTGAAAGGGTGCTTTTACTCAAAGTTGTCATGCTATTTCTAGATTTTTAAGATCCCAATAATTTAGCTCTGGAAGATATATATAAATAGCTTCTCTCTTCCTTATGATATGCGTGTGAGAGTGCATCTATGTTTATATATACATACATAGATATGTGTATATAGATAGTCTTCCCTAATGCACACAAATTTATGCATATACACATATATAGTCATTTAGCACATATACTCATGTACACGTGTAGATATACTGTCAGCAGCCCTTCTCTACTTACGGAGTTCTCTTTAATTCAAAAAGCTAGAATGTAACTACGCTGATCTTAGATCAGAGGGAAGTGGCAGAAAAAATAGTGATTCAGAAAACTAAACATAGGTGATCCAGGAAAGGTACTATAAAGTTTGAGACTTTGGGAAATTAGTTTTCTTTGATTTCAGAGACTCCTTCTTTGATTTCGGAGATACCATTCAGGAGGCCGAAGCCCAAACCAACTGTGAGATGTGTGTGACACCTTTTCATAATCTCCTTTTGTTGAGGAGGAAGCAGGTTGGGCAAGGTTGAGAGTTATACTCAAGATCACTACATGGCAAGATTGGTCCTTTTTACTCCAAATTCACTTCTTTCGGAATATTACAACTTGATGTGACCCTGGAGAACATATAATTCATAACCCACGTTTCTAAGTCTTTCTGGTGGTCTGAAAGTGTGGAAAGTTGCATAGCCTCTTGGTTTACGGTGGGCCAACCGTGGCGGTCACTCATACATCTTTTAATGTATGGAAATCAAATAGTCAGCATACCAAGGTTTGGAGACGCTTGACATTTCCCACTTTCAAAATCAATCACCAATCTGAACGCCATGGCTATTACTCAGAGATTCAGAGTTTTGCTGTAAGCAGAGACCATGACCTTGGAACAATTATTTTCTCAAAAGACCTTACCAACGATGATGTGAGCGAAGCACCCAGACTGCCCTCCAGTGTATGAATCCACGGCCAGGAAATGGCTACGAATCTTCCATAAGTAGTATGAGTTTGGCTCAAATCTTATTTCCATGCATTTATATTTTATAAGCATTGCATTTAGACAAAGTTAAAATCAGCAAGTAAAAAAAAAATACTTACTTAAAGATTTTCTGTGCTCTGGTTTCTGTTCTTTTATATCATTATCGTAGTGACTTAGTAATTCAGTACTGGAAGATCTCTGGATTTTGAATAATTCCAGGTTTCTTGATGAACCACTTGGATCCTTTGGCTGGAAATAACAAACAATTAGACTGAACAATTTTACAAGGAAGAAAGGATTCACCAAATAGCTTAGTAATCTATTTTGATGTTAATTTTAAAGGGAATCCTGAACTAAGGTAATTATTTTAGGACAGGGCCTCTATGCTAAACTCAATATTCAAATTTAATAAAAGCTCTATGTATATAAAACTTACTAAATGCTGTGCATTACCCCAAGCACTTCACATATATTAACTCAATTAATCATCACAGTAATCCTATGAGGTAGATATCATTATTACCCCTACTTTCCAGACAAGGAAACTGAAGCCAAAAGAGATAAGTAATTTGCCTAAGGCCACACAGCTAGTAAAGGATGCAATCAGGATTCAAACTCAGGCAGTTTGAGTCCAGAGTCCACTCTTAATGACAACAACAAACTCTGTGTGTGGGTGAGTGGATGTGGGTGTGAGCACTCAAGCTCGCCTGGATAGGGGGACTATATGGTTGACAGAGAAAAATCAATTTGTTATTTTTTAAAGTTTTAGTCCCAAAATGTTATAAAGGAAGACTGCAATTAAATAGAAATAAGATCCCGGAGAAAAATGCAGTATTTTCCTATTGTATACCTTATTAAAATCTCCCAAGAATAGTTTTTTCCTCAAGATTTTGCAAATATTAGTGTCCAAAAATTAGATGTTTTGTCTAGAATCAGTATATAATGGTAGTTTTAAATAATTTGATTCTTTAAAAATATACTCTGAATGTATGATTTTGGGTAATTTCATGAAGTTTTAGATTCATAATTTTCATGGGAAGAACAATCTAGCTTCACTGGAAGAACAATGAAATCAGTATAAAGGATTATTATTTACTGGTATTATAACAGTGAGTAGGGGCTCAAATACATTGATATTTATTTTCAAGAATATGTATTACAGACAACATAAACTGAAAATGTGACAATTCAGTAGTCATTAAGCTTGTGTGCTTTTTACAGCTTCTTGTAAATGAATGTCCATGTTATTTCAGGGGGAAAAAAATGAATGCACTGTGTTTTTCATTTGAAAGAGAGAAATCAAATGACATTTAGCCCTACAAATCACGTCTGTTGAAACGGTTTTTAGTGGACTTCATTTAAACTTAAAATAACTTAATGTCTCTCGATCTATAGGATCCATTTAAATATGTGTGTGTTATATGCCTAAGCAATACAATTTAAGTGACAACATTTTAATTAATAAAGGTAACAGCCAAAACAAATACATACCAATCTGTCAATTGCATTTTTGATAGCGTGGAACCAATCCAATATGATGAAGTCAATATCTGACTGTAGAAGGAACTCATTTCCTGATACCGTTGTGATCTGAAAAAAAATCGACAGGTAAGCAAACCATTTAAAATAGATGTCTTACATTAAAAAAAAATGGGGATATATATCTCCATTTAAAAAACAGACTTCAATACACCAAAAACAGACTTCAATACACCAAAATATTTTCTTATATTCCAGTAATTGTCGTTCTGGGAACTGGGAGACCGACCAGGATCATTTTGAACTGCTCGCTATAAACTGTTTTTTCATGTCATAACAAATACATTATTGTTTTAATAATAGAACGGTTAACTCAGAATAGGACTAAAGCTGAATTACTCCAACTCAAGGAGAAGCAAGTCAGGAAGTTCAGAATGATGCAGACAGTACCCACTTAAGTCAGAACCTCAGAAAAATGCACCCGGGTGTGTCAGAATTCATTCTGCACTTTTGGCTCTTTCCTGTTTGTCTTTTTCAAATCTAATAGTATCTCTATATTTGATTTCCTTTTATGGAGGGCTGTAAAACAGATTATTTACCAAAGAGACTAATGCAGACTTTTCCAAAAGGTCATTCAAATGAATAACATTTGGCTATTTCTACTTTCCTATCATGAAGACCTATAGGAAAGTAATAAAGGACTAATTTCCCCCACAAAAGGAGTGTATTAGAATAAAACTTTATTTACATATTTGAACCTCTCATGGAGAGTATTTATCAAGGGAACATCCGCATTCCAGACCCTCAGAGGTACTAAGTAGTTGGCAATATTTAACATGTAACTATACATTTTTCATTACAGCAAATCTTTTCCTCTCCAGAACTGTGAGAGAAGAATGTGACCCTATAGAAACAGAGCAGTGCTCTTGATTTCACACATAAAAGGCTACTTAAAGACGAATTTGATTAGAGTGGGTGTTGGCACGCTTTCCGTATCAGGCCATCCATCTGAACTGTGAAGATTTTCCCTTTGTATTGACTTTTTGTTTCAACAGGAAGATGACCATTTCCCGACTAATGTCACACATCAAGCAAGGCTTCAGAGGTTTAGAAGCCTGCCATTTCAAAATACTCAATCAGGAGCTAGTCACCGATTCTCAGCCTTTCTTGCTCTAAATCGGAGGTGAACACTGAAATGTGTCCACAGGTTCAGAAAATCACAAATCACTCTTCAGGATGTCTCTATAATTCTATCATTAAATGACAATTATTACCCAAAATAGCTCACTCTGAAGGGTTTAATGATTCTTATGGCAACATTTAATTACAATGATCCTGGAGTTTTAAGGAAAACTCTGATTACATCCATATATATATATATATATATATATATATATATATATATATATATATCCACTCATCATTTATTTTGAGGAAAAATGATACAGAAATACATCACTCGGTCCTGCGACACAGTCATTGCTGAGCAAGATGCGTTCCAACATCTTACAACTGTAAGGAGAGGAACTATCCAAGTATATGCAATTATGAGAAGTGAAAGATTAGAAAATAAGAGGAATTTAAGTATCCACATTAGAATTTGACAGACTACTGGGACCAGTCATTTTTTTTTTTTTTAAAGTAAAATTGCATGTAAGATTTGGGATGGCTCAAAATAGCCTCCAAATAGTCCTCTGTTTTATTTATCTATTAAAAGACAGTGAAGCTGATGTTTGCCTAATTATCTGAACACCCTAGCAATGTTCTTTACTTACATAAAGTTCCAAATATTTACTTTATAAAGTGTTGCCACAGAAATAGTAATCTAGAAATATAAGGTCACTTGTAACTAACCCAAGAAAACCGGTAAAGTCCTTGACCTCTACCTTCCTCCTAATCTAAATTGAAATATTTTGATTATGAATGTATTATATAACATCACAAGTTGATAACATACACAAAGAAACACGAATTAGCCCAAACACAATGTACAGTCTATTTCTCTGCCGTTATAAATAAACCATTATTAAAATTATAAAAAGAAACATTTCAAAGTACCAGCAACAAACATAATTAGATTTACTATATTCTGAGGGTTTAGGAAAGAGCTCACAGTTCAGTTTTTGGTCTAGTAAATTCGAACAGTGATAAAACATAAGTACTTCAGCCATACATTCGCGCTTTTGGTGCATGCTATACAAGAAAAGGGAATCCTTTACTGCCAACACAACCAAAAACAAAACACATTTTAAAAGTTTCTTTATCCAGATATATTAATCATACATAATCAGTGATTTATGAATTCATTTGAGGACGCTGCATCAGGGAACTATATGAATGCAATTCATTCAAAATATACTATCAGAAAGATACAGTTCACATTCTCTCCTCTGTCTTCCCACTAATCTTTCCAGTTACTAGGCAGTCTGGAGAAGTCTGCTACTGCTCTCTACAGTTTAAATGCATCCACTTCTTAATTACAGTCAGTAATTGACTTTGTTCTGCTCTATCCCAGACATTCACAGGAAAGCAGTTTCAAAGTCTTTGACTGCTCAAGTCCATTTAATTCAGGTTTCCATCCACATTTTACATTACCTCCTTAAGGTTTTCTGATAAATGGTTTGCTGAATCATATTTGCAGTTTGAACAATCGAATTTTCAACACTCTCAGGGAAAAAAGACATCAGTAAAGACTGTTAGCTTTGACTCAGTCTTTTGATTGAACAATTCCTGATGACAATCTAAAGTGATATAAAACTAATAACAGGCATAAAAGATTTGATATTAAGCCATGCTAATGTATTCTTTCTATATCATGTTTTGCTTAATGAGAGAAGCTGGTGTGAGGTGGATGAAGAAAGAACTTTCAGAAAGCACAACGGGTTTAGGCAAGGGTAGCTGGTCTCCATTTTGCTTCAGAGCCTCCTTTAGACAAGCATCTCTTGAAATCTCTCCTTGCCACCAAATCGTATTTTGAAGGGATATATACTGGCACCAAAGCAGTTTTAGTGAAATGTGCTAGTGTTGTCAATAATAGATATCTTTAATTACCTGTCTGGAGAAATTTTCCTCAAACTTTTCACACTCAATAAGGATGTGTGTGAATTATCGCCGGTGTCATGTGGATGTCTAGGAAATCCTATGAATGTATCCACTGAGCAACGTGAAGAATGGACATGTTCTTTAAGCCTTTTTGGTATTATTTCAACAATAGTTTTCCTCTGGGCTAGGAACCTAGGTCTGTGTCCTTGTTGTGGTTCTTCTGAAGATGGAAGCATGTTATCTCCTTGCTCCAAACTCCACCAATCAGTGATGAGGAGAGAAGAAATGTGTTGTTCAGGCTTTAATTAACACATGGAATATTGTTATGCTAATTTAAACATCTTTGAGGAGTTTTAATGAGTAATGTTTATGTTTATTTAAGCATTTCCCTTTTCAGTATTGTCAATTAAGTATCGCCCTTGTCAATATACAATCTGGCATTTAGTGTTTCCTGTGTTTGATTTTAATTTAAGTGAAAAATAATATGTAGAATGGCATTAAACTACTAAAAATTTCTGTAATTTTGTTTGCCAGAATAGAAACAAAAACTTTTTAGATTTTAACATTTTTTCCTAATTATAAGAATAATTGTATTTATCATGAAGAATTTGGAAAAAATAAAGATAGCAAAAAGGCAAATTGAAACTATTCATGACTCCACAGAGTAAACACTATGGACATTTTAATTTAATTATTGCCAATCTTTTATAAATAATAATCAAATATATATGACAATGATCCATGCACAACTTTATGCTATGGATAGATACCTTATCAGTTAAACATATTTGATGGCTAAATATTATTGGCTATTTCCAATCCAGTTGACCTCAAATGCATGTTGAGACTATCAAAGGTGCAAGAAATAAAGAGTGATATGTGTTCACCCCTTTGATAGTAGCACTTTTCCTATCACAGAATAAATTCCACAAATAACTTTGTTCAGGAGACTGAGTGGGGTGTCTCTGACCAAATATCCCCCTAGTCATCAAGGACTGATTAAACATCCATTAAGTGCAAGGCACATTGTTAGAAGCTAAGGATACACCCCCCCAACCCTCAAGAGCTCACAATTTGTTTGCATAAATAGGACATATGCATATAAAGATAAATAACAATAGAAAATGGCTTATACCAAGTCCCAATGTGAGTGGCACAGACAATGCTCATGTCAAGATTTCAGAGGAGGGAGTAATTACTGCAGACACATTTACATCATGGAATTATACATAAACTGTTGGTCATGATGCGTTATTCTTTAAAGGTTGATTGTATCAGAACTTTAGTATATTAAGGATATGAATACTACCACTTGGTATGCAAAGTGATATCAGCTTTAATGATCTCAAAGCACATAATAAACATTCTTCAAATGCAGCTTCCCTCCACTATCATAAAGTAATTTTGCAAATGAAGAAAATGAAGCAAATGAGGAAAATGAGAATGCCATTCTATCAAATTGGCGTCATTTTAATGATAGAATTAAGAGATTACAAAGATTTTGATTTCTAGTTCGCTAGCCCTCAGCAAACAATCTTACACAGTCAAGGACTCTATGCATATGGGAAAAGGACTGTGGTGATTTGGTTTCAGTTGTGAAATCTGGAATGCAGATTTTAGAAAAAAGTTGCTTGTTTCTTTACTGTTATGTTAAAGATAGCCCAATTGTAAAGGTTCGCCCAGTATCCTTATTCAATTGTTTTCTTCTTTTTTTTCTTCCCCCTGAAAAACAACCACTATCCTCCTATGAAAAAAAAATATATATCTAAAACAGGATAGGGGCATCCAAAAAAATCCCTTCAAATCTTAGAAAGGACTAAAACAATCCTACATTTGAACTAAGTATCATTCATATTTTGCTTACAATCTTTGACTATGAACCAAAGGAGAATTTATTCCATCTTAATGAAGCTGAAACTGTATGTAGGAAATATGTAGTAAAATATGCCAAATATTCAAACAGTCCTAAAAAATGTTAAATGATATGGCTACAGTGATTCTACAAATAAGTGGATTACCCATTTAGGAGGGATGGAATTTAATTACTATTGTATTTGGACTTCATGATGAAGTCATTACATTTGAATTAAATTAAGTAGCTATAACAATTTATGTCAAAATATACTAAATTCATTTGAACGGAGTATAAATTATTTTTTGAAGTTAATTTTGGCTCTATCTTTATTGAATTCTAACAGCATAAAATATAGGTATATTTTTTGGCTGCATTATAGTGAGAGTTCAAGACCGTTATAGTGAGAGCTGAAGAAATAATGCTTAAAAAAAACCCCTCAGGGGCGCCTGGGTGGCTCAGTGGGTTAAAGCCTCTGCTTTCGGCTCAGGTCATGATCTCAGCGTCCTGGGATCGAGGCCCGCATCGGGCTCTCTGCTCAGCGGGGAGCCTGCTTCCTCCTCTCCTTGTCTCTCTGCCTGCCTCTGCCTCTCTGCCTACTTGTAATCTCTCTCTCTCTGTGTCAAATAAATAAATAAAATCTTTAAAAAAAAAAAAAACCCTCAGATTCACATTTTTTTCATCTTGCAACACACTCCACAAATATCCATTTGATATAGCTGATCAAAATAAAAGTTGTCATGGTTATACTAATAGTTATATTACTTGGTCTCAGAGGTGTTTATGACCACCAATGAAATTATACTATCAAGCTGCATGTCTATCTCAAATTACAGTCTGGTTTGAGTAACTCCTAACATTTTCCTCAACAAGTTGAACAAAGTTAACATAAAACTATGGGTAAAATATCAGTTAGAAGTAAAAGGTCTTCAATTTGTCTTTCCAAAAATGTTTCTTGTTAAAACATTTTGTGAGAAAGTATCTGCCTTGTGTTCCCAATGTTGCTAGATGTTAAGTAAATATATGCTGATTATAAGAAAAAAAAGTTGCTTTGGCAACTCTCTTATTAAAATGCATTTGTAACCCCCATCTGTCATGAAAGTTTTGAGAAGTTTGTTTACTTTGGATAGCAGCCTTATCCAGGGTTACCCTAGCAAACAATGATAGCAGTCTTCAGAAGTTGTGTGAAGAACAAGTCACTGGGGATCCATTTTTGTTTTAATTGGCACACACAAACACTTTTCTGGTCTGTCAGGAAGATCAAGCTAATATGCATGGAGGGTGTTATATTCTTAGCTTTGGGGAGCAGTAAAGCTCCCTTTATTTAAGTAATTTAAATGATAGACTGCAAAAACTTTGCAAGTCAGAAAAATGTTTTATACTTTCTTAGGGAATATTTGTTTTAAGCAACGGAAAATGTTCTACATATCTAAAGATGTTGAACCTTATGTTATAATTACCCTTTCTTTCTTCTGACTCCATGAAATATTCTTAAATCCACATGCTACTAAATAAGCTAGCCACCAATGGATCCTGAATTTCTATGACTCCCCCTGTGTTAACAAATGTGTGTGTTCATTAGTTTCCAGATGTTTATTGGGTAAGTTTTCAATGTATTTGGGGTTGATTGATTTGCATGTACATTTATTGAAACCCTCAGTGCGGTCATCATATCAAAATAACCTGCCCACGTAAGCAATATCTTATTTAAAGGAAAGTAAACAAATGTTGGGCTACATACACAACAGATCTCAAGTGCATTCCAAAATCTAAGGTTTAAGGCCAATCTTTCACAAAACAGTGCTTTGTAATTGAAATTGAGTTGTACTTTTGACATCCAAATAATTTGGTTCATGCAGATTTGTTCTGCATAATAAAATTGGCCCATAGTGAATATTCACATCTTTATCACTTGCCCACTTCACCTTTCTATTTATTAACGAAATACCCAAACCCCAAATTTATTTCAATCAAATGTTAAACAAAAACTCATGTGCATTCTTTTATCAGTAGGAAAATATTTTAAGTACTGAGAAACAGTCTTCTCAATATTCATGAAAGAATACTATCTAAGTAATTAGTAGATAGTTTAGCAGTTTCCACAGTTTTGCAGTCAGCTACACCAAAACTTTTGCCTGTGGTGCTCATATGAAACACGACAGAAAAAGTGACTAATCGAAGCAGTTGGTGTATAAAGATACCAGCTTAGAGTTCCATTGCTGTTAACATTAATTTCTAAATTTGGGGGGAGTAGTTGCCTCTAGATAAGGCAATCATCTTAGGACTCATGTTTGCTGGTACCCACCACTCAATCAGTCACTGCCAGTCACAGATCAGTGTTTAATCTGAGCTATGTTCACTGTGCAAAATTACTCGTTTAGTCCCACGACATTTGGAAATCTGCAGCTCCCACTATTTTCAAATTGGAATGATTTTCATTATGTCTGTTATTTATGTAATGCCCGATTTAAAAAAAATTAACAAGTCAAAAAGTATACTAAATTATTGTCTATCCTTCAATATTTTTTGACCCATGGATAAACATTGTATATGTGCTTATATTATAATGAAAATATGTCATGAAAAATTTTCGTGCATATAAATATCTGTACTACTGTCATCTCCCACTTGGATTTAATAACAGTATCTTTTGATTTCTCTGCCGTCTCAACCATACTTTCTCTTCCGGCCCATATTTTATTTTGCAGCCATTGTGATCTCTCTAAATTTGGACCTGATCATCCTATTCCTCTGCTTAGTTACATTCTGAGACTCCACACAGATGTTACATTGCAGTGAACACTTTAATTCAGCCTACCAGACCCTGTGTTCTCTGCCACCCTCCCACACTGCAGCCCCCTGCTCTGTATTTCCCTTTGTGTCTCTATGATTCAGCCATACTGTAATTATTTTTTGTTCCCAAGCTGTCCCACTTTCATTTTCGTTTCTTCCCTTAGAGTAGCTTTCCATTGCCCAGAACCCTCTGGTTCTTCTATCGTATCATTCAGATCGATTTAGATGTCACCTTTCCAGAAAAGGGTTCTCCGAGATAGAAATACCTCCTAAGCGCTCCCGTGAAATCTCGATCCTACTTTATTATAAGAAATATTGGCCTCCCTTGCACTTCTGTATTTATTTCTCTGTTCCCCCTACTACACTATATTTACTCTGAAGCCAAGGGCAGTTGTCTACCTAATGTGTGGCTCCACAACCCACACCTAAGGGGCATTAAGTAAATAATAAATAGATGAATATTATCTGCCTTCTACATTTCAGTGAATACATTATATGATAATGTTCGATATGCCACAGTATAATTAACGCATCCTCCATGGTAGAAAAAAAAATTATGGTAAATAAATTTAGATTTATGTTTAGCCAGCTAGGCTCAGTTTAGATGATCCCAATTTTGTTGGCAACGTCCAAAGCATCATAGTCAGGGGATGGATGAACACAGGCCTTTTTCTCTCCATCAGGCCTAATCAAGATGTTACCCTTGGCCACGTAAATGGCCTTCTTTATAACCATTTGATCTGGTGCTTGTTGGCTTTGACATCCACAATGAACACAAATGTGTTGTTGTCTTCTATCTCTCCATGTCTGACTTGGTAGTGAGAGGAACTTGATGATGGCATAGTGGTCAAGCTTGTTTTTCCCGGGGGTTCTCTTCCAAAGATATTTGGGCTGCCTTTGGAGATGTAGTGTCTTGGGCTTCTGGAAGGTAGGTGACATGCAGATCTTTCTTTTGTCACTGTGGATGTCTTTAAGTACCATGTTCTTGACCTTCAAAGCCTTTGCTTTGGCTTTGGCTTTGGCTTTGGGAGGGGCAGGTGCTTTCTTCTTCACCTTCAGTGCCATCTTCATGAAAGGCATCCATTGTAATAACATGTTGAAGGTTGCAAGACCATTGTTTTCTTTTAGCCAATGCAAGTAGTTTATTTTGACATCTACTAATAGCACTTGGTAATAACATTTTGAAGGTTTCAAGACCATTGTGTTCTTTTAGGCAGTCTGAGTAGTTTATTTTGACACCAACTAATACCACTTTTATCAGAGTAGAGTAGGCAATCCATTATGAAGATTGAGAACCACAGTCTGAGGCAACATTTTCCCATCACTCAACAAGTCCTAGACTTCAGACAATAGGATTAAATTTGGAGGAGTCAGGAAGCATGAAGTATGGGTCTATATTTCCATACATATCTCTAGAATAGAATGTTCTTGATTATATTACAAAGCCACCATGTGTTCTACAGGGGTAATCTACTAGATCATGCAAACATCTCACTCTATGTATGGACCTATCCAACTAAGAGTTGATAATGTGGGAAACTGGATGCAGTTTTAAGATTTTCAAGAGTTAATACTTAAGTTAACGGGTCAAGTCTTTAGAGAACCTCAGGGATGCAAAGGTCCTCATTGCTTGTCAATCAACATTGCAGCCATTAATTTCACCAAAACACTATTAACATTAATAAACAAGCAGACTGTGGGAGGACAAGTGGCAATAGTTATATTACCAAGAATTTTATTTAAAAATATTAGCTAATTAAAGATACAGTGACTTATGCAGAAAACGGGTATTGTCACCACAAGTTTATTACTTACACGCTTCCCATTAATAAGTGCTGAGATTGCACAACAAGAATAAAAGATGTTGCAGTATGTATCTCCATGCTATTGTAACATATTTGGCCATGATTATGAGTGTTTATAAAACATTCAAGAATTGTTCCATGTCTACTTACATTAATGAGAACACCTGTTAACTTTAGTGCTGTACAGACTTATTTGCATTAGATTCAGGTTTTTGCATACTGTACATCACTTTTTGAAACAATTAGATGCTTATAGAGAAATATAGCTGTGTGAAAAACAGCAGCTTGAATGCCTTCCGGCTCAAGACAATTCAACTCCAGGTTTCAGTGAAAAACAGAAATCTGCTGAATTACAATACTGACAGTTAGAAGTGAATGTAGGTGTGTTTTATATATTTTTTTTTACATTCAGAGAACAGAAGATACATATTAAAATCTGCGCTTTAATCTTCAAATAAAATTAAGACAGTTTCCACACAAGGATGCCAAGCAGTAAGAAATGACAATGCCACCACAAAGTGGATTCTCTGTAATCTTGGGGACTTCGTAGCCAAGGATGATCTCTTTACCAGTCTCTGAAAGCTATATGATTTCCACAGGTGAAAATGTGCAGACCACTGCCCACTTGGTATTGTTTACTACTATTGTCCATAGGCCCTTTCCATGTAAGGACAGCACTGAAAGGAGTGAAGGAGCTGAGGACACTCCCCACCCCCAACCTCCACCGAGTCTGCCACTTCTGAGCTCCCAGTCACAGCATAACCCAAAGCTTCCCACTTAGAAAAGTACCATAATTCCCTCACAGAAGCCAGTGAGTCTGCCTTATTCATTACTCAGAAAAAAACAGTTGTAACTTTCGTAGGTCTCACTCTATTGACACATCTGTCTGCCACTCCCCATAGAATGTTAAGGTTTCTGCGATTTAAATATTTTGTTATTGAAAAGGGAGCACTCACACAAATCTGTGGATTCACAGCCTCTATTATCATCATTATATTTAAGAGGTGCAATATTTACATCAAAATGACTCAGTTGGTGATATGTTCTAAAGATAAATGTGTATTTATGATCTGAAGAAGTGTGATTTATAACTACTTTGTCAGACATAAACAGAGCGCCTCTGTGCTGTTCTAGTAAATGCAGATTAGCCAGGGCACAAATGAACTCTTTTCACAGGACTAATTCTACCTTGACTTGGGAAGTGAGGGAACTGAGAATTCCTCTTGGAGAATGTGCAGATCACAAGAAATAATGGTATCTATTTCCTTCCCTACTGTCTCACTATATGGTCTGGGAAGAATAACAAATATTAGGTGAGGATTTGGGGATCAACGACTGAATATTTTTTAAGATTTGCTTATTTGAGAGAGAGAGAGGGAGAGGGAGAGCAGCAGGGAGAGGCAGAGGGAGAGGGAGAGAAAGTCTTAAGCAGATTCTGCATGAACGTGGGGCTCAATCTCATGACCCTGAGATCATGACCTGAGCTGAAACCAAGAGTTGGATGCTTAACCAAATGTGCCACCCAGGAGCCCCTCAGCTGGTGAGTTTTGTTGTCTAGAATCTAAACCTATATAATTCAAGAAGTTAATACGATAGTAAAACCTTACTTTTAGATTCTGAAAATTTTTTGAAATTTTTTTAACCAAGTACTTGACAATCTAGATTTTGCCCTCCATAAAACAGCATCATTATTCAGGAAGGATGATACATTAAGCATATCTATAATTAGGAAGTTCTTAAATGAGGAGAAACTTCTCTTTTCTCATCAATTCTAGGTTTAAGTAAATTGAAAATTTTGAAATTTTTTTCCTGAAAATATGCAAAAATGATAATTCTGTCTATTGGAGAAATCCTTAACTATTTATTCAAGAGGGTTATCTTTAAACAAACATGAAAAACATATGTGGCATTTTAAAAACTATAGTTTAGTGGCATATTATATATAATACAATGGTATATAAAATATAACTTAATGGTATTTAAAAAAAACACTTGTGATTATATGGTAGACAATGATCTCTGTCAGTTGAGCAACAGGACACATTTTTAAAGATACAAATATAGTGATCCGAAGGGCGATATGCACTCAAATGTTTATAGCAGCAATGTCCACAATAGCAAAACTATGGAAAGAGACTTGATGTCCATCAACAGATGAATGGATAAAGAAGTTGTGGTATATATTTACAATGGAACACTATGCAGCCATCAAAAAGGAAATCTTGCCATTTGCAACGATGTGGATGGAACTAGAGGGTATTATGCTAAGCAAAATAAGTTGATCAGAGAAAGAGAATTATATGATCTCACTGATATGAGGAATTTGAGAGGCAGGGTGGGGGGTCATGGGGGAAGGGAGGGAAAAATGAAACAAGATGGGATCAGGGAGGGAGACAAACCTTGTTTTTATAAATAAAATAATAATAATAATAATGGAGACGTTTGACATTTGGAATGACATACACATTACTCCATACTAAATATGTGCAACAACACTTAATACTCCTTATTCCCCCACCCAGCCAAAACAATATTTGTGTTAAAAATAGAAACATTTAAAAATGTTGGACGTAAAAAATATTGGTTGCATTATTAGTGACTATATAGGGTGACTGCATAATCTATTGCCTAAACTGTGACAATTTTGAAAGCAAAAGAGGTATTGTTAATAATTACACCAGGACAATAGGTTTACTTGGGACCAATAGGTATACATTGGGACATATGGATCACTATTATCATATGCAATGGTGGGGAGCAATTCAACGGCCATTGATATTTAGAAACCTAGTGAACTCCTACTAATGTCAAATTCTAGAAACTGAATTATTCCAAAATAAGTTAGCTCTTTTGCTAACTCTGCTCTTAAGAATCTTATAATCTAGTGTGACAAATAACACCAACATGCGAAAATGATGAGAAACAATAATTATGATTCAAAATGGAGCTTATGTACTCATTTTTAAGGAACAAAACACTGTCTCTCTAAGGGTAAACTGGAGAAGGTTCTTACAAGGACAGATGAGACTTTGTAGAAGAAAAGGAGGGGAGAGGGAAGGTGACAGGGGCAGTTTGTGCAATTAGTGAGAGGCAGGAAAGAACATAGCATCTCTAGAGGACATTCAGAAGCTGTTCCTAACTCCTCTTTGTGGTTTCTTTTCCCTTTGCTCATCCTTAAATGGAGGTGTCCATCAGCATTCTTTATTCTTCTTAGTTAGGGGCACATTCCCGAGTGACATTACCGACTCCATTTTGTTTTAATCTGAGTAACAAACTGATAAAAACTTAATTGATATCTCTAGTTCAGACATCTTTATTTATGTAGTATCTATTTAGTATCTATTTCAATGTAATCTACCATTATCCCTGGTCTGCTATCTCTACTGCTAGTTTGTGTTTTCACAAACTGTTCTCTACATCCTCTTATTAGTGAATTCTTGATTTCATCCTTGGAGAACTTTATAAGTAGATCTTCATGTTCACTGGGACCTAAAGAATCAGACCCTACAAGTAGGGCCCCAGAATCTGTTTACAGAGTTCCACATGCAATTTGAAAGTTACTTGCTGCCCTATAGTTTCAGTAGATGAACTCCAAAACCCATACCTGTCACATGTCATTTAAAAGTCACTGACTGGATCCCTGTTTTCCTAAAGATAAACCTAAATTCTTGCCAAGCACTTCATGATCTCTCTCTCTCTCTCTCTCTGTCTCCAACCTTTTCTGTTCGAGTCCTCTACTTACTAACTACATAACTTTGAGCAAGTTATTTAGAATCACTGTGTCTCAATATCCTCACCTATAATCTGATGAAAATAATAATACCCCATAGGACCATTATGAAGGCCATATGAGATATAATTCAGGAAAAGAATTTAGCATAGTACCTAGTACATAGTTAGTACTTTAAAATACTATGGTTATTGTTATTTGATTCTTTGGGTTCCCTGGAGTTTTACAAACGTATGCTCTTCCTTCAGGAAACTAGCCAAATATTACCTACTCAGGAAAGGCTTTTCTAACATCAGTAGGTCAAAAAAGGAGTATTTCTCTGGTCGTCCATACCTACTCCATCATGGTGTTTATTCCGCTATTGAACTTACCAATTTCTTGCCTGATATTTGCTACACTTTAAACTCCCTGATGACAAAGACAATGTAACCCCAGAAATTAGCAGATCATCTGGAAGACCATGGGCCCTCAAGAAAGTGTTTGGAATGAATGGGAGCTCAGTTGACATAGGTTAATACTGTTAATACTGTAGAGTTGTAGTATTCAGATAACAGAAGACCTTTAAATCTAGAAACCACGTTTGATTTGTTCTGTTAAGCTAGAAGAGAGCAATGCTAGATCCCTGAGTGGATTTATCCGTAGAGCCGAGCATAGGGTCAGAGGAGCGAAGAGGCATTCACTTAAAGCTGAATCTGTATTGCAACTTCCCTAATTGTCCTAATCGTCCCTGACTCTGTCTTTTCAGGCTGTGGCAGGGCAGCTCTTCTGAAAAGATGATACACCACTTCTGTCTGATGGAGAGTGCCTCTTCCATTGGCTCCCGGGTTTTCTGGTTCTCAGCCTTTTTGCCCTTTTTCTTACACAGCTCAAGCTGCTTGCTTCCCTGCTTTTGATTTTAGATGCTACCTTGTGAGATGCCCGGTATTTGGATTCAGATCTTTATCTCACCTCAAGTTGTCTTGCCATCTCAAGTCCTGATAAATAAGAACACACCCATTCTCATTCGCTGAAGCTCAGTTCTGTAAGTGTATCCTTATCCTGTTTCTTGGCTTCTGATTCCCTAGTCTGGTGGCTTCCATAGTACACCAGACCCTCTCAGCTGGCAGGAGTCCTTTTGCCAGTATCCCTTTCAGGAACTGGGGTTCTGTTGAGCATTTCTCTGATTCTCTCTCCCTGCCCCCCTTCTTTAACTCCACCTTCCATCTGCCTCATCCACCTAAATTACTAGACACGTAACCAAACAATAATCCATACTTGCATTCAAGGCAGATGGTCATATGAGTATCTGAAAATGAGCCATTTCAGTGTATTCATTGATTATCAAATTGGCCTGTGAAATATTCTTGTTATTTCAGGTTGGAACTCACTCTCTCACTCTAACAGCCTGGGCTGTATTCTGTCGTCTTAGTTCTTGTTTCTGTATTCTGTCCAGCAGACACACTTCCTTCCAATATTATCAGTTTGACTTTTCCTTAGTACCTATCTCAACTATAGATTTTTTTTTGTCTGCTTCATCAAGGTGGTTCTATTGCCATTAACTGAATTTTTCCTGACCCCAAGTAATAATCCTAATCCTTGAATAAATGATGCCTAAAGATCATCAATACAGTGAGTTGCTCCCCTAATTTTTGAGGCTTACTATGAACCATTGTATGGTTTATCATTCTCTAGGAACATGAGGAGCAGGGCATTAAACAGAATATTTATTACAACCAGTATCTGGCTTATAATTCGCTACACTTGATGAATGGTTCATGGCACTGAATTCATATTTTCCTGAATTTAATCCAAAAAGTTTTCTAAAAATGTTTGTTTTAATTAGATTAAGTTTATATGTAGCTTGTGAATTTACCTGAAAACAGATGAGGGAGACATTAAGAGAAGAATTTATTTCAAAGTTAAAGAAGACACTGCCCAGGAGATAAAGTCTCATGATGGCTTTCAAACTTTCTTGGCCAAGATCCTTGGTAAGAAGTATGTTTTACATTGCCAATTCATACCTCTTCTTTGATCTCAGACATACACAATTCTGTCTATCTATCTACCTATCTACCCATCCATTCATCTATTATTCTATATATAATATTCAATACATATACTATGAGTGTGTGTATTTGTGTGTATGTATGTATATATCATGTACTGAAACAAAACTTATGAAATAATGCTTCCCCTTCAAATAGGTATATGAGGGCGCCTGGGTGGCTCAGTGGGTTAAAGCCGCTGCCTTCGGCTCAGGTCATGATCCCAGGGTCCTGGGATCGAGGCCCGCATCCGGCTCTCTGCTCAGCGGGGAGCCTGCTTCCTCCTCTCTCTCTGCCTACTTGTAATCTCCCTCTCTGTGTCAAATGAATAAATAAAATCTTTAAAAAAAAATAAAAATAAAAAAAATAAAATAGGTATATGAGATATTGTACGCATTTCTATTCTAGTCTATTCTTCCTTTAACTGATTTCTAAAAAAACACTGGTCCCAACTCACTAAATTGATTTCTTCACCCAGTAAAGGGTCTTAAATATGAAAAACAATTTGAAAAACACTGGCTTAGGGAGTCATGAAAAATGAAATAATCTTCAAGCTCTGCTCTTTGACTTTCTCTCTCTCCACCCCTCTCTCTTTCTCTCTCTCTCTTCTCATTTATAAGATGCTTCAAAACGTCTTCAAAATATAATTTAACAGTTGAACATTTAACCCTATGGGAAGACTTCAGAATATCTGTCATGTTTTTAGCAATTAGGCCTGAGCGATTGGTAACCCTATGTAGGGGATTCTGTTCTGGTAAGTCCTTTCCTGCCTTTTTAAAGTAGAATTAGGATGTGGTTCTTTGGAATTTGGCTTAGACCCTGGCTTTTCTAAATATACCTTAAAGCAAGAGTTTCTTTGTAAAAGAAGAAACAAAACTTGGGGGTAATGCGCTGTTTGGAATACATTTGAGATACCTCACCATGATCCGAAGAGAGAAAAATCAAAAAAGTTAAAAGCCTGGCAAACTATCACAGGCAGAGAGGGCAGCTCTTTGTTTTTAAGTCCCATGTATTGAAACAATGAGCATGCTCCACGCTTCATCCTGCAAGACCATGATACAAAGTCTGGGAGTAGTTATTAGCATGTGTCTGTGTGATGGGAGAGGGAAAGCTAAACATTTTAATAGTGTTATGGCCTCTTCTTCTCAAGTTCCCATTAATGCAAATATAGCACATGTGGTTTAATTCCCAGAAGCCTTGTAGGACACAAATCACAGATGTGGAATAAACATTATCAGAGAATATAACTCCATGGTCTTCTCCTTGCTGTCAACAGATGCCCTTATACTCCCATGATGTCAGACAGATACCTGGTATGTTATCTTGAAGAAAATCACAGAAAGTTAGGGTTCTCAAAGGGTTCGTGACGGCAAGATTTGAAAGTAGACTCAAATTATGGCAGAGGCTTGGACTACATCAAGGCTTTGAGAGAACATTCCCTGTTGTGATAACTAAATATAGCAAAATTTACTCATCCTTTATGCATCAAAATTACCGAGATGTACGGATGATCTGTGTAGAATACAGTGTTCTTCTAATGTAACCCAGACAATATGATGGCAGAAGGCTGACAAAATGGAGCTGGTATAGTTCAGATATTCGATAAAATTTCCCCCAGCTATCCTGAATCTTCTATGCCATCTTCGATAAGACTACAGTTCATGGTGACTGCTGCTCTGAGATCACACTCTTTTGCTTTTCTGTTTTCCATCCTCTCCCCATGACATTCTTTTCCAAAATTCTCAGGCTTAAAAACGGAGTAAATTGAGTCTTTGCAATATAACTCATTATCATGACTATATTCTAAAACTGCCACTACCTTTGAAAAACTTGGTTAATTTCCTTATCTATTGATGAACTGCATTACCCATAGGTGAGACTTCAGCATCTATATGCTGACCTGACCTTAAAACTTACATTGACAATACTGTCAATTGTCATGTAGTGTGATTCTAGGAGCATTAAGAAGCCTCTTTTGATGACAAACTAATTCCCTGGATCTGCTGTATCAGGACTGAAAATTTAGTGATCAGTTTCTTCCTTTAGATGAAGCCTTTTAAACAGTTAAATGGAGAGATGATCTTTTTGTGTAGTTATTTGTTCAGATATTGGTATAATATGTACACTGGAAAATGTATTAAAATAAATTATATCTAATAAATACAGTTTATGAAAATGTTAAAAATAAGATTAGAAATATGTAAAATGATAATTAAAACTTGCCTCTAATCACACTACTCAAGGACAACACTTTTAATATTTAATGTACTTCTTTCTAGACATTTGAATGTGGCTAATACATACATTTTATATTAGCCATATATAGGTCAAATTAAATATACAATATTGTATCTTGTTTTTGTTTTTAAATAATATTTTTGTTAAAATTTATGATTTATTTTTCTTAGAAGAGGGCCTTTGAGAGAATTACTACATCACAAATATGCTTTTAGAAGGCTACGGAAATGCATTCCTAATTTCTTTTTAAAGATTATTCTCAGTTGTGCTACCTGACTAAAATTTAGGAATGAGACTATTTCAAATCATATTTTATCCTAAGTAATATAGTATTGTATGTATAATTAGCATTTTTTCTTTAGAATTTGTTGATGGTATTCTTTTACATTTTTCAGTTATAGGATTTTAAAAATTTCTTTAAAGAGCACTAAGTTTATTAAAACTTGGTCATAATTGCTATAAACATTGTCTCCAATTTATTCTGAAAATCGCTTCTAATGAAATTATTTATATATAAAAGTGTTATTTTTAATTTTTACATTGTAAAATTTGGAATTGTTCTTTTGTGATTTTTCCAATTAATATTTCAATTCTTAGAAATTCCTAACCATCCAGATATCAGATTTCAACTTATATTTTTTCCACTATTTGTTATGGTTTTTTAAATATTTGTATACTTAATTTTTCTTAAATGTGTTAAGCTTTATGAGTATTCAAGCATCTACTGTTCCAAAATTTTTTCCAAATAATGTATTATAATGCACCATTCATTAATTAATCTTTTCTCTCCCTGTAGTTTTGTGATTCTCCTGTTATCATATAGATGCCATGGTCTTTTTATGAGCTCTCTATGTATGATTTCTCTCTTGACTTATATTATTTCAGCTTTTAATTATTCTTATTTTAGATTTTCCCTGTATCTCATGGGGCATGTTTCCACTGTTACTCCTTTTATGATTTTTTAAAACTCTAACTCCAAAACCTATTTTTTTAAGATTTTATTTTTTAACAGAGAGAGTGAGAAAGAGAGAGAGTGCACAAGCAAGGGGGAGGGGCAGAGTGAGAGGAAGAAGCAGATTCCCCACTGAGCAGGGAGCCCCATGTGGGGCTCCATCCCAGTATCTCAAGACCCCAGGATAATGACCTGAGCCCTAGGCAGACCGTTAACCAACTGAGCCACCAAGATGCCCAACTCTAAACCTTTTAAATAAACTTTTATTTTTTTCCCTTCTTTCCCACTATATCCCACTGGGATTTTGATAGTATTATACATTAATTTGGAAAAGATGCAAAATTTGCAAATAGCAAGACTTTCTTTTCAGAAACCAAGAATGTCTCCCTATTTTAAGGTTTTGCTTATATCTCTTAGTACATTTTTATAGCTTTACTCATATAGACACATGTAGTCTTGGTATTGAAAACAGAATTTTGATAGAAGAATGCAGAGAAACTTGAGGTAATATGTATTTTAGAGAAAAAGGAAAACTATGACTCCAAAGAGAGAAAATGCTCAGAACACGTAGATGGGGAACATTTCTTTGTGCTGCAGCATTTTAGCATGAGGCCAACAATCTCTCTGCTGATGACCCCAGGGAGCCCCAGACCACTCATTCCCCTATCCTATTCATTGTCTGGCCCATGGTAAGCGTTCCCCATAGACCACAGTCCATGTAAATAACTCTAAGCTAACCACTGGAATAATCTAATCCAGAGCCATGTTCATTTTCTGATAATAAACAATAAAATTATTAATATCCAAAATGTACCATTTCTACTGATCCGAGTTTCTTGTTCTTAATCAGGGTGGATAAAACCCCTCCCCATCAGCAGCTTCAAAAATATTTGTCTAATTTTGAACTAAAGTCTCTACCTCTCTCCAAAAATCTATTTCCAAGGCACTGTAAACTCTTCACACACAACCTTTTTAATAGTCATGTAGTATTTCATCATCTGGATATATTTTATCCCATTTTCAAATTCAGGGAGTATGGTTTTACCTTATTTTGTATTTTGATAATATCTAACAAAATAGGAGACCATGACTTCTAGTACAACTGCAGAATGTAAAAGAGACAGTAGAGCTTGCGCGAATATAGCTCAAGTTCAAATACGTGGGCGCTTGTAGATAACACTTTGTAGTTGGATCTGCGCCTGCCTCTCACAAACTCATGTCTTATCCAAAAAAGAATAAAGGACCTCAGAGTTCAAGCAAATGGTAGAAATCACAAATTTGGGCACTGGTGGCAGCGTGATGCCACACAGAGAATAAAAGGAAGCAAAATAAATGGACAACAATAGCAAAAACAGGCAGGTTTAACAGAACAACAGAGGACAGAGAACAGCAGGGCACAGACCAGACCAACCACAGTAAAGACTAAGCAATAACTCTCCCCAGAATGTAAACTCTGTACAGGCAGTGATTTTTGCTTCTGTATTCACTACAGTGTCCCCAGGACCTTGAATAAAGCTTGGCACAGAGTAAGCACTTAATAAATATTTATTAAATTAATGTATGAAAGACAAGGAAAGTAGAAATGATTTTCTCATTCGTCATGAGGCTAAGTAAGTGTCTCATTTCACTTAGATACCATCTTGTGAAAGATGAGGTGGCAGAGCAGATTCCAGAAGGGTTTATATCAACGAAGATTGAGATAAATGAATAGGCAACTGTGAGTACTTTCATTTTTGTTGTTTCCTTTCACCCCCCCTCGAAGAAATGGGGGATCCAAAGCAAAATGAATGAAGTTATTGAGCATAATAGATGTTCTTTTTAAAATTCTTTGCTTTATAGGAAGTGATTTTGACCCATTTACAATTTTCTCCCTTATATCTGCTACCTCAGTAGCTGTAGGCAATTAACCATCTCTCACGAATAATCTCTTTTCCTGGCTTTTTCCTAATTCCATAAGTCCTTCTCAGTCTTCTTGGCTATATTCCTAAACAACATTTTCTTAACTTAAAGTTTTGTTTTATTGCAGTGTAACTACCGATATTTGTTTAAATACTCACATAAATCGAGTCCATCCAAAAAGGAAATGTGAAGTGCTTCTAGCAATGTAGCCACAGTTGGCATGCCCCACCCAAAGGTCTTCCACTGGAGTTTACAGAAAATCTAAATGTAGTTAAACCACAAACTAGCTATTCTTACCCTCTTGGTCATAAGAGATTTTCAAAATCAGTTTGGTTTTTAAAAACCCATTAAATGTCGATCATGGCTGGGAAGACCAGTGAGATGATTTCTGAAAACTAAGGCTATTACTGGACATAATTTATCCTAAATGATTACTGCCATCAGGAAGACCTTGGGGTAGGGGCTCTTCATGAGTAACATAAGTGCCACTTGTGCAAAAATAACTGTGTGTCCTCAAAGCAGTAGTGTGCTAGAGACTTCCTCACTGCTTCTTCCTTCCCCATGGTACGCAGACCCAAGAGCTGAGAGGAAAATGCTTCCTTTGGGTCCAAATTCTTCTTTCATTCTAACCACTTGCCAGGTGCCCTCACTTACTGATATATTTTTTTTAACATGGTACCAGCAGATAATTAGTGATCCCCACATTAGCGAACCATTCTCTCTAACCTTTGCTTAGTTTCCCCAGAACACCACTCTCTACGTACCTTAATTTGTTTCCTACCTACCTGTAGGTATTTAATCTATTTGTTCTCTATTACAAAAACCAGTGCTACAATGAACACTTTGGACACATACCTATTTACAGAAGTGCAAGTGTGTGATAGATTCTTAAAAGTGGAAGAGCAGAAACAAAGATCATAGACAATGAATTTTTAATAAATTCTGCCAGATTCTACTCCAAAACTGCAATTATACTAATAATGGTCTTTCAAAGCTGGACATTATGGATCTTCCAAATATTTATCAGTCTGCTGAGTGAAAAAGGTATCCCACTGAAGGCTGCAATTCTGTGACTTTTAGTGTTGGTAACCATTTTTTCCCATAAACCCATTAGCGATTTTAATTAATTTCTATTATAAAATTTCTTTCCATTTTTTTCTCAGGTTGGCATGTTTCTTGTCATGTTTCTCCTTCTCTTAATCATTTGGAGGCGTTTTCTCTGTATCTGTCCTTGCAAATAAATTGTTTTCACCTGTCATTTTTCTTTTCCTTTATTCATAGTGTTTTTAATCATATAAAGGATTTTAATTTTATATGTTCATATATGTCAGGGATTTTTTGTTTTCCTAAAAGTTTTTATTTCTATTGCTGACATACTTTTGTTTTAAGTAGGTATTGAATTTTATTGAGTTTTTTAACACTGAATAAGATGGTATTTGGTTTTTCTGTTTTAATAAAAAATAGTAAGAATGAACAAAAACAGATTTTTTTCATGTTGGAGATATTTAACTCTTGGGATTAATATTTCATTTGGTTAATAAGATTTGATTGCTAATAATATCTTTAGAAATTTTACCATCTTTTCATCATTATGATTTGCTTGCAGTTAGTTTTCTTTTTGGAGCTATCCCTGTCTCATAAAATAAATCGGGAAGTTTTCCATATTTTTATGAGAAAGTTTTTGTGTAATATGGGGATTTCTTGGTACTTGAATTTGGTGAAATATATCTATAAAAAGTGTTTGTTCCTGATGCTTTTCCAGGTATAGATATTTTATTACCTTAAAAAATTCTTCTATGACAAATTTCTATTCAGTGTTTCTATTTCTTGAATAAAAGTTGTAATCAAATTTGACTTAAAAATAACCCATTTCATCTAGGTTTTCTGATTTACTTAACCAACTTTTATGCAAACTTATTTAAAAATAATTTCTTTTTTGTAGTCATTTTCTTATTTCTAACATAGTGTCTTTTTTTCTTTCCTTGGTTATAATTGTCATTTTTACAAATTTATTGTTTCTTTTTAAGAGAGCAGGTTTTAATTTTATTGATAAAATCTGCTTCATTTGTGATTAACTCCATCATCAGTTTTTACTTTTATCTTTACAAGATTCTCAACTACATTTTATTAGGGGTTATTTTAATTTTTTATAACTTAAATCTTTTAAATCTTTGTTAAATCATTTATTTATGTTTTTATTTCTAAATAAATGCATGAAGTTGATAAATATTTCTTTAAAAACTACTTGTATTCTACCATTATTTTTGTCATTAAACAAAAGATTCAGGCATTGGTAGACTGCTTCAGATCAAGCTCTGCCAGAGAAACACACACACTCCCACTCCCACTCACAACATGCACTTAACACTTTCTTTGAAGAAATTGAACAGCCAATAAGGCACAGAAAATTTATAAATCAAGTTGTGAAAAGACTGGAAGCCCAGAGAAGTAAGCTTAGAATTTGGTCTCTCTACCCTTCAGATATCCTTCATGTAAAAGCTATGGATGGTAGGCTGAGAAGTTCATCAGAGTTGGTAGTGGTCTCACAGGGCTTGAGGAACAAAATCGGAGCTTAGGATCTACCATGGTGGAAAGGCCGTGTGAATTTCAGTTGGAACCCCAAAGCATTGTGCCCCAAGCACATTCAATGAGTCAAAAATACCCCTGCCCTTGCAAAAGCAGAAGCCCAGTATTGAATTAGCTTCACCTCTACTTGGATAAAGATGATCTGCTCCTCGTCTAAAGCACCTGCCATAAATAAAAAATAAATCCCGTTTGAAAAAAAATATCATCCAGATTCTTAAATTATCTCTTTACCTTTTCATACACAATGTTCCACACTTGATTTAAAAAGGTAGGTTTGCAATAGGTTAATGATTGACAACAAATACAAAAAAAAAAAAAATGAGGGGCGACTAGGTGGCTCAGTGGGTTAAAGCCTCTGCCTTCGGCTCAGGTCATGATCAGGCTCCCTGCCCAGCAGGGAGCCTGCTTCCTCCTCTCTCTCTGCCTGCCTCTCTGCCTACTTGTGATCTGATCTCTCTCTCTCTGTGTCAAATAAATAAATAAATAAAATCTTTTTAAAAATTTTAAAAATGAGAAATATAGATCTGTAATCAATCTAGATATTCCCATTGTAAAACATCATATAATATATTCAAAAAAATAAATAATGAGACAGAAAGTTTTGGCAGAGAATTGGAAATAATCAATAGAATGAAATGAATTTTAGAACTGAAAATACAATAACTGAAATTAAGAGATTTCCAGCAGATTCAATATAGAGTGAAAAATGAACTGAAGTTAGGTCAGAATAAAATATCCAGACTGAAACACAAAAAAAGAGAAAGAATAGAAAATAGTGAGATCATAAGATACAAGAAAAGGTCTGTGACATTGGGGAGGTTATGTACTATGGTAAGCACTGTGAATTATGTAAGTCTGATGATTCACAGACCTGTACCCCTGAAACAAATAATACATTATATGTTAATTAATAAATAAATAAGAAAAAAAAGAAAAAAGAAAAGGTCTGTGAGATATGTAATGGGAGTCCCAGCAAGAGAGAAGAGAGAGAATGGGGAAAAGCTATATTTAAAGAGAGAGACAGAATTTTCCCACACCGCTTAAACACATCAAGCCACAGATTCAAGAATCATTGCAGGGGTGCCTGGGTGACTCAGTGGGTTGGGCCTCTGCCTTCAGCCCAGGTCATGATCTCAGGGTCCTGGGTCGAGCCCCACATCGGGCTCTCTGCTCAGCGGGGAGCCTGCTTCCTCCTCTCTCTCTGCCTGCCTTTCTGCCTACTTGTGATCTCTCTCTCTCTCTCTGTCAAAATAAATAAATAAAAATCTTAAAAAAAAAAAGAATCATTGCAAATCCAGAACAGGATTAATACAAAGAAAACCATTCACAGTATATCACAATTAAAACTGAAATCTGAAGAGCAAGAAAAAAATATCTTAGAGGCAACCAGGAAAAAAAAAAGTGGTATTAGGTGGGAATAATCAATTACCAGTTAGTACTAGTAGGAAAAATTAATTCTTGTTAGCATAAAAGGAGAAAAACACATAAACGAATTATAGCCAAAGTGATAACTGTACTAGAGAGACAATGTCCATATATATAGTGATGTGAAGTCTGGGGGTTTTGTTTTGTTTTGGTGAAAAAGAAATTGACTAATTTATCACCTTCACAGAGCTAGTTAATGATTACCCTAAATACTTGTATTTAGACAAGCATTTTCTGTTAAGTTTACTAAACACAGAACTAAAGGCTCTGGTTCTTAAAATATAAATCATGCCATGGTCTTTGAAATATATAATTTTCAAAGTTCTCTAAATAGTATAGCCTTTCCTACTATATTCACATTTTCATTATCACCATGATTGAAGACAGCATGACCATATAAATCATTGTCATCAACAGAAGCTAACCCTAACCTTAATTAACCCTTACTTCCTTCAGATTTTATTCAAATGTCACCTTTTCTAAGGCCTTCTCTGGCCCTCCTATTGAAATTTCTAATTTCTACTCTTGGCTTTAATTTTCTAATTGTCATAGCAACTTCATTATACTATATATTTTGCTTTTTCTTATTGTTTGGCCTATTTCCAGCATCACCAACCTAGAATGTAAACTCTATAAGGGTGGACTTCTTTTCTGTTGGTTATTTGCTGCATCCCGGTAACCACCCTCATACATGACACATAGATGTACACCACAACTTGGCACAAAGAGGATGCTCGATTAAGTATTTGTTGAATGAATAATCACACATTTCACATGTTTTCCCCTCCCAGATTGGGATATTAGTATTCTATCCAGAATACTAGAAAATGCTGACATAGAAGAGGATGCATTATAATAGATAACCACATAGACTACTGTCGATTAATGAATACATTTTTACATTAGTACCAAAGATGAATTGTTGACTATGTGCATGTTTCTACATCAGTGGCTGAAGAAATATCAGATAGCTTTAGACTTACCAAAATAAATAATAACGTTGATTTTTCATGTTATAAAGAATATTCCCTTTTATAAGAGAAATTACCATGACTTAAAGTGGTAAATTTTTATAATATGCTTAAATTAAAATATTATCGATGTCCAGGTTTTATACATTATTTTCTAAAATAATGTGTATGAATACTACTTTCAGAATGACTTTTAGTTGGGTTTTAAAAAAAATTTCAATTTCATTTACATTAAAAAATAAATATATAATAGGGGATATATAGGTGAATAATCATAATTCTTGTCTTCAAGGAGCTTATGTTATGATATAGGAATGATCTTAAAGCATGTAACATTTACATGAAGCTCAACAAGTTTGATTAAATAAGTGGGTAAGCCCAGTTAAAGGACCATTGGAGATATTCCCTTGTGAAATTAACGCTTCTAATATGACTGTGTCTCCACTTCTGTTTCTGACATAAATTAATAAGATTCTATTTGGCTAAAAAAAAAGATTCTCTCATTAGTGTCCCATCAAAAATAGCACCATTTGCCTCATTAAATTTAATGAGGTGGTTGTTGTTGTTGTTGTTTTTCCATTGGTAGGTGTGGGTGTGTGATATATGTGTCAATGTGTTAGACTTGTATCTTTGAAGAATATGCTTTACATAGACTAGCTATTCTCTGAACTAACGTTGCTTTACAGTAAGCTATTTCTAGGAGGTGGTGGCACCTTAATGGGTTTGGTAATACATCTTTCACTTCATTCTGAAAAAACAATGAAAGTGTCAGAGACCAGTGCCTTTTATACCAAACCCTCATAAGTAAACAATGTTATTATCAGGATATTTTATATTGTATGTGCTACATTTAAGATGCACACTTCAAACCAAGATTTAAAGGAGAAGAATATATCCTCCTCTTCAATCCATAGTCCCAACTAAACAAAAATCTCAAAATGATAAGGGGGTTGATTCAAATCAGCAATATTCCTCACCAAATAGCATGAATTTTTTTTCTCTTTCAAAGGGCTAAAATATTATGTCATTATTATAGTGATCAAGTCTTCTTTTTTCAACTTATAAAAATTAACATGATTGTTTTATTCTTATATATAAATTCTAATCAAATACTGCAAATACCATCTGTATTTAAAGAAATCACTTCTTGTCTTTTTTGCCATGGACAAAGTGGAGACTCTTAAACACATACATAACGTTGATGTATTTAAAAAGCATATGCAGTGTTTGTGGAGTTTTTAATTCATTTGAACTTATCTTTGGCAAAAATGATTTGAAGATTAATTAGCATAATTAAGGGAAAAAGAGATCTGAGAAATTAGGTGCTAGACAACCCTTAATCCAATCTCAGCTCTTAGATGGGATTGAACAATTTCTAAGAGGTAATAGTATGTTCTCAAAAATAGCTACAAACTTAGGTACCTGTAGCCTAAAGTTGGAAGAAACTTTAACAGTCTTTCCAGAGTTCTCAATAGGGAAGGAATAGAAGGAAAATCTAGAAAGAGGAAGGTGCAAGAATTCAGTATGTGGATTGAAAATGAAGGCAGGAAGCGGGAGGGGAGAAAAAGAAGGAGGGGGGGAGATTAAGATTGCTAAAGAAAAAATTTGCAGCTTTCTTCAGATTAAATACTTTGGGTTTGAATACAGCCAATTCCATACTGAGAAGATTAATAAGCAGAGAGCGTGGCAGATGGGGTTGTGCACAGACACTGCAACTCTTGTTCTCATTCCCTCAAAAAAAGAGTGGTGGTAAACAGATGAAAAATAGATAGAAGTCAGATTTGAAAATCCCACATCAGAAGAAAAATTCTTCCAGGGAACAGGAGAAAACATTTTGAAACATTTTGAAAATGTCATTCAAAAAACGCTACACTCTCAAGGAAAAAATGTAAGAACTTGGACCTATTGATACAAGGACACAAAAAGAAGCACAGATGATCAAAGAAAAACTGATACAGCAAAAACATAAAATGACAGTTTTCAAAGTTTAAAAGAAGAATTGAGTGTTAAAATGGAAATTATTGGAGAAATTAAATGTCAATAAAGTCGCAAAGAGTGAAATAGGTATAATGATATGCTGAAGAAAACACATAAAAAAGTGACATCAGTTATTGGATGTAATATTGGAAAGATTTAATAAAGATGGTAGAAAGAAGACAACCATTAATTCTACTTGCCTTCCATCTTCCCCTCAAAACAACAAAAGCCAGTATCTATATGAAGACTATCCCAAGTTTCTTTCCTTCTTTCTCTTTCCTTCTTTCTTTCCTTCTTTCTTTCTTTCTTTCTTTCTTTCTTTCTTTCTTTCTTTCTTTCTTTCTTTCTTTCTTTCTTTCTTTTCTAGTAGGGGGAGGGAAAGCATGCTAAGTATTTTGGTGCCTTTGTATGTGAACATAAACTTGACTGGGTACTTGTATAACACTTTCATTTTTATCAAAACCCTTAGGTTTTGTCCATTATTTTCTAAATATGAAAGTCGATATGGAGAAGTCTGAAGCTAGCCTGCTTTTTGCTCTTACAAGTGACTTCATATTTCCAAAGATCTACAGTACTTTTTTCTTTAACCATAAAGTCTGGTAATTCAGCAAAGGTGTCTCCTAGTATTTAAATTCTATAACAAAAATTCTTGGGTGACTCATATTATCTACTTGTAATTCAGGTTTCTCTATTTCAGTGAAATTTTCATCTGTCACATCTTTGGATATTTCTGTTCATTTTCTTGAAATTTCCTTTTTTTAAGTACACCAGTGATAAGTATATAACATCTTCTATGTTGTTTTCTCATATCTATTGTCTTCTATAAGTAGATATAAATGTGCCTCAGTTAATAAATTTTCTTATTAGTTAGTATTTGATCACACCATCCCAGGTTTTGTAATCTAATGCTCATTTTTAAAGTTCATCTTTCCAGTTTTATGTCTCTTTTAACCCAAATATTTTCAGAAAAGTGTATTCTATTTGTTCAGATGTTATTACTTTCAAGCTAAGAGATTCTTTTCAGCTATTTTGTTTGCTTTTAATTTCTAATTATAGGACATCGTGGTTGAGAAACATGGCTTTTACATTTTAAAAGTAGAGTTAGCATATGGTCCAGCAATTCTACTTCTGGGTGTATTTATGAAGGAAATAAAATCACTATCTTGACGAACTACTTGCACTCCCATGTTATCACAGCATTATCCACAATAGGCAAAACATGAAACAAATTAAGCATCCATCAGTGGATAAATGGATAAAGAAAATGAGTTATACATTCACAATGGAATACTGTTCAGTCATAAAAAAGAAGGAAATCCTGCCATTTGCGACAACATGTATGAAACTTAAAGGACATTGTGCTAAGTGAAATAGATAAAATAGAGGTCCAAACAACCAATCTAAACAGTTCAAAAAAATAAATTTTCAAGTGAGAAAGGTGTGTAAAATCAGAAACCAATCATAATTAAGCTAAAATAGTCTGAAAATTAGAATGACAGAAAAACATGAATATTGTAAATCTGACAATATAAAAATGTCAAATCTATAGATAATTTATGACCAAGTGGGAGGAAGTAAACATGTTTCTCATTTTACATAAAAGGGAAGTCAATTCTGCTTAAGTAAATAAAGTAAGTATTAATTTCATAGGGATAATTGCAAGAATATTGCATTCTCATAACAGTGGAAATTGAAAACACAAAATGATAAACAAAATTTGATGAAGACCACAATGGAAAACAAATAGAAGCCAAAGAGAACTTACTAATAGGCACTCATTTATTTTGCTATAAGGAAGCCTATCTTATATCATCAAATTTATTAAATGCACCTCCTAAAATGCATTTTCCCATCACAAATTGGTATAAAATTCATTGAAAGGATTTGTTTGTATTTCAAATTATTTGCCTAGAGATATTTTGCTTTTTTAAAATTTACTTTAACTTCCTAGAAATCATCTTCATACTTTTGAGTCATTATAAAGAGAAAAATCTATCTACAAATTGTGTTGAAATGGAAGTTATACATTTTGATACCATGAGTTTCGTTTCAGGTGACCTTTGGGAAACTCCATATACTGTATCCTAACAGACTCAATCTCTTGAGAACTTAAAGAGCTAAAAATGTAAGATGTAAGAACACCAGGCATAAGTTCTTACCACTAAGTAATAATAATTTTCATTCATTTTAAAAGCATAACTAAGGGTCTCCTTATTTACTTTTTCTTATTTTGTGAGCTCATTCAATTCGCCAATTTTCATTTACTCTGTTGCCCAGTGAGGCATCCATCTTAGTTTGGTTGCTTTGCGCCAGATCTTCTCTTAGAAATATCCCTCCCTTATACCCACACGATAGGAACTCCTAAGTGTTTGCTCGCTAATGAATAAATCAAACATTGCTTCATTGTTTATATTGTATTTAAGCTGAACAAAGTTTAAATGAAATGTTACTAAACCAATACAAGCCTAGTGGAAGCTACATATGAAGTATTAGACATTTATTTGAAAATTACAAGTATACCATGCTTTAGGAGGTAAACATGTTCCTAAAAATAATATAGATTTTTCTATTAGATTAACTTAAGTGACACCCATCAAAATTTTTAGTCTATAATTTGATTTCTATAGCTTTCTCTCAACAGATGCATTCATATTCTAAACATATCTCAGGGCCTCTATCAAATTTTATTTCTTCAGTAAAAATTTCTTCCTTAAAATGTTTTGTCTTCTGGATTTTCATATTTCTTCCAGTGCTACCATCATCTACTTCATCAATTTATGTTTCTGTCATTTTTATTTTTTCCATTTCCTTTTTCCCCAATAAATGATCATTTATAATGTTTCCTTCATCCTTGAATGTTCAGAACTATCGGTATATTCCACATCCTATTTACTTATGCCAAGGTTTGCTACCATGTTGACTCTGGACCCCACTTTCTTCCAATCTCTCTCTCTCTCTCTCTCTCTCTCTCTCTCTCTCTCTTTTTAAAAGAATTTGTTTCTTTATTTGAGAGAGTGAGAGCGCATGAGCAGGGGGAGAGGCAGAGAGAGAAGCAGACTCCCCACTGAGCAGGGAGCCTGATTCCTGACAGGGGTTCGATCCCAGAACCCTGGGATCATGATCTGAGCTAATGGCAGCCATCAGCTAACTAATTGAGCCACCCAGGTACTCCTCAGTGTCTCTTTAATATCATGGCTGCACCATGGTTCTTACTTTTTAAAAAATAACATTATAAGGATTTTTTACTTAAATTGGAGAAATTTTAATATTCTTTCACTTACAAAAATTTTGAGTAATAAGGCTCCTCTGTCTTTTCCTTTAAAAACAAAAACAAAAACAAAACAAACCTTCATATCCCAGTATCACACACATGATCCTCACTGTGCTGCTCCCAAGTGAATACCTTGTATATATAGTTGTTCTATACCTCCGGTGAAAAGTTTAAGTCTCATTTATATCAGCTTTATATACTCATGGAAGAAATGCAACAACAAAAAGAAATGAGAGATTTTATAATATAATTTGTTTTATAAAACTTGATAAAAAATGGTACCTGAAGTTCCTCCCTCTCCCTCTCTCTCCCTCGCCCTCCACCAGCCCCAATCCAAGGTCTACTCCCCACTTTTCCCTTCCCCGCTCTCTCCCTCCTGCTGTTTCTCCTTCTCCCTCTCACCGTCTCTCTCCTTCTCCCCTTCCCTCTCCTTCTCCCCTTCCCTCTTCCTCAGATATCTCCTGAACCTCAAGTTTTCCTTCTCTGGTCTGTTTTGGTCTCTCACTCATACATTTCTTTCATTTCTGAGCAGAGCACCACTGTTATGGATTACAAAATTTCAGAAACAATTGAAGCAATTTGTTATATTTTTATCTTAGGTGGTTTTCTTCTTGTTTCTTGTTTGCTTCCTAGCAACAACATTTTTTCTTAAACAGTAACTATTATGTACTTTTTTGCAAGCCTCACAATACTTAGACTATCTCAGGGTTAATGATTAATAAGTTAAAATCGAGTTGACAGAGTTTGAAAATTAGAAGAAATATATTAAGTCCCATGAAAGTGAGGCATGTGAACTGGAAGTGGTCAACAGTAAATAATCTTCAGGGCTTTAAGGAAGATTGACACTGGCAAGTGGAAGGCTGAGAGAAAATAGTGTGCCCAGGTCTCCAAAGTGACACCAGACTAGAAATCAAACACTTACTTTGGATTCAAGGCTAAGGAATGAAAATGTTCATCCTATCGTAAATTTGATGAGAGACATAGTTTGAGAAGGGTGAAAACTTATTTATTTGCTTCCTTTAGAATATACCATGTTTACTTCAGTTATCAAACTTTCTTCATTTTTGCCAAAACAATTTCAAAATAATTTATGGGTTGGTATTCTTTTGTTCCCACATCACTATACTTAAATAGCTTAGTATCTTACTAATTAATTTTGCTTAGGTTCTGCTTAGGATTCCTTTTATATTCTTGAAAACCTAGCTTTAATATGTTTAATTATGCTAACAAAGCTGGGTAACTTTAGGATACATTCTTCTATACGAAAATAATACCCACTGACGTTATTCTCCAGAAGTATCTCTTAGCCATGTAGACTGCTAAAAGATAGGTGGGAACATTCTTTTCATTGAAGTCCCAAAGTGGACTTCAATTAAGAAAAACAATCAACTGATGTTTCTCTATCTGATGCCAGGAAGCTTTGTGCAATGTTTCTAGACTTTTTCCTTCAATCAGCCCAACATGAGGTTGTGTCGCAAGCTGTGATTTTGTAAATCTTTTTTTAGTACCCATTGGGGCATCCTGTGAATTGTGGTCCCTTCATGTCTGCGTCCTGGGGGAAATGCACACCGACCAGAAAAGATCGGACAATTTCACATCTCAAAATATCCCCACCCACCCCACCCCCTTCCAATTCAGAAAATAAAATTAGCTCTGAGTTTCTATCCTGGGAAACCACATATTTTGGAAACACTGGAATTTTCAAGTTCTCAAGATGGGTAAATCTTTTGTTTCCCCTGTCATTAATAAGCCATTTCCTTTTGTGAACTGCAAAAGCTAAAATCCTCACCAGTACCTTAGCTGTTTTCTATTTTTCCAGCTTTAGTTTGATCTGTAATAAAACAACAAAATCTCTCTCTGTTTCCCTTTCTCTCTCTTTAATCCTACATGGCCTGGCTAATAAGTCGGTCCTTTTGTTGGGGCCCTATTAAACTTACCCTGTTTTTTTTAATGTCATTGTAATAATATTATATGGCAGGCAAAAATATAATGATAAATGATAATTTGCCAAAAAGATTAAAAAAACACTGAGGTGTTACCTATCAAAAGTTCTCCTTCTGTCTGTGATGCAGCACAGATTGTGATCGTGACAGTAAATCTGGTGCTATTGTTAATGCCATGGCACTTGGGTTTTTGGCTTGCTTTAGTCCAATCTGTGACATGCTTGTGAATATCTTTCTTCTGTTCTGTCTGTATGGCATATGGATTTCTGGGATACAACGTCAGACCTATCCACATAACAAGTGTTCAGAGCACCTTATCATTTTAAAAAGCCAATTACTCAAAAAGACAAATGTGAAATGTTTCACATTTAATGATGAGCAAATCTGCAAAACAAATGCAATTTTGCTCCTTCTAAAAAGTTTAGTTTAACTGTAAATATTGCAATGGAGTCTTGCATGACACACACCACCGATAGAGAAAAGCTCATTTCATACATATTGTATATCATCACTGTCAATTACATCTGCACAGTATTTAAAATGAGGGTGGTATAAGTAATTAGAAATAAAGCAAATAGAATATTCTAAACTACACGGCTCTGAAATCACTGTAAAAATGTCACTGCTAACGTTGAACACTCTAAAAAAATATTTTGAAAGTCTCACCCAAAAAACTGAAAACTGCATATGTCTACAGAGGTAAAGGTCATTCATGAAACACTCAACAACAAAAAATACCAATTCATTTTTTAGAAATATTTGTCAATATGTAAAGAATGTTTTGTACATAAGTTCTCAGTTACTGTTGAATCAGTGGCTGTATGTAATATTCCCACATGGAATGATGTCCTTTCGAATACTTTAAAACAAAGGTTTAGTGGAAGATTTTATGGGGACATCTTGAGTGCTGAGATTTTATGCATGGGAAGTGCAACTAACCAAATACAATAACACTGGCTTTGTAATTGATTTATATATTTAAACTTTTATATCCACTTATGATGGAGACAATAGCTATTTTAGAACCATAATCCCTACCCTTATCTATTTACTCCATCTAAGCAAACCAAAGACAAGACCAAAAAAAAATAAAAAATCAATCTTTCTCTTCAGCATCCCCCATTTAGGTAGTATAGATACAGTTGTCACATTTAAGTATCTTTACTATTTGCTTTTTTTTTTTTTGTCTACACATTCGTTAAACCTTCCTTTAAACTGTGAACACTGGTTACAGAATATTATATGACATGAGAAATGGAATGCACCTGGCACTGGTAATTTTAGAAGAAACTAATCTCGATATTTATAACATCATTTAGCAAGCGGAACAGTTTTACCAGGCTTGGAATGTGAAGAAATGAAAAAGTTCACTTAATTCTTGGACTTTCATTTTACATTGGAATTGAAATGCAGTCAAAGATCAGAAAGTCTGCAATCAGCTGTTGCAAAGCCCGTGTAGAAAAGTCTACTTGACTCCTCTGGTAGTTAGTGATGGAGACTAGAAAACACCCCACAAGTCTCTCTTTTGTATTTCATGTCAACTATTTATTATCCAGGAGAGAACCAAAGTAAGAAGAGAGCGGAACAACAAATCAGTCCATTAAAAACAGAGAGACAGAAAGCGTGGTCAATCATAATATTTTTGAAGGTATTTACTGAAAACAAGTGATTCACTTGGTATTTATTATTCTTGCCCTGGGAGTTCATTCCAGCTGCATGAATGTTTATCTTAGTTTGAAGTGAATTGATATAATGATGTACATGGCACGTGAATATTTTAATGTGATAACTAATGTTCACCAGGTGGTCTCAGGGCATTTAATTGACATTGAAAACATGAGGATATGGCTGTCTCAAAACTTTGCTGGAAAGATACTGGGTCTAGATAAACAAGTAAACAACTAATCATTCCTTTCTGCCTTTCTAAAGTAAATAGATTTTATCCTATTTACAAATAGAATAATTTGAGGTCCAAACTCTTGGGAAACCACCACCTTAATTTCCCATCCTTCACTTTCAACCAATTGACTGTGTTCTTCCCTTTTACTGAGACTTAAACTCCTTAAAATGTGATGAAACATGTGACACATCCAAATTTCCATAGTCATGTTTAATTTCTAACACTTGGACTTTAAACATGTAACCCTAAAATCCTTACACAACATTTATTTTAATGGCTTGCACAGAAGTATCTACAGAGGAAAATGATGGCGCTAATATGGAGCTTTATCAAGAAGAAACCCACTAACAGAACCTCCAAGGGGTATGAACTAGATCAGAATGTGCGC
This sequence comes from Ailurus styani, assembly GCA_002007465.1. NCBI lineage: Eukaryota > Metazoa > Chordata > Mammalia > Carnivora > Ailuridae > Ailurus > Ailurus styani. Next base: position 4,422,758 of record LNAC01000068.1, read on the forward strand.
CTCAGTTGACATGAGGGTCTTCTGAACAGATCACACTTGCCTAGGGTCAAGCTGCAACAGGTATTTGTTGACTAATCTGGCACCTATTTCTATCATTCTGACAGTTGACAGTCAAATCTCAAAATCACATTTTGAAACCGGAAGGGAACTCACAGAGACTCTCTTCAACGAGGTCCTTGTTTGACAGAAGAAAAGATTTAGATGCAGAAATTTTAAGGGGCTTTCCAGGGGGCACATTCCTAGAAAAGCCCCAGGCAGACCCGGAGTCAGATGGTCTGGGTTGGAGTCCTGGCTGCCTAACTTACTCTGTGAGTTACTTTAGGAAGGCTGTTAACTTTTTTAAGAGGCAATTTTCCCAGCTGTAAAAATCTGTGACACCTATTTCACAGAGATATTATAAATGAGATAATACATTGGAAAGCCCTGTAAACTATATTCCACAAATACATATAGGCCCTTTCCTCAACTCACCGGCAACTTAATTCCTAGTGCATTTATTGTATCCACCTATCTGTCTGTCTACCTATCATGTATTTTCTGCCTTGTTTATCTTACAGGATATCAACCATTAAACAGCAAAGGAAACATCAGGGGATAAAATTCCAGCTTTTATAGATAGAAGCAAAGCTGCCAAGAAGGGCATTTTCTTGAGCCTCAATGTTCTTTGAGACTATCCAAAATGGTTTCTTCACAGCTTGTACCCACGTTCTTCCAAAAAAATTTTCTAAAAGGAAGAAAAATGTAGTAATGGAGTAAGAAATGATTATGACCACTGCAAGCCTCCATAGTCAGTCTCCTCGTAACATTATTCTGTGAAATGCTATCTGGGCAGTACCTGAGTCCATAAAGTGTCAGGTGGCCATTTGGCAAGAGAAAAAGGAAGGAATCAGATCAACATTTTATAAGTGGTTTGCATTTTTTTTGCACCTGTTATTCTACCATTTCTTTCAGTTATATTTCAAAACACTGCAGTTGGGATCTCCTTGCCAACCTGAGATGTGGCATAAGCCTGGATAACAGAACAAAATGTGAGAAGGTCCTTCTGTCTTTAACGCCTGTTCACCAGTGAATCAGCCTCCAATTAATCTGTTTCTTCAGTAGGAGTTTAATAAAAGTCAAGCGCACACATGTTCAGACTTGTTTAGTATTGAAGCTGTGTTAACATTATCTGTCTAGCCAGGTCAAAAAATCCTGTGCAATTAGATGCCAGAAACCATTTCAAAAAATTTAAGGATTTTTCTATTTATTATAAGCAATTGATTATCTGGATAGGGAAGTTTAAATTGAAAATGGAAGTGCAATGAGAGGGATGCTTCTCATTAAACATCGCAAGGGAAAAGAAGTTTGTCTCCTGGCCAAACTACACATAAAACTCAATATATTAGGTTTGCTATTTTCTATTTGTTTATGAACCAGAAAATTCAGGATCGTTCGGCAACTCTTATTTCCATTCCATTGTGTGGGTGATGATCAGAGTTGGTCGTTTACATTCAATCATATACAGCATTATGCTTGGAGGAAGCTCTTAACCCAATCATCTGTGCCTATGAACTGAGTGTGCCTCAGTATTTTCTGGAGAAAATCAACAACACTGCAGATGGAAATACAGGTTGGATGCATTTATGACAAGCCGAGTTAGCAATACAAAAGCTCAGAGCTGAGAGCTTCCCAAACCCCAGCTAGGCAGCTCAATTTAAGCAATTGTAGGGACAATAAAATCCTAGGAAAGTCCATTCTCTTACAGTGTTTTGTTAAATGATACTTAATCCACACATGAGGGGTACATTAACTTTGCACGAATCACAAAACAGTGTCACCCTAACCAGCACCTCTTGAGTCTACAGTGGTGTCTAACAGCTCAGGCTGAGGAACATGAAACCTGATTCTTGCTCTTATGTCTACAGTGTGGAAGGATGAAATAAAGATGACTCATACATATGGGACTTTCCATACAACCTGAAACTTTTTAAAGACAGGTTATTTAACAAAGCACTGTTCAAGGCAGAAAGCAGACATTTCATGGAGTTAATGATCATCGATTACAATCAGCTTCCATCTAACAATACAGAAAAATAATTTATCACCTATTTATCTCCTATTTTTTGAGAACTTTTATAATCAATTCATTGAAGATATGAATCTGTCTGTACACATTCCAAATAATTACGGAGGAATAAATATTCTAAATGAAGATGAAACATTAGGAGGCAGACCTCTATGTTAGGAAAATTTCAAAATTAGTGGAAATTTATGACATCCAGTACCCTACCACATCTAATGCATTGTAGACCCCAGTTTTGCTTAAAGTGTTAGGATTTGTAGTATTTTAAATTTTGTCACAACTTCCTACCCATGAAAAACAAATTAATCAGAAAATGGAAAGACTGCGAGTAAAAAATTTGAGGGTCATATTGTATTGCTTCTTTATTTTTAGTCAATAGTCAACAAAGTTCTAGCTTCCCTATATCTTTGAGATGTTAGTTACTTTCATAGAAGTATGTCTAATAACATCAATTTTATTTTCCGTTGAGGACGTGTGGAATTTAGTAATTTTTAATAGCAATTAAAAATTATGTTAAACCCAAGTACTGTTTCCACATACATCATACAAACACTACGGCCAAAAACATATTTATCATTCTTATTTATTAGTATTATCCATATTTACCTTCATCATCATTCTTATTTGTCATTATTGTCCACATAAATCAGTAATGTCCACATTGGCTTCATTCACTGAGGTGGAATAATTGCCCATACTATGTCTAGGGTTTTATGTCATCTGACCTGCAATCATACTGTCTTGCCAAAAAGTCTGTATCTATCTCCTTCCATGTATAGATTACACTGGAACTCGAAAAAAAGGAGCCTGTTGGCCTTTTACTCTTTGCAGCTCTGGAAAGTTAGAAAGTATCACGGAGGACAAGAACTCTATCTTTAAGGAAATGTCAAAGACATCCCAGTAATTCTCCCACCTCCTCCACTGTCTCTAATTTTGGGTGTGTCAGGAAGTCTTACTACATCTTGTCATTTCTATTGTTAAATATGAAAAATTGTGAGATAATTCATATAAATATCCTTTACAAATTTCAAAGAACTTACATCCATGAGAGAAACTAGTATAATCACAATTATTAATGCACCTCAGGTGATTCCTGGGATATGGGATGTTGGGATCACCATCTTCTGACTAAATATGCCAGAATCACTTGGGTTTTGATGCACATTTAGCAGGGCAACAAATATCCCAATAGATGGGTTGTGCTCAAGATTATTTTTATTTCCTTAGGAAAAAGTTCATGAAATCACTCAGGAAACTAGTGATGCCAGCTTTGATTTTTAAGAAAAATGACTTTAATTACTTTTTATTTAGAATCTTTACATGGAGACTACTCTAAAAACAACTGGCTCCTTTTGCTTGGATCAGGCCCTTTACAGGGCCTGTCATAACATAATTGAATTATATGTTACTCGAGTCACTAGGGACCACTTCAGTGGGGGACTTACTGCTTATGAAAGCCCATAACAGGTGATTCTGTATTCCTGATTCAAGCTGCTCATTAGTTAACATTCCTTGATATATTATTGAAAATGCATGGGCGCCTGGGTGGCTCAGTTGTTAAGCATCTGCCTTTTGCTCAGGTCATGATCTCGGGGTCCTGGGCTCGAGCTCTGCATCATCGGGCTCCCTGCTCAGCGGGAAGCCTGCTTCTCCCTCTGCCTCTGCCCCTGTTTGTGTTCCCTCTCTCACTGTGTCTCTGTCAAATACATAAGTAAAATCTTAAAAAAAAAAATGCTGTCATGGCCCAGAGAACATCCTGTGATTTGGTGCATGACCTTCTGGTGATAGCTCTTAAAATGTTTTTAGTTTGTAAAAATAGAAGAATTTTCTGAAAGCACAGAAGTAATGATAATATAAACGTTTAGGTTTTTTTTTTTTTCCATTGCCCTCGAACGTAGCTGAGCAAAATAGACTCAGAAAACTGGAAACGAAATGTGCACCATTACTTCTCCTCCTTTTTGATGACACCCTTAGTGAAGCATCTTTGATTTATGATGAAATTTTAGAGAAGTGAAATTTACTCAGAAGCTGACAATGTCCATGGTGAAGTGATAAACACCAGTAGTTCTAGTAATATCAATTAATACAATATGAAGGGAGTGCTCGCGTCCCCTGGAATTTCTGCATTCTGATTCAGATTTTGATTAGCACTCATGTGCATCCTCACCCCAATAGGTGCCTTGCTCTGCAAGATGAATTCGCCTTGTCCTCCTAGCTAAAACTATCAACGGCATCTCAATGCCATTAGGTAAAAATGAAACATGTTTAACGTAGCTGACCAGCACCTGCGTTATCTGATTTCTGCCTACCTCAGAGTGTATGCCTTACCATGCTTGATCTTCATTTCATTCTTTCCAGATCTTTTTGGTTTCTCAAACATGCTAGACTCTCTTCTAACACAAGATCTTTGAACAAGATGCTCCTTGTCTGTATCGTTCTCTTAGCATCTCTCTTTACTTCGTATATCCACTCATTCTCCCATTCCAAAGTGAAAGATTTCTTCCTTCAGAGAGGCTTCCCTGATCCTCCAGACTAGAGAGTGTTAAAGACAATCATTATGGCTGCCTGGGTGGCTCAGTCAGTTAACCCTCTGACTCTTGATTTTGGCTCAGTTCATGATGTCAGAGTTGTGAGATCAAGCTCTGCGCAGGTCATGGAGTCTGCTTAAGATTCTTTCACTCCTTTTTTCTCTGCCTCCCCTCCTTCCCCTTCTCCTTCTCCAAAATAAATAAATAAACAATGAAGACAATCTTTAACCCTAAGTATGTCTTTTGCTTTTTATAGAAGAAGGAGATCTTCTGGAGATAACCAATGGCATGTTCCCATTGTACTTTGTACTTTTCCTAAACAGCACTCTGCAAATGTGTGAAAAATTATTTTCTTAAGGGTCTGCCTTTCAATTTAAACCATCCTCATCATGAGGGTGGGGACCATGTTTCATTTACTCATGAATTCTTAGTTCTAGGTCAGTATTGGAACACAAGAAGGAATCAAAATTTATTGATTGAATGAATTGTTGAAAATTTATTTCACCTCCTTCCCTGTTGAATACCTACACAGATCTTCAAGATCAAATGCCATGTCTACATTGCCCTTTCCCCCGTAGTCAGATTTAATCCCTCTTTAATATTCTTGCATAGTAACAGCTGTTTTTCAATAAATTTCAAGATCCATTAATGTTAGCAATTATGTATCTAAAAATTATTATAGTCTTCACATTATATACTCCAGGGGTTTTTAGTTTATCTTCTTCATATTTGATTTTGTTGCTGAACTACGGTAGTTAGTAGGTGACCCAGACACACAGCATCTTTCGGGCAAGGCACAATAATCTTTCTCTCTTGTTCTCAGTCCCTCCCTGACTTCTTCCCTCTATCTACTCTGGATAATTTTTGAACACGTCCACGCTTTATTTTTTCTTGAAGATATGATATAAGATGGAGTCTTGGGATCTTTTATCTTCTCCTTATCAAAATCTGTGGCAAAAACAAAATTTCTGACCAATAAACTGCCTCATTTCTCTCTGAAAATACATTTTACCACGTGATCTGGGACTTCATCAGTCTCTTATTATAATAACAACTATTTCAAAATGTGAAACAAAATTCATATTAAAGTGTATTGGATAATTCGTTATACTTTGGAGGTCCTTAAATAAGATAAAAAAAAAAAAAGTTGCCTGCTCCTGAGACATGGCTGCCATTACCTGGGAGTCCCCTTTCATATTTTCATTTCTACTCTTTTGAGTAGGTAGAATACAGTGCATCTGAAGTTGGTAAATTACAGAAGATATAAGGCAGCTATAATATTTAGTAGGGGTCCCTCAGGAGCCATGTTTACACTAACTATTTCACAAGTATTCTGGCCATGGTCTTCATTACTTTTCCAGGGCTCACAACTGTAGCTGTAGGATTTGTGTTTTATAGTCTTAATTTTTTTTTCTCCAACTTGCCAACAAAGAAGAGAATCACTTGTATTCTACTTTTGGCTGTCACCTTGGACATCTCCCCAAGCTTCATAGACTAGTATATTTATGGCTATTTTCATCTTGAAGAGTCTATAAGTTTATACAGAATGGTAATAAGGTCGTAGCTTGAAGTTGGAGGGAAGTTGGTAAGTGTTTGTCACATTGGATGAGCAAAGAAGTCCATCTGAAAGCTCTAATTAAGTTGTCATAGTATGTCCTGTGTGCTTATTTAGTGATCACTGCATATATGCATCAACAATTAGTAGCCTTGTTTTAGCAAAGGGTGAAGATTTTAGAAAAACATGTGTTAATTTTTGCTGTGTCCTAAACCACAGAAGCAGGTTTGACATGACCCTGGTGGGTCTCACCCTCTGGCACATAAGAATGTCAATGCTGACAAAGGTTACTGCAAAACAATGTTTGCTCCATGGACATATTCAGTGGATTGTTCTTTCTACAGTCAGACTGGCTTTACGGTAATAGCAATTTGAAGTGTTTCTTTCTGTTTCAATTACATTCCAACCGGGAAGACAGTCTTGTGAAAGACACCTCCCTTAATGGCTTCCCCCAAATTTCACTTTGCATTTCTTAAGTACCAGTTAAGTAATAACATAAGATTTCTTGTAAATTATCTAGAGAGTTTTCTCAAAAGATAAATTATGGATAGATTGCATTCTTCTTAGTAATATTAATAATGATGCCTGTCTAGTGGATGAATCACTATTGGTGATATAAGTCCTAGCTCTTAGTGCATATAATGCAATATTGAAAATGTCAGTACCTGGACTATAAAATTTAAATATAATCTAAATCTTATAATCTTGGCAAAGCAGAAGAGAGGCTAAGTTTGGCTGTCTAGGTCTTTTGGGCTGTCTAGGCTTCACTTTTTTTTTTTTTAATTTCAGAAATCCAAAACTAAAAACAGGAACAGAGACCTTCAGAATGAAACATACATTAAATAATCTTTTTGGAAGTAAGTATATAAATGTTATAATTTATTTGGTAGAAAAGGGAGAAAAAAAGCTAAGATGGGTCTGAAAAAAATCTTTTTTTTCATATTCATCTCAAATATATATATATTTAACACATTCCCTATATTTTTAAGTTTGACTATGAGATTTTAAGCACATTTATCTGTCAAGATTTCTATCTTGGGACATGCATCTTCAATGAGTTAGCTTAAGAATATGACATTTTTCTCACTGAATACTGACAATTCTCAAATGATGACTTTTGTTGAAAACTAGACCAGTCATTCAGAGGTCAAAACCATGTCAAGGAGCCACACATGCTGTACGGAAATTGTCCTATGCCCCCAAAAACCAAAACAACAAGAAACTCTCAGCATGTTCATTAGTTTTCTATTTATATTTCTTTAAAACCTCATCCATCTCCATTCCACTTACTGATTTCATAGCATTACCTCAAGCTCCTGAAACAACCACATTCATCCAAAACTATCCAAAATAAATCTCATTTGTCTTCTATAAGTACAGTATATGTGCTAGTGTGACTGTGAACAAAAGGGTATATATATATATATTGAAGGGATATACTCATTATTTAAACCTGCACTTCTAAGTGAATGTTCACATAACATGTGTGGGATGTAACACTCAATAGAATGTTTAATGTTTTAAACCTACCAATAATACATTAATTGACAAAGTATATAATAATTCTTCCAGAAAATATAATTTCAATATATATATTTGAAAAGAAAATAAATTGAAAATAAAAGAAGGTTGAAGACATGGACCAATTGGCAAAAGACTTGGCAGGGTAATATTTTGGTTTTAAAATTTCCATATTTACATTCTGTATTTTTTTAATTTTCTTTGGAATTATTGGAAAATGAAAGCTTCATCTGAGAGAATAAAAGTAATAGTATTTGGAAAAATATAAAGTGAGTATCAGTGATTTCCCCGTATGTTCTCACAAGAACTACATAACGTAATGGATAGGAGTTACTTTGGAAACTGACCACTGAGAGCCTGATAAGTTTCTATGGGCCCCTGTTACCTAATTTATTCCTGTCACCTTTTTCAAAGCCAGCGGACCTCTATTTTTCCCCCAGGAATCTCTTGGATAGCCTGTGTGTTAGTTTCTAATAATACATTCTTGTTTGTGACCTGAAGTACCACAAGAATAACCTTTCCCAGGTTCCAATGACAACATGATAAATGTCTTGAATCTGTAGTAATTATTTTTGAAATGTGAATTAAGGCAATGTTTGCTCATGATTTCCCTTAAAAAAGAAAAAGAAAATATACAATTTCAGTTTACTGTTGTGCTAGAAAACCCTTGGGTCTTCTTTGGCTGCTTCAAATCTTCCTTCTCAGGGAGAGGGGTCTCCTATCCTTAAAGTGATGGTGGGCAGGAAAGTCTGTAACCTCTGACAACCTTGTTTGTAGTCAAGAGTGGATCAGGGCCATGCGGTTGTGCTCACAAGGTGGCAAGAATGGGGATTAGGCATAGTGTACCATTTGCCTTTGTAACTTTATAATTAGGAGTCAATTGAGTTAAGTGCTTGCTTAATAATTGGCCTCCAGACTGAAGGCAGGTTTCCCAAAACCAGGAAAATAAAAACCCATATTGTACAGCATAGCATGTTTTAGAACAGGGTAGAAATCAGATCTTGCCTCACATAATGGCATAACTATTTCTCTGTGGTGGCGTCTAACAAAGGTATCACATGGGCATGAATCAAGAAAGTAACATATTTCACTACAGTTAATGATCCTGATTTATCCCAAGAAACTAGGTTTTATTCTGTAATCTGTGAGGAAATCTGCTGTTCTAGCCCTAAATCCTTTCCTCAGCTAGGTGATTATCAAGTACATTTTTGTACAGGAGGGAATTAATGCCACATACGGCCTAAGCAGCTTTGAAGGCAAAAAGGCCCAGACCTGTAATAACTTTTGTACAGGGTATTGATTCAGACAGCATGAGGGAGCCCACAGTCCCAGGGGCTTTCGGGGGCTCTCTATGCCCTTCTTTACCTTTTGTGTTCTACCACACTTCCACCTCCACTGTGAACCCTCGCATTAACTCTCCACAGGCGACCCCAGGTAACTCTGTGCTGGTGTTACCACAGGCTGAGTAAAACCGTAGGTAAAAAGCTGGCCCCACAATGAAATCTGATTTTCAAGCCAGCAACAATCAATACGGCTTTAAAATTTGATAACACGGAACTTTGGCAGAAAATAATTGAGGTTTGCTGTAAAAGGCTGAGGCAAATTTTCTCCTGACTCCATGGTTTGTTCCTTCACTGTAGGTTGATTCTTCGGCAGGCATATTTCATGTGTTTGCGTATGTGTGCCCCTGTGCCTGTGTGTGTGCGTGAGTGTGTGCGTGTGTTTCCAAGGCCGTACTTGCAAATATCTATCTGAGGGTGAATCGGAAAGCTTTTGTTGGAACCAGTGAGCATACTAGGCTGAGGGCTGGGGGTAAAGAGGGAGAAGTGAAGGGAGGGGGAAGCCGAGAGAGGGGCACAGCATATCCTGCTCCATGAATTTATTCAAAAGCATTTCAATCTGCGTGCACATCTTCATCACTTCAGCGATAATTAAATCTCAGCATCACAGGTGATGTCCTCACACAGTCTCTTTCCCGGGTTCCCACTGGGCCAATGAAGCAGGCCTCCCTGTGAGGCCTGTTAGCACAGATCAGGTGGTAATGTGGAGGGACAGATGAGCTTTAGCTGACAGATGGCAAGATGACCTGGAAAACCTGCCCCCTTTTCTAGGATCAGGCAGCAGCTGACAGGTATTATTTCATAAAATAACGTCTAAAAGGAATCGCCAGGGTCTTCGCATTAATCTGAGGCTGCAACCAGCCATGTAACGTTTATGTCAGAACAAATCTGTCTCTATGCAGGAGAGGGAAAGTGGTTTTTGATGAAGTTGTTCATAAATTTTAATATAATATGCCTGATGGTGTCAGATATAGTCTCATATCTCTTTTATATTTAAAGGCTCTAGTGAAACATAGAAATATTCAATCTTCAACAAGCTACTTTTAAATAACTAAAAAGTTAACCAAGGATACCTTACTGCCACTCTCTCCCCCCCCCTTTTTTTTTGTATTTTCAATAAAGAACTGGTTCATCTGAGCTCCCTGTTTTTAAATGAAAATGATTTCAATGCCATGAAAAGCTCTTTGCCTGGGGTACCAAACAAAAGGAGTAAGGCTGTTGCGAAGTTGCTTTTATAGAAAACTTGCTTTCTGGAAAAGAGGAAACTTGCCCAAACCCACAAGTAAACAACAACGGCAGGAAGCCCCTGTCTTCTACATACATAAATAATATTTCACAACTTCTGGTGAAAAAAAAAATATCAACTACAACTAACTGGTTGGCAGAGATAACCCTTTCATTAAATGAGCTCTCCAGGCACCTGACATTTGAAAGTTTCAACCCAAATGAATATGTAGGGAATTCAACCACCTGGATGGGGTTTCGCTTTGTCTGCCCCATGTGTTATTCCCCCCAAAATGATGCAGTAAGGTACAGCCTATGACTCAATTTGCATCTACTTACTAAATAGTAAATTTACCTAATTTTGCTCTACACACACACACAATCCAGTATTTCAATATCAAACTTCTCAATCTGCCAGGGGAAAAATGTTGACATCTTTCTATTTGATTGTTATGAAAACAAGGAAAACCACTTATAGTGATTGTGTTAAAGGAGAGAACTTTTCCTCTTCTAGACCTTTTGTGGTATGAGATTGCTTCTCCAAGTACCTCTAAGAATAAGCATAAAGTGAATTCATGAACAGAACAGACGCACAAGTAACCTGGAGAGGCATGTATTACAGAGATGAGACCATCTCCTCATAATCACATTTTCACCTGCCCATCTGGTGCAGACCTGGGCTTATTAGTAAATGCACCAGATACAGATTCATGCCATTTTTGTGTTTCGAAAACATATACTGAACACAATTTGCAAAAACAAGTGATGCCTTTAAAAATAAAAGCAGAAAAACACAAATTTCAACATGTTCCTTTTAAAAACTGAAATGAGAGAGGAATACGGGAAAATACTTCAGTCTACTTAGATACTTGTAAAGGACTACCTAGACTGAAGCTCTTTAAACTACTAGTTTACCAAATGTACAAAAAAAATAAAAATTTTTAAAAAAGGTGAATTCTCCATTTGGCTTTCCATAAAATAGAGGTTTAAAAGTAGTCATTCAGATGTCTTTAGTTCGTTATAACATGATCAAATTAAACCTTTAAAAAATTCCAAATGGCATAGGCCTTTATGAAAAATCTGATTGTTCTTAATCTACATTTAACACAGAATTAAATTACAAATTAACAAAATAAGTTTCAAATTTAGATCTAATCATCATAAAAAAATACTCTCATCTGTAGCAATTAGGACCGATAATGAGTAATTTTAAAAGGTAAGTAAGGAATTATTACAGAATTATGCATACATATTACCTACCAAATCAAATTCTTAAAAAATACATATTTTATATAGGGTCAAAGCTTTTCCTTGTATGAGTACCAGATTTGCTCTATCTCTTCCATAAACCTCTCTGTAATACATTTAGAATTTCTATTTTTCATCTCTTTGGAGTAGAGTGCAAATTCTGTGATACACACAAAATAAACGAAGTGCAGAATCCTTCTGTTGTTGGGGTTTTAAGATTTTCTTTTTTAACTTGTTACAGTTGTCTTGCCCATACCTAATTTGGAGCAATTTCTTTTAGCAACTCATTTATCAAGTCTTTCCAAAGCACTCACCTTTGGTGTTCATACAAACAATAGCTTCCTTTCTTTGAACATTCTTATGTCATCAATTCATGTAATATTGAATTAAATCATGTATTCCTATACATAAAAATGATGTAAATAGTTCTGGGAGAAAAGAGTGAAAAGGTTCCTTTATAAGCACTCCACTCAACTGTGAGGCACAAAATAGTTCAGGCATACTAGAAAGTGGAATATTAGCCGTGAGCATTTAGCTTAGTGTTGACTACAGTACATTTTAGAAATAAAAGGGTAAGCTAATCTTTGAAGCATCTAAGTGAGGCTGTTGTAGAGAGCTTCTGAATGTCTATTATTGTGTACATGTATGTGTGTGTGTGTGTGTGTGTGTGTGTGTGTGTATCATTGTTCTTGGAAAAACCCATGGCTGTTTTTTGTCTACTTAATGACATCCCACCTGACAATGTGTATATTCTCAAACCCCATGATAAGGGTACAGGCAAAGGAATTGTACGGCAGTTAAGAATTCAATATTTTTCTCTCACTTTTATAATAAGTATTAATAGGGTGTTTTTATTTTTCCTATTTTAGAAACATTTAATATTGTGCTCTATTCTTTTTTATATATCCTAATGGCCTAGCATTGTGCCTGCTTCACATCTGGTCATTAGTGGGGTTCTAGCTATATGAGCTTAGGCAAGCTCTGTGTGTCAGTTTTTCATATAAAATGTGTGTTAGGGCGCCTGAGTGGCTCAGTGGGTTAAAGCCGCTGCCTTCGGCTCAGGTCATGATCCCAGGGTCCTGGGATCGAGGCCCGCATCGGGCTCTCTGCTCAGCAGGGAGCCTGCTTCTTCCTCTCTCCTCTCTCTCTGCCTGCTTCTCTGCCTACTTGTAATCTCTCTCTCTGTGTCAAATGAATAAATAAAAAAAATCTTAAAAAAAAAAATAAAATGTGTGTTAGTTTTTTCATCTAAAACGTCAATGATAACAAAATATCAACTTATTTTACAAATTCTGTGAATTAATAAATGCAAAAAGCATGGACCTACCCATAGAGGGTGCTCACTAATTGGCATTCATATCATCAATATTCTTGCAATCTAGTCACTATTCTTTTTAAGTATAAAGTCATCAAAGATAAGTTCTGCTGACAAATGTTAAGGAGATTCCTGAATTGGGACTCTTACATCCTGTTTAATTCTTCAAAATCTTTTGCTACCTGTTAGTGGTTATTAAGAACATTTAAGTAAAAATTATGTTCACTCAAAATTCATAGATGTTCCTAAATTCCCTTAAGTCAGTGAAATTCCTCTATTGCAAAAAATGTGTAATTCTTATGTTGCCTCTTTTGCATCTCTTCTTTTCCTATCGATTATTGTTTTATAATTTTTCTGATTAAATATTATACTATATTGCAAAGTAGTGAGATTGTTATGTATGGACTTGTGCTCTGGAATAGATAAGCTCTGTGCAAAATTATAAGCTTACTTGGCCATTTAGAACAAAGATAAATGTTTGCACAAGATGTCTTTCAGAATATTTTTTTCGTTTGTTTGCTGATGACACTTTTTGGGCACATGGGGGAAAATATAGCACAAAGGATCAACCCCAGTCTATTCCTTCTACATATTTTACTTTTTTGTTACCTGAAGAAAAGTCTATTTATTTATAAGAGAACTTCTTGAACATGGGTCTTCAGTAGGCATTGATTTTTTTCTTCCTTCTAATCCAAGACAATTGTGCTTTTTTTTTCTTTCAATAAGCTTTGTAAAAAGTTCATTCCTCAACTGCAGAACATAAGTTAAAAAAAAAAAACTTTTGACATACAGTATGTTCTTCTGAATCAGAGTGAATACACATAGCACATTCAGCCATATCTACTTAGATTTTTAACAATTCTCTTCCTTGGAAAAACCCATGGCCATTTTTGGTCTACTTAATAATATCGCATCTGACAATATTCAAATGATCTATCAACTCTGTATTGGTGGCTGAGTGGTTTCAGCTTGTACTAACCCTCAAGAGGTGTACTTCCTCTCTTCATCGATAATGTGAATTACATCATGTATGTTGTAAGGAAACCATTCATTTTTTATGCTTGGCCATAAACTAGACCATGACAATGATTAGAGTTGAATATGAACATTAAGAAGTCCCAAGAAACAATAGAGAGGAAGTATTTATTTATGTAGTTCAGAGCATTAACACTATGTTCCACTGTCCAAGATGGCTGCTGAGACTGAGACGGTCTCTCAGTCTGGCACTTACACTTCTGTCTCCTCTGGACTCTTAACCATTAATACGAACATTAATTGGAAAAAAACCTAAAAAGCTAGATCAGTGTGTGCCTAACGACATCTTCTAAACCAAAATTACTTTTGCTTGATTAATCGGTCCATTTTATCTGGTGCAAATTAGTGGCTTTAGTTTATAGAAGAAATACAGGGCACTTCAAAACTATTCTATGAGTTTGGTGTCTGAGAATTGGAAAGTTATCTTGCAGGCTAGATAATGGTTACACTGAATGTCCCATGATTTGAGAAAGGGAACTATTACTGTAATTCCACCTCCCTTAGTACAGAAAAAACACCAAGACACATCTTGAATACATTCAGGTAATTTTAGTAATCAGTGTGCATTTTGGTGAAATGCCTGCCAGTAGGAGTGTCCAAAAAAAAAAAAAAGCCATTTCAATGTCCATAGAAAAACTCTCAACACATATGCCTTCACTTATAAGTTTAGCTATTATTTGGATGAAATAAAGTGAATTTTAACTTCAGTAATCTAAAAGTTGAGTGGCCTTAGCTCAACCATGCTGAGTTACAGTTAGGTGATAGCAAACATTTTGGTTGACTCTCTTTTTAGCTGAATCTTCTCCACCAATCTATTTATCTTCTCTTCATAGGTTGTGCATAAAACCTGATGCCCTCAATCATTGTAAATAACTGCACATATCAATCTGAAATAGCCTTGGATTGGGGCAGAACTCCTCTTCTCTGTGCAGTTAGAAAACACATGCTTGACCTCTGTGAGCTGTATTCCCTCACTGTGGTTTATATAAAAACCTAAGATTGGGAGATTTCTGAACCTGCCATCAATTTTACATAGTGAATTATGAGAAGTTTCTCTCCAGGTAAAATAAAATGGTAGCCTAGGGCTTCTATGAGATGCCTTACAATATTGGCATTTGTAGAACGAAATAAAAAATCTCTTTTTCTATAAAGCCACAAGCCACATCTTCTTATTCAATTTTCCATGGAATGGACATTAGGGGAAAAGTTTTCTTCTCTGAAGTGTTTTGAAGCTTTTTTTTTTTTTTAGTAATGGGATAAGGTGCATCCAGACAGGTTAGGTTTAATTCCGTTTGGAGGCAACTGAGTGAAGGAGCAGCTGACCTCTCAAGGGGCTTTCATGTCTTTCATTATGCTTACTTACAAATAAATCCAGATGATAGCGTACAACAGAAGTATGCTTCAAATACGGGTGATTCCTGAATGACGCCAGGAAAAGAGGCAGCTATTTTGGAATACCCAAACTCTTTTTCAAATTTTACTTATGCAGGTGGGTTATATTCCCCTACTATGTAGTTAGCAGCATTTAAAAAAAAAAAAACTCTAAAACACATAGGCCTTTTTGCCTGAGTTAAATTTGTTTCCTTAGCTGGTAAAGCTTTTCCTTTCCATATGGTCAGGATAGCTAATTTAGTTTGTCTCTGAGGTGGCCAACATTATAGTGTGGTATCATAGAATATAAAAATAAAAGAAGGTATGAAAACCTTATTCTAAAAATGAAATAAAAACAGATGGGACATACGTTTCTAACGTATTTAATTTGCATCGTCTTTTTCTCCTTTTAAAGTTCTTGTGGACCAATCTTGCAAAAAGGCAAAACAAACCCTAAACACTCCAGTTCCATGCCAGCAAGCTGCCAGGCTGATCTTTTTATCTCCATCAACTCCATGAAAAATCAACTAAGAGGGGAAAAAAAAATCAAAACCTGTGTGTTTAAATGTCCTGAAATTTTTAAAATAAAATTCTAAAATAAAATTCGTAGAGTATTTTTCACTTACATACTGTGAAACTATTTCCAAGTGGAAGCATAGTCATCTGCGAGGTTGGATTACCTCAGGGATCCTAATGATGACCTTTCTCTTGCTGCATGGGGACAGCAAGAACCTTGCCGGGTGGCCCCAGAAGAGCATGCAGGTGGCCATGAGTTTTAGTTTCCTCTCCATACCTTTTCCTTTCTTTAAAGCTGCTATAAAGACTTCATCATTCACTCCAAGACACAAACTCGTAAATCCTGCCCCTAGAATCCCGATTTCATCAGATTTGCCCACTGTAACTTGTTTAGTAACTCAGTGCATGATACCCTTGTGGTCTTGTAGCAGCTACCATATGCGAAGAAGACTAGGTCTGTGTGATGTCAAAGCAAATGAATTGGTAGGCAAAATAATTTAGACACATAATTACTGGTTTTGTCTGAACAACTGGCTTAACTGTTTTTTTTTTCCTACAGTTCCCTGAATCAACTTTTTTTTTCCCCTTTAAATCAAATCAACACACTGGAGAATTGCTTTAGAACTGCAAGGATTTGGCTCAATACAGAATACATGACAAATTATTTTGTATACTTTTCATGTTTGGCATAATTCCTTTTTAAAGAGCACTTCTGTGAGAGATGGTTTAGATATGCCATAGGGTTATAGTTGCATTATTAGAATAGAAGATTTTCAAATATAATTCTTTTCTGACATTAAAACATTTTAATTTTATTTCTGACCTCAAGGATACTTTGTCTGCTGATAGCTATCCATAGTTTTTATTTAAGTTGTATTCAAATAAAAATATTGCCAGATTAATGTTATGTAAATGAGCCAAAATATCTGCTTGAGTAAAACATTTTATTTTCTTCGATTTTCCATAAGAAAAATTTTAAAAGGTTAATAGAGGTGGCAATGACGATCATAAATTTTTTGTCATCAGGAGAAAACTTTGAAGGCTTCTTAGACAAATATTCTAATAGTTTTGGCTCAAAATGGCTTTATCTATTTTAAATATGTTCTTTTTTCTCTCCCTAGCATCATTCAAAAATGTTTAAAACAATTTCACTGATTACTGGAACAAGGAAGTAAATTGTGGGGTGATAAGCTTCTTTGGTATCATCTGCAACCTTGATAAAAGTGCAGGTAATCCTTGTGGGGAGGAAAATGAAACCATGGCTGGAGTTGCCGATACTTGATGATATTCTTTCTGACAGTGCTGGATAGCTTAGTTTTTCTTTTCTCAATTTAGGATGTTTACCAAACAAATTTGATATATTACATTAGAAAAATACTTATACGGGTTATAATCAGAACTGGAGGCTTAAGTAAATGCATTTTGGTCAGCGTCTTGCGTCTGACTCTGTCTTTTCTATGGAAACCCTCAAACCGAGAGAAAGTAAGCAGCCACAGACAAGACAGCAGCCATGAGTGGTACTTCAAGCTCCCTGGACTCCTCCCAATTTCTGAAAGATGTCAATATTTCCTTTGCAAACGAGCGTGAGGAGAATTCTGTTCTTAGTTGGTGTTATGAACTGAATGAGATCCCCCCTCCCCAGATAAGATATGTTGAAATAGTAATCCCTAATACCTCAGAATGTGACGTTATTTGGGAGAAGAGGCTTTATAAAGGTAACTGAGTTAAAAGGAGGTTGTTAGGGCAGGTCCCGATCCACTATGACTGACACCTTATCAAAAAGTGGAAATTTGGACACAGAAACAGACCCAAAGAGAGAACATTATGTAGGACCCACAGGGAGAATGTCACGTGACAATGAAGGCAGAGCTTTGAGATATGCAGCTGGGAGTCGAGGAATGTCAAAGACTGTTAGCCATCCGCCGGAAACTAGAAGAAGCGAAGAAGGATTCCTTCAGGTTTCAAGGGGACCATGGCCCCAGTGACCCCTTGGTTTCTAACTTCTTGCCTCCAGAACTGTGTGTCATTAAGTTGCTGTTGTTTTAAGCCACCAGTGTGTGCTACTTTGTTTCAGCAGCCCTGGGAAACTGATACAGATGGTGAAACTAGTGCCCCTGAGGCTAATGTCTCAAGAGGAGATGAGGAAAGGAGAGGAGAAGACGGGAGGGGAGAGAAAGGGAGGAGAGGGTAAGGGAAAGGAGGGGAGGGGAGAGGAGAGGAGAGAAAGTTCTAAAGAAGGGAAGCATCCAAATGCAAATTGTCATGAGTACCTTCAAAAAAATAAGGAAAAATACCAAGAAAGGTACCAAAAAGGATGGATTGCCTAATTTGCTAAATTGAAAATCACCTCTCGTTTGTATCTCTTCCTTTTAATGTTTTGTTTTTGTTTTTGTTTTTTTAACCTAAAACCCTAACTTTTCAAAAAGGGCATGTGCAATGAGAAAATAATCAATTGCCAGGAAACACTGGCATGGCAAAACCTGGGGAGGGGTGGGGTGACAGTGACATCATTCAATTTCAGGAAAACTGAAAGAAAGCTAGAGGATGGTCAGAGTCTGTTGTGAGCGGGTGTCTGTAAATCACTGTGTAAACACCTAGGAACTGCTCCCCCAAAGTCAAGAACCAGTCAAGCAGTACCAGCTGTAAAAATGGAAGTGTGCAGGAAGTGGAGGATTCCTCTAACAGCTGTTGGGGCCATTAAAAATGAAAAGTAAATCCAAACTGGCAATATAAGAGATTTATTTTTCTACATTAACCCTGACAGCAACTGCCAATTTTTTTTTCAGTCTTTTGCCACACAAGTACCTTTCAAGGGGCCTAAGAATCAGCGCCAACTGCAAAAGCAGCAATAGGTGGAAAAATTGGGATTAAGACAATTTAATATTGATGGCAAGCATCCAATAAGATGAGGGTAAAGAAAGGAACACGAGAAGTCAAAGCTGACGGGAATGAATCAACTTTCCCCAGGAAAATAGAATCATCTGGAGAGACTAAAGTACACCTTAAAATCACAGGAGAGCCAAACAATTCTCTATAAGCAATATCAGACTTCGCAAAATAAAGAGCTAGAATGAAGATCTCACTCTATTGTGAAGTAGAATTTAAGCAAATGCAAACTACCTGAAACAATATTCAAGTTTTTTTTTTCAAAATATAAGGACCAAGATGACACATCTTTTCATGTTCTAAACACAGAAGGGTATGGGGAAATACAGCTTCCCTTAATTTATGTCAAGGGTTATCTGTTTGCCAGGCAAACTGCTAGGAGAGGCTGGCTTTTTAAGCATTCAGAGCTGTACTTCTATTATAAATTAAATAATGTGTTAAATCTTCCATTCTATCTCCCCTTCTTTCCTTCATTATTTCCCAATTCTGTTTGTTAGCCCTGGTATAAAGTTTTCATCCCAGGATCTTGAGCCCACGCATTTGTCTCTTTGTAAGTTAGAGTCTTAGAATTTAGAGATGGAAGGAATCCTGGAGATCATTTACTTTAATGGCTTAATTTTATTTATACACAAAGAAACAGTGAAACAATTTAACTAGAGAAAAGATACAGTTATGTCTACGGGTTTTGGTCGTCAACAGCCTTGGATCAAACCTTCACTACTTGTTCAATTATGACTATCACATTTCTCATCACATCAATTTAATATATCATCCAAACAAGGACACTCTTGAGGGTAAAAAGAGGACGCAAATAATAAGTACGCTGAGACAATGGGGCTAAAGCGAGGCCATCCCTGAAAACTAGACTTAGTCACTTGTATTGTCAAGATGATATGGACATCACAGCATAGATGTGAGGATCGAATGAAATACTGTATGTAAATCACCCAGGCAATCAAATCAATGGTAGCTATTAAACAATTGGCCCATGGTCAGTCTAAATGCTTGTAATAGAGCCAGAAAAGGAAAACACAAAGTAACATTCTTTCCACTATACTACATTGTTACTTTAAACAGAGCGGGTTAAGCAGGAGACTAATAAGAAGCAGAGTACTAACATATCATTATAATATATTAGTACTCCTTATTAATCTACTTAATCTGTTTTCCTTACACTATCACATGCATATTCAATTCTCCAATTAGATTAGATCTGCTCAAAGGCTGTAATCAGAGGTCTGTGTGTTTGTCTTCATTCTTTCCTTTACTGTTTTCTTTGCAAAGTACCTAGTATAAATTTGTGCATAAAGCAGGTCCTTATAAAAATGGGCAATTTTGTTCTTCTTGCTTTATTCCACTGTATATTTTTGAGGACTGCAAATGAGCACCCAGTTCTTGGCACCATGAATATCTCTTCAATGGATGTGGACTAAGAACATCCTGAAAGTGTATTTACCTATACTCCTTCCTTCACTTCTTTGAAAAACACATGGCCATTCTCTTCTTACTCAGCCATTTTGAAGTGCACATATCTACTCTAAGGAGTTAAATCTTGTCATTTGGATTCCTTGATCTTCAATTTAACTTTTATAACAATTTTTGGTCATTCAGTCCTCTCTAGAATTGACAATATGTCTTTGCAGAAGACAAAACAAGGAAGAAAATAAGAAATTCAGATTTTTTTTTTTCAGGAAGCTAAAAAGAGAATTTTGTAAACTAGGCCACAGTGAAGCTGACTATTTATACAATGGCTGGCAATGGCCTTGTTAATGATCAGTGTGAATCATTTCATGAGGGCTTCAACTGCAGCCTTGATCAGTACCAAGAGGAAAATGTGCATTTAGAAGAGGATTTACTCATGACGTGGTGCACACACCGAGTTCTCAGCCCTCACTCCTATGTGTATTTTAGTTATGTGTATCAGAGACCTGTAGGCACAGGAGACAATCAAACTTCTCTGCTTTTAATCTGCATCTATTTGGAAATCGAAATTATCAAAACAAGTCATTGAGGGTGCTATAACTTGGAAATTTTTGAAATCATCATTCTATTAAAAACCAAAACCAGAAATCAACCAAGTCATGGTTCCAAGGTTCATTATGTGTACCACCAAATAGTATGCCTATTCTCTTCGATATTTTAAATTATCCAAGTTACAAACTGATATTTATCATTTATCTGCTATATTTCTCCTGTACAGTCAAATTTCAATACTTCCAAGATCGATTATCTTGTTTGTGAATATAATTCCAGTCCTTGACTTCATTTCCTCAAACAACCTGACTCTGGGCATTTCTTTCTGTAGAATCTCTGCTGGAGGGCAGCAGTGGAGGGAGAAGATAAAATACGGCAATCAGTGTTTTTACTTTAGCAGAACTGGTAAAGGATGGTGTATAGGAAGATGTTTAAAAATTAGCTAAAATGATACTTTTGAATGATTTGAGGTTTTCATTGGTTTTGAATATATCCTTTCCTTTAAGGCACTATGGGTGACTATGGCTCTTTTATAAACTACCCCTGTTATCAGAGAGAGAATTCAGAACAGGAAGGATAATGAGTTTGATACACTGCATTACCATTTTGGATAGATGACTGGGAATTGACCTCAATATGCCAAGAGGTAACATGGATACATAACATTAGCCTTAATACCAAACCAGATTTACAGAAAAGTATATTTCTTAAAGTTTTAGAAGTACTTTAATATCTGTTTAATAAACTGTTTAATACCTCCAGACTCAAAAGTAGCTTTGAACTTCAAATCGCCCACAAATTATTTCTAAAAGATCTTAGAAATTGGGCTTTATGATCTCATTTTCACACGTGCTAATCGTATGAGTCACTATGATCAGATCACCTGCTTTGCTGAATTGAAAGTTATCTCCCAAAGACATACATTCAAACCCATGGTTCAGGGGATTCTTCAACATTCTGATAAATCTTAGCACACAATTCTTGTTTGTTTTCCTTTCTGTATTTATCTCCAAGGCTACTTCTAAAGCTAGAGTTGTCTAGTCATTTGATATTATGATATAATGAGTATATTAAATTAATTATTAATGTTTAACTGGAGATAATACTTTGATATACTTGTTGTGAAAGGAAAAGTTACCAGAGAGACTTAAAGAATGTATTTAAAAGGCAATTTTTAAGGATCACTCCAGGAATTAGCCTTTGAGAAATGCACTGAAAAGACTGAAGTATAAAAGTACTAAAATCACGACTGGAAGAGTTCTGAAGCAAAGTCATATGTTGTGTGTGTGCGTGCGTGTGTGTGTGTGTGTGTGTGTGTACTAAGATATATATATTTATGTGTGTGTGTATATATATATATGCCATTAACACCTTCCTAATTCATTGCTTTAAAATTAATGTAAAACCCCAACTCAAACCTCTTTGACATTCTACTCGTAATATTAATTATCATAAAACTATATAGCCATTAAATCATTTTTCAAAAAATATTTAGTGATTTGGAACTTTCATACTCCAAATTTAGTGAAAGAAAATCAGAAAACGAAATTATCTATAGGATCTCAATTTATAAGATAAAAATAGGCATCTAAAGAAAAAGGTAGAAAGGAAATATATAACTTTACTATGTAATATATTTAATAATGGATGCTTTGGAAAATGTTATTTGTACTCTTTTCCTCTGGTTTTTCTAAAATAATCATGTGTTACAAAATAACATGTTTCTTAGTCACAAAAAGAAAAAAATTACTGAAAACGTGTTAATAATTTCTGGTTTTCGAATTTTCTAGAGAGAGTTATTTTTTAAAGTATGCTAATTGGAACAAGAAACTAGAGTAAATGATCACTAACATTTCTTCCTATATTAAAATTCTACTGTACTGTATACAACTTCATTAGTTAAATATTGGCTATACATTAAAAAAAGTATTTATTCTTTATAGGATTACAATTTTATCCAAATGTTTTAAGACACAGTTTATTAAAATTATCCTCTCTTTGAAAATTTTATTAGATGTCAAGGAAAGTAGTCCATATATGCCATTTGTAAATGAAATCCAAAACTTGTACTTCCCCCATAAGAGAGCAGAGTCTCATTTTAATGCCAGGCAAATGGGCTGGTATTCTTCAGTTTACGGCTTCCAGAGGAAAATATTTCAAAGGGATTATAGGAAAATATTTACCATACCAAAAATACAAAACACAGTATTTAGGGGTTGACAATCTGAACTCAATGCATATATGTGTAATCTAAAAAGCAAAGAATGCTTTTCAAGACTGGGAAAGTATGTTGTACTAAATTAAATTTTCAACATTTCAAAATATTCACCTAGGACTAAAATCAGGTACAACTTTTTTTATAAGCTCAAACAAATATATATAAAAAAGTGAGAGAGTTGTAGTGAGAAGGAAATGGAAAATAATTAAAATACTAAGTTAAATTATTAAAATATTATCATAATGTTGACAATAAATTTCCTGTGGCATATCCTTTAAAAGTAATGTAATTAAGATCAGATTTTCTAATGCTTAGTATTAGCCTCCATGGTACATGTTAACCCCTGAATTTTTTTCTATGTGTTCTAAGTCTTAACGCATATATACTTGAAATTAATGAAAATAAATGCCCTTAGCCCATGGTCTAGAAAGCCCCTCTCATGGTCAAGGATCATGATTTTAGAACCTCATACATGCCAGACACAATAGGCCTCAATGAGTGAATTCTATCAATGACGATTGATAGACTTGAACATTGTTCAGGATGTATCATCAGGGACAGGCCACAAACAATCCAAATGACCTAAAATTCAAATTTATAAATTTACATAGACTGCTCTGTGAATGAGGAATTTTGGCTAATTGATTTTCCTGATTAGCTTAAAGTGAATGAAATGGTTTTTACTCTTCTGTTCCTGAACTTAAATTCATCTCCAAAATGCTTTAGTTCATCTCGCCAGTTTTAGCATTCTAAAGGGCTCATAATGGAATGGATCTATAATATGAAGACTCATGCAGTACCTAGCAGTCACGAATTTAAAGATCCGTCCCGACTGTACCTGATGGAAAATGTGGACATTGCATATGGCAGAAAGGAAAATGGGTGCATATGCACTTCAGCTCCTACTGAACGTGTGTTTGTTTTTCTCTTTGCATAATAGACTTAAAGCTGTGAACTTGTTCTGTTGTTATTTGCCAACAGATTTTCTTTAAAGCAGGGTTTGCTCTTTTCCAAAGCACTCCTAGCTCCAAGCACTCATCAACAAGAAAAATAAAATCCTTTTAATCAATGTTTGGAGAAGTTGGGTTCTCAGTCGGCATTTCCTCGTTCTTGGCTTCCAGAGTGAACTCATTAGAGCCAGAGTGCTGATAGAAGTTTTCAGTAGGAACACTTAACCATGGCAGTGTTATCAGTGAGTTTGCTGTCCTTACCTAAAGCCTGTGCAGTTTCCATTCTTTCCTAAAGAAACAGCATCTTCAACTTTCACAGGGCAGTCTAAAGTTTCATTTCTAAATCACTAGAGCTCCAGCGAGGTCATGTCTTTATGCATGTCACCACTGGATACTCTTGCCCTGTTGTTCTAACACCGAGTGAGCTGCACAGTTTCCCCTTAGCATTCCACATGTGCAAGAGAGTATATTTTTCTTAGTTCCTAAGTGCTTGGCAGAACTCTGATTCCCAGGGTATTTGGGCTATGTTGTTCTGAATTTTCATCACCAATCAGATTACTTACTTTCAGACCATAAAAAGTCACAGAAAAGAATTTGGGAAACTCATATTTAATAGGGCTCTAGGGAGGAATGGCAGGATGGGAGGTGAAGAGAGAAGGAGAGGCCAATGACATTCCCAAACACCAGTAGGTAGAGAGTTTTAATTCTGGCATGATGCTAATAATACATTTAAGAGTAGTACACACATTTTAGTGCAACCGTGCTGAACATTAGCCTTGAAGTTAAATAAGCATCTGGCTTTTAGAAAATATAAATTTTGTCATATCACCAGTACTTGCCAGAAAATAATTTAGAATACATCGTAAGGTACACATCTATGATCAACACATCCAGCCAAATTTCCTTTCTGTCTAACCTGTGGCCGTTCATCGTTTTATTTTACAAATCTGGATCCCTGGGTGATTCCTCCTGGTAGTCCAGTTGTGATGGCCTTCACCTGTTCATTTCTTCTGCCTTTTAGTCATTAATTCTTTTGGCAAACATTCATTAACAGTGTTAAATTCTGAGATCATGCAAATGAGAAGATATCGTGCCTGTCCTAGAGAAGTCATTAATCAGTGGGGAGAACAACTCTTTCAGTAGGTAGCTACTCTGGCCACAGGGTGGGTTCTCTCACGTGTAAGAGTTACTGTTTCAGCCCCAAACAGGATCATCTCCATAGAGGATCAGGCAGAGTTGGGGGGTGGGTATTACAGAGGGAAGGAGTGGGGTGGGAAGTTGGCGAGAGCAGGCATCTACTAATGGCGGCACTACGTAACATGTCACATTCCAATAACAACATCCCATAATCCACCTATAATATTTTTATAACCCATTTTTTAAAAGTAAGAAGTGAGCAATATGTTCCCTTTTAGGAAATATGTTCTTTCTTACCCACTGGCTTTTATTTCACCCATTATAATGGATTTCAACAACTTAATTTGCAGTGCCCTTTGCCAACTGTTTGAGAAGTAACCCAATTACAAACCCAGCTATATGTGATTAACAGGATAATTTTACCTCATAGATATACAACATTTGGGATTTATTGTTATGGGACTATTTTTAAAAGCTAACCATGATTCTGATAACAGTTTAACCTCAGTAAAATGGTTTTGCAGCTTTGCTAAGTCTAAAGAATGTTTGATCTACTTGGGATTTCTTGTTCCTGAATAACTCAATTATTATTATGTTTTACTCTTTCATCAGGAGACATAGAACTTTATTAATGATGAAGTAAGCATAGTAAATCACTTTTTTTTTTAAGGAGAAAGCATCCCAACCTAGGTGCTATATGTCTTTTTTACTCCTTCTTCAATGCCAAACTGAAGTTGATGTGCTCATCTCAGACTTTTCCTGGACTACCACAAGATTGATTGGTCTTTCACCTTGCCATCTCATGTCACTATACATTTCTGTTATATTTTTATGAGAGGCAGCAAATAGGATGGTTAAGTGCATGAATTCTTGAAACACACTACCTGGTTCTGAATCCTGGTTCTGCCACTTTAGTATTTGTGTTGTCTTAAGCAAATTTTATCACTATTCTGTCCCAATTTCCTCATCTATAAAATAGGAGAATAGCAATACCTGACTAACGAGGTCTTGAAGATTAGATGAGTAAGTATATAAAAGAAGTTATAAAGTTATCTGTCATATAAGTAGTTCTGGGTAAGTATGTGCTACTTTCTCTCTCTCTCTCTCTCTCTCTCTCTCTCTCTCCCTCCCCCTCCATATATATATATATATAGAGAGAGAGAGAGAGATTTGAGATATATATGTATATATATATATACACATATATATAGATATCTTTTTAATACAATTATTTGTTCAAATGTGTATCTCTGTCAGTAGAGTATGCTTTATTTAATACCAAAAGCATGCCATTCGTTTTTGTATGCTAAACCTTCCAAACTCTCTTAAAAATGGTAGCTGTTTAATAAATACTAACTGATATAATGTTGGGATCAAAGACTCTAAGGAGGCCCATGAATGAGTTTCAGTAATTCCACAACTTGAAATCCTTTACGTACATTTTTTTTTCTGAGGCAAATATTCATACCATTCATCAAATTCTTAATTAAACCATATACAAAAGTACTAAGGAAAGAATCTTCTAAACCTTAACAATGATTAAAAAATTTCCAACTCCATTTGGAATGAGTAATTTAAAAATTATATAAAAATTTACCAAAACCCCAAAATAATGTGGTGTCTTCACTATTTCCTTTTTTCATCTTGATTTACCCATAAGAAATTTTTGAAATTCCAATTTATACACACACACATACATATACATGAATTAATTAAAAGCTGGGATGGTATTGGTGAAACAGAATATTTAGTCCCTATTCTTGAAAGACTAATGATATTTTTGTGAAAGTCAAAGGAATAAAATTAACTGTTTGGTCTAAGGAATAAACCATTAAGTCACTTCTGAATACATTCATGATAATAGGATGCACAAACTGAAAGCTTTCATTGAACACTTCAGCTCTGGCAGTACATAGATCAATGATTACTTCAGAGTAGATCACCAGAAATATCATAAAATAGTTGACCGAGTGTACCATTTGTTAAAATGCCATGTTTCAGTCAAAGAGAAATTTCTCAAAACAAGGATTTGAAGCCCTACCTTTCATAAACCTATTAATCAAAATTCCAACATTCACATTGAGCCTGCACTGTTCCTTGTACTGATTTTAAGCTAGCCTTGGGGGGGGGGGAAGAAAAAGAAAAAAAGAAAAATGGAATGTTGGGTTTAGTGCCTAAACTGCTACTAAACCAAACTAAATCTGTATTTATCTATACTGGATTTATTTATTTATTTTTAAAAATTTTATTTATTCATTTGAGAGAGAGAGCACAAGTAAGGGGAGCAGCAGAGGGAGAGAGAGATATAGGCTCCCTACTGAGCAGGGAGCCCAATGCAAGACTCTCTCTATCCCAGGTCCCTGAGATCATGACCTGAGCCGAAAGCAGATGCTTAACCGACTGAGCCACCCAGGTGCCCCAAATGCATTAATTTCTACTGTATCCATGTGAGTGTGTGTGTGGGGGGGAGGGATGGGGGATGGATATGCCAGCTTAGAGTGTCATATAGAAACTCTAGAGATCACTGAATAATATACAAAAACCCTTCTTCATTGTTAGAGAAGAGGTTCTCACCAAGTAATCCTCATTTGTTATGTCTTTCAGAAATTTACTTAATCAATGATTTTTATTACTTTCTACATCTAATAATATTCTTTGTCAAAAGCAGACCAAAATAAGTTTCTACAGTGCCAAAACACCACTACCACAAACAACAAACAAGTAAATGAAAACGACTTCCTCTCCCCACCAATAACCTACTCTCCCAAATTAAGCAAAGGATATTATGCAAATATCCTGATAGTTACTTTGAGCCAAGATATTCAAAGGAGAAAAAAAGTAGCGATTAGGGAAACAAGGCCTCTGGTCTTGTATAATCATTTGAAACATGGAAAAGCTAAAGATTGCACTTGTCTCATGGATTTATAGGATGCCATAAAGAGAAAAGAATAAATGAAAGAAAATACAGCCCTTGCTTCAAACATTGCACAATGTCACTGAGGAGAAGAATGTGAAGTTGCTGTGGGTACGTACAAAGTGTGGACATGAGTAGAACATACCCACCTTCTTCATTCCAGAGATGTTTGCTTAGAGTTATGAATTCCAATTACATATTGTAATTAATACGATCAATTAATTTTGGAAATAACACAAAAGATTTTTATCTTTTAATTATGTAATTTTTTTCTTAAATGCCTGTATGCCACAGTAAATTTCTTATAGCATTTCACAAGACATCACAACTAAATCAAATAATTTAAAAAGCTATGAGTGTATGCAATATAACCATTATGGCTTATGATACAACAGGCTTATTGAAGTGAGCTGGATGAACAAAAATATATGTATATAAATATATAAGAATCATAATTAATGACATTTAATTTTTTTAGTTTTGATATTAAAGAGAAAAACCTGGGCTGAACATATCTCAGGACATTGATGTCTTTGCACAAGTCTTGTTTGTTGTTCAAGGCTCATGTCATTATCCCTTGGGGTTCATATGGTTCACTTTTTTGGTGCATAAAATAATGTAGTTCTTCTGCACCAAATAGGAATTCTTTTGTTTAACACTTATTCCTTATTTGCCTATTGCCTATCACTGCCCCCAAAATAAGAGTGCTCCTGTGAGGGGCGTCTGAGTGGTTCAGTGGGGTAAGCATCCGACTCTTGGTTTGGCTCAGGTCCTGATCTCAGTCCTGAGATAGAGTCCCACTTAGGGCTCCATGCTCAGTGCAGAGTCGGCATGAGATGTGCTCCCTCTTCCTTCCCCTCTCCCCTCCTCTCCCTCATCCTTGCTCACTCTCTCTCTCTCTTAAAAAAAAAAAGAGTGCTGCTTTCACATTATGACAGCATAGTCCAGTAGAATTGAGCATGAGCTTTAGAAGACTGATATGGATTCCAATCCAGGATTTACATTTGGAAGAAGAGAAGTATTGGGCAAATTATATAACCTCTATGACATTCAATTTCTGGGAAATAGAGAAATAAGAAGTTACAACAGCAATGACAATAATGATGATAATAATAATAAGCCTTCTTTCTCCAAAAGGTTGTTGAATTACATAAAACAGTGTTTGCAAGTGCCTCATACAGTATTTTGTCCCCATGACAGTCTCAATATAGTATTACAATCATCATTTTACTGGTAATAAATAAATACAGCATGAATAAATAGTGTATTATATTGATGGAACAAATACCTGCATTATTTACTGCAATTTCAACCAGCAATTATATTAGAATTTCTGCAAGTTTGAATGAGAAATTTGACCAAACTGAAGTCTCTTTAAAATCAAAGGCTGTGTATATTCCATGATTATCTTCTTAAAATAATTATTTTTTAAATATATTTAAGGATTTTTAAAAATTCATGCTTATAATTGAAAGCATTAAAATCCACCTTTAAGCTCAAAGGTTTGTCTGCTTTTGGTTCTTCTAAGAAAAAGTAGAAAATAAATTTTACATAATTTGCCATTTTAAGGAAATTGGCATAATATTTATGATATTTACAATCTTTCCCTGATGTGGTCTATAGTTCACAGAACCACAATTTAAAATAAAGAAGAGATAAAATATGATCAGTGAATACTATTTGAAGAACATAAGTATCACTGAATTAGATTATGGAAATGAGCTGAACAATATACTATGAACATAGTTATAAGATGCTTTCTAACATAGTATGCAAATGTGGAAATTGCATTTGATTTAGAACCAAATTCTGCCATTTTTAGAATTTACTACCATCAGTGTTCATTTTGCATGAATGTCTGTGCAATATTTTTTATTGGTTTTTTTGGGCTCCCTTGCTGCACGTTAGAAAGACTGGTTGTGTCACTATTCATTTATGCAATAAAGAAAGTATTAATCCAATATTTAGCTATTTTTATTTTTCCCATTGACTATACGTTTAAGTCAATCAACTTTTAATCATAATTAACTACTGTCATAATGCAGTCATGAAGGAAATAGTCAATGGGTACTGGACCATCTATCTGGATGAAGTTGGACTTAATAGACTACCATTTCCAAGCTTTTATTCTTCTAATTTAAATTAAACAGGTGGTCCTGAATTCTACTGAAAAATACTGTCTCCCTTTCTTTCTCTTGTGCTTATGACTAAGTAGTCCCAAATTCTCTTGACTGAACCCTTAAATGACTCACACATTTTCTGATTAGTCCTTCAGTTTCTGCCTTAGTTTGGGCCTACATTGTCTCTCATTGGTATTATTGTTATTTTACCACCCAAAGTTGCCACGGTACCTCCAAGCCCACAGTTTCTTCATCTGTACTCAAAAATCAAATCTGATTATGCCACTTCTCTGCTTATAACCTCCAATGACTCCCACTGAAGCAAGGAATAATCTAAATTTCTTCATAAAACATACACTTATTTTATTTCATTTCCTGCCACTCTTCCTGTTGAAGCTTATCTTTCAATTATAGCATAGCATAATGTCCCTGAAGACTCCCTTCCCTTCATCTCCAGGTGGCAATGTGTGTATGATTCTTTGACACTCAGCTGAAATGTCATTTATTCTAGGAACTCTTCTAAGATACTCTTCATATCTCTTTACTTCCATCACATGCTAAGTATAATTCTACTTAAACATACAATAGTTATCACATTGCACTGCAATTTGGTACATTTTTATTTGCCTCATTAAGTTTCATGCTTTTCAAGGATTTTTCTAAAGAAAGTATATCTGGTTTTAAATGTTACTTAATTGTGCACATAAAGGCATAGAAAAGTATGAAGATTATATATAGGTATATAAAAGATGTATACAAGGTATACATATATAGGTATAAAAGATATAAACATATAAAAGATATGTATGTATATATATCTCAACAATTAAATACATCAAAAGGTTATCACTTTTTATCAGTTAAATAGCTCAAAAGGTCTAAACATATCTCTCCTGTAATAAGTTATATGTTTAACATTTTGTCCATTCACTTTCCAATAAACTCCCCTTTCTTGACTTCTCAGGTCCATAATTAGAATATCTATAGTCCTTTTAATTTTCAAAATTATCTTCTAATTATTTATTTAGGTAAACCCTATAATATGGCTGTAAAGAATGTGGCTGACAAATTGCAGTACAGCAAACCTAAATCTATTTTTAGACGATCCAAAGTAATGCTGTTTGTGACAAACATACAGTGGTTTATTTTATATACCCTCCTAATAATACATGAAGCATGAATTACAGATATGAAGGCATATTAAAAAAGCAACAAAAATAATACACCAACACATATGAGAAAAGTGAAGTGAAATGGAGGTTGCAAAAAAATATATATAAAGAAAAGACACAGAGAGCAAATGGAAAGTCCTGAAAGATAAATTAACGTATGCCCAAAGGCAATGAATGCCACTTAGTAATAAATATACTGGAAATAAAAATGGAGCCAATTAGTATGAACAAGAAAATACAAAAATAATCAAGAATAAGGAATAGCAATATACAGGGTAAGTTGCATGAGATTCAAAGCAGGTCGGGAACGATTATAAAATGAAGTGAAAAGGGTACAAAATGATAAGAAAGGAAAGGTGGCAAATGAAAGGAAAATTGTAACCATGATAAAGATAAATAAAATGACATCTTTCAACTGCAGGAAAGGCAAGAGGTCAGACCCTTGAAAAGATGGAAGAGATAATTTATTGACGGCAAAGGTAGAGGAGCTGATAAAACAAAATTAATTCTTTTTCTGCCTCAGTGTCCACAAATAGTGGAGAGGCTCACATGGCAAAAACAGGCATACATTTCCCAAGAGATAGAAAAGAAATGTTGAGGGAAATTAAGATTGCTATGGAATGTCTAATCAACTGAAGTGTATTTCTTTTTCTACTGTGTTTCATTCTATTTAAAAACAAAAGGTAAAACTAAACAATATCACTACCACACATCGGCTAAGCATTTCCAGAGCTGATGGCTAGAGCCCCAAACCTGCCAGTGATGAACATAATGACATTTTACAAAATTTCTTTAAGAAAAATGCAGTAAACACCAGGACAGCAGAGTAGAGTTAAAAGAAGTTGCTGAAGACAAAGAAATATTTAAGTCATGCTTTATATATTTTATTTTAAAATTCAGTAGGAATAAATAATTACATAACTAGTATTTTTTTTAATTGGAGTTTTTTTCTTCAGATTTTAAATTTTGCTTTAAAGCTTATTTGAATTCAATTTCCATATGACTATTTGAAGAATTAAGCTAAAAAAAGCAGATTATATAATTCAATTCTTCAAACAAAATTCACACAAAAAATGACAACATGATTCTCAAATGCATAATTTGGGGGTATTTTAAGTTTATGATCTACACTACCTACAACTTTGACCTTAACGTAAAAGGTTATTTTTCTTATGAGGCCTTTATCAAATAAGCAAACTATTGTTATTATGGATTTGTGATCTTGATTTCTATTACATGGAAACTGAACTAAGATCCAAATGTTTTCGCATATATATTCTTAAATAGCTATAAAAAACAATAGATTTTAGGTAGTTTGAATGCTATAAACATGTTAACTAGAAACTCAGAAAGCTCACATCTTATTACTGTCCTATCTAGTTGATCACAGCAAAGTACTTATTTTATTAGGCAAAGTTCTATACATACTTTTGTAGATTTTTCCACAATGTAAATTATTTTTCAGTAGTTTTATATAAAAAAGAACTATTAAAAACTGATTCAAGGGTGCCTGGGTAGCTCAGTGGGTTAAAGCCTCTGCTTTCAGCTCAGGTCATGATCTCAGGGTCCTGGGATCGAGGCCTGCATCGGGCTCGGAGCCTGCTTCCTCCTCTCCCTGTCTCTCTGCCTGCCTCTCTGCCTACTTGTAATCTCTCTCTGTGTGTCAAATAAATAAACAAAATCTTTAAAAAAAAACTGATTCAACATGTACATACACAGGATGTATTGCTTGAAAAAATACCATATTAGATGCTGTAAGTATATAGCATTTGAATGGGAATTTGACGCTGAAGGGAGAAAACATGTATCTGTGCTGCTATAATCAAAAGATAGAGACTGAAAATCACCATGAAAGAGGTTCAGATAAAATGCCAAAGGAATTTTGAAAACAGAGAGATTTGTGAAAATAAACCTTCCATTCAATTAGCTTTTTAATTTTTTTTTAGAATAAAGTGAGCCTGTATATTGAAGGATAGGTTAGACAGATGGAAATGAGGAATAAGGAACTTTCCAGAAGGAAAATCAAGAAGTCAAAACAAGGAGGTGATAAGGGAGCTAATATCTACTGCTTCTAGCGTGTCACAATGTTTTACACACCTCCCGCCATTGATCCTTAGACTATTTCTCCATTAAAGCCAAAACATCGTTGTGACTGTGACTTCACAGAGTGAATTCTTTATAAGGTAGATAGGATTCTTCTTATTTTATAAGGCAATTTCAAGTTAGAGATGTTTTAAAGGATTGTCTGAGATCCTTGAAGTCCTTAATGAGGAGCCAAGATTTAATTTGAGGAAGTTCTAGCTTTATAATTCAGGCTCTATCAATTGCTTACTGGAGAATTCACAAACACATAAAAGATATGGATTAGAGATCAGGATGAATATGAAGGTTGGGTGCAGATTGTGACACAGAATCCCTGCGTGCTTAAAAATGCACAATTGTGGCAATCTCCAGATGGGGGTATTAGCATTCTCCACACAGAACTACCAACAAAAAGAAAGACAAAGAAAGTTGAATCAAGAATCTAGAGATTTTAATCTAAAAACATTTCATCTGTCAACTTTCTCCAAGACCTAAACTAACAGAACCATGGGACAAATACTTGGGATTCCTTTGGAAAGCGTTTGCTGAGCACTCCCTCTGTCCTAATAGGTGCTCTGGCTGGCATCTTACTGACTTTATCCCTTAGGGATGGTGTGGAACAGAAGCCAAATGTGGAAACAGAAGCAGTCACAAGACAAAATATAAGGGT
Source organism: Ailurus styani (assembly GCA_002007465.1). Classification (NCBI taxonomy): domain Eukaryota; kingdom Metazoa; phylum Chordata; class Mammalia; order Carnivora; family Ailuridae; genus Ailurus; species Ailurus styani. The sequence goes on from LNAC01000068.1 coordinate 4,456,596, forward strand.
TAGGTGCCTTAGGGTTTTAAGAAAAATTAGATGATCAGTTGTCTTTCATATTACAGAGAACTTTAGAACAACATTTCTTCCCCTTGTTCTGACATACCACATCCTCTGTGATAGAAGGGCTAAAGACTACCACCATTAATTCCAACTCCCTTCTCTTGTCCTCTGTGCCTTTCTGGAGTGAAACTAGTTATTCAACCTGGGTCACATGTCCCATGATCTCCTTACTCATACCTTGTTACATTGTTCTTTCTGCTTGAAATTCTTTCTTTTTCTTTCTTTCTTTCTTTTTCTTTCTTTCTTTCTTTCTTTCTTTTTTCCTTCCTTCCTTCCTTCCTTCCTTCCTTTCTTTCTTTCTTTCTTCCCTTCCTTCCTTCTTTCTTTTCTTTTTCTTTCTTTCTTTCATTCTTTCTTTCTTTCTTTCTTTCTTTCCTTCCTTCCTTCCTTCCCTCTTTCTCCTCTTCCTTCCTCCCTCCATCCCTTCCTTGCTTCTTCTCTTCCCTCCCTCTCCTTTTCTCCTTCTTCTCCTTCTTCTTACTCCCTCCCTCTCCTCTTCTTCCTCCTCCTTCTTCTTTCTCCTCTTCTTTTCCTTTCTTCCTTCACTGTTTGAACATAGCAAGTCTCTACATATACTTCTTAATATTGGAATTCATGACCCCTACTAGGCATTCATTGGGTCATAATTTCTGCCTCATCTGAAGTTTCAGCATTTATTTTGTACTTCTAATATGTTGCATATAATTGCTATGGACATGCTACAAACATTGTGCTCATGTTTTATATATTTTATTAGACTTCAAATTTTCAGAATGTACTCAGTGTTTCTTGAATAAGTAAATGGTGTATTGGAGGATTTCCCCTTCAAATGATCTCTAAACCATTTCTATGAGAAGACAAAATAATTTCCAAGTAAATCTTCAAGGAAGGGGAAAAAAAAGAATTTTCTTTAATAGCACAAGATTAAGGTAGCTCTGTGCCTAAAATAAACCAAGTAATTTTACCATAGACTAATGCTAACCAGGAACTGTTCATTGAGATCTCTAAGATTAGAAAGAGCATTATTCAGAAGTCCGTTGGTGGTCAACAAACATTTGGTCACTTCTGCTGTTGTTTCCTCTTTGACTTACACTTCTCTGGCTTCATCCTCTGGGAAGAAAGAGTTGCTAGAGATTTGACTTTATCAGCACTCCATAGGATATCTTGTAGGGTCCTTCTCCACTCTAGCAATCTACTTTTTTAATGCTTGTTCATGGATATCACCAACCAGTCTAAATTTTAAGACAAAAGTCATGGTAATTCTTCCACCGTTCATTAATTAGTAGCAATCCTTAAATTCATAATGTTCTAAATTTCACTAATTCACACTGTATTTCCTAGGTGATTGCTACTCATTCGTCTAACAAGAGTGTATTGGGCTTCAATTGTTTGGGACCCAGTTCTAGATTCTGGGGATACTGCAATGAGCAAGACAGGAAAATCCTATTTTGTGATGAAGCTGGCATTTTGGTGAGTTTGAAGAAGACAGACAAAAGATATCGATTAACAAACAAACAAATAGAAATATGTGATGGTAGCTATTATTCAGACTATTAAAATACTGCAATATAATAACAAAGGACTAAGTGGCAACTTTTAGAAATTGCAAGCCTTGGCAAACAGGTAAAATTTAAATGACAGAAAGAAGAAAACTTTACAAAGATCAAGAACAAGAATGTTTAGAAGAAACAGTAGGGGCACAACCTGTAGGAAAAAACTGAGTCATTATGTCCAAGAAAATGAAAGAACAGTGTGGCTGGAGCAAAGCGAGGAGAGAGAGAGTGGGATGAGATGGGACAGAATATTTCAAAGGGGCCGAATTATGCAGGGTGTACTAAAACAGAAATTAGATATTAATGTTTTATTCTAGATACAATGAAAATTATTGTAAAGCTTTGACTAGGTAAGTAGCATGATTTCATTTACATATTTAAAAGATCACTCTGGCTTTTGTTGAAGAATGGATGATAAGAGGGATAGAACAGAAATATGGTAACCAACAAGAAGATTATTATAATATTGCAGACAGTGATGATGGTGACTTGGACCCAGAGTGTTTTAATGGAGATAGAAAAAGGTAAATGTATTCAGGCTGTTTTTATGTAGGTCCAAGAGGTCCTGATGATTTAATTGGACTTGGTTTTGATAGGTGTCCCAAACGAATCCTAGATTTTACATCAAACAACCAAGTGGTTGGAGTGGTGTGTTTATCATGATGGGAAATACCAAGAGAGAAACAGATCTGAATGGAAAGGAAAACATATATTCCTATTTAGTTTTGTTGCTTTAGGGTATGTATAAACCCTCCAAAGGGAGACATCAAAGAGGCAGTTGAATGTATAGGTCTGGAGATCTATGATCAAGACCGGATGTAGAGATTTGAGTGTAGGCAGCACGTAGATAATAATTTCAAGCCATAGTATTGAATAAGATCAATTAGGCAATTGTAGACATTAAGGAGATAAAGAGGTTGAAGACGGAGCCCTGGGTAAATCTACAAGTAAGAGGTGGAGAGGAAGAGGCAGAAACCAAAGAGATGGAAGGAACATCCCTGAGAACCTGATGCCAAAGAAATGAACAGAAGATATTTTAGGAATGGAGAGGTCAACTGTGCCAAATACTGCCTTTCGTCACATAGTAGTCTGGGCCTTGGAGGTACAAAGAGGAACATAACCTAATTCATGAACTTAAAGTTTATATTTAAATTGGGGAGACAGAGAAAGAGACAATTTCACTCGGATGCATAATTGTGATAGTTGAAGGTGTTATGGAAGCATATTAGAAGAACATGCCCACCAAGAATTTGGGGAGTAATTAGGAATGGCCATTTGCAGAATATATCATCTACATGGAATATAAGAAAGAGCTTGATGAGAGAAAAATTAGAAGATATGGCTATGTAGAAGAACATTCCTGGTAAAAAAGAACAGTTTGTGAAAAACCAACAAAAGGAGAAGATGCAAAGTTTGGCAACTGTAGGTATGCTTCTAGGATGGATAGAACTTAGATGCAGCATAGGATACACATATATACATACAAATATAGATATAGATATAGATACAGAAAGAAAGAAAGAAAGAAAGAAAGAAAGAAAGAAAGAAAGAAAGAAAGAAAGAAAGAAAGAAAGAAAGAAAAAGAAAGAAAGAAAGAAAGACAAAGAAAGAATGAGCAGGGGCCAAATCATGAAGAGCTTTGAAAGTTACAGTGGCAAGTTGGAACTTCTTTCTAAAAGCTATGGGGAGTTATTGAGGACTTAGGAAAAGTGGATGAGGAAGACAACTTGCATTCTAGCATAATCTGACAGCAACCAGCCCCAAAAGTATGGCTTAAAGTGAGTCAAGAAGGCTGATGCAAATATTATTTAAGAACCTGTGGTAGAAATTCAATCAAGAAATGATGAGTACCTGAACTAAGGAAAAGGAAGTAGATATTTTTAAAAATCTTAATTAAGTCCATCAAAGTCCATGTATTTTTGTAATAAATCATAAATAGTAAAGATATGCACTACTTATAATTAAGATAATGGGTAAGTTTGAGCCAGTAAATGGAACTCCTTAATTTGGCATTTGGTCAGCAAAAACTGGTAAATAATTCCTGACAGATGGTAACACAGAATCTTCCATGACCATTAACATCAAGATCTCTGCTTTATGCTTCATCCAAGAGACACAACTTCTGACAATGTAGTCATTACAATTCTATAATAGGTCATTTGGCATAAAAGTGCTATTCTCTTTTAAGGAAATAGAGAGATCTCTCTTAATTGCTAATGTTTGTGATAATGTTGATGGATAATATAATAATTATTTGGAGGCTTTATATACCATGTAAGAATTGGCATGTGCCTCTTTGCAGCTTAATGGGTGACATATCAAAATGCTAAAGATTTAACTAGAGATCAGAAGCTACCTCAAAGGAGGTTAATTGGCTTTTTAACTCAACCCACAGTACATTTTTTGCTTGTGTAGCTCACTTCTGCTTCTCACTTTCTCCCTAGTGTCTATAGATATAGCTCCTCTCTTTGCTCAATTCCGGGACCTTAGATGCCCCCCCACTCCCTAGCGTGGCACTCATACATGGTACAGAGCAACAGTATTTCCTGCAGCTTTGTCCTGAGACAATGTTACAAAATTTTGCTTAGAGACTTATATTTGAAAAATTTCCCATTGTTATAAATAACGTCTCAATTTAATGTGGCCAAATAATGCTTCAAATTGCCTATCAAAAATTATGCAAAGAAGAGTTAAAACATAAAACATTAGGCACCCATATAAAAAATGTTCATCCTGTTAACTGGTAGCAAATATTGCCTGAACTACTTCCTTGCCCAGAGGCATCACCTGTATTGTGCCACTCATTGGCACTTTACTCTTTTACCTCTTCAGATTGTCTCTCCAGCTTTACATAGTCACAGAATGTTTTGTAGGTGATCATATACTAGTTATCATTAGGTAAATACTATAATTGTATGGATAAGGAAATTGAAGTCCGGAGCTGTAAATACTTTTTATATTTCTATAGTCAGCAAGTGGCAGAGAAGGAATATAAACCTACGTCTCCTGTTTTCAAGTCCAATGTCTTTGTTTAAAACTCTTTTTAAAAAAAGATTTGATTTATTTGTTTGAGAGAGAGAGACAGAGATAGCGATAGAGAGCACAAGCCAGGAGGAAAGGGAGGAGCAAGCAGGGGCTCAATCTCAAGACCCTGGGATCATGACCTGAGCTGAAGGCAGATGCTTAACCGACTGAGCCACCCAGGTGCCTCTGTTTAAATCTCCTGAAGGGAAAATCTATGTTTTTTACTTCTTTGTGTTGTCTTTAGCTCTTACTAAAACATCTTCCATCTTTTGTTCATTTGTTGATTTTTAAATTGTTCGTGCCCACAATGGTCTAGATTAATCTTTTGATATTAAGAGAAATGTGACTTCATAGGAAACTTGCATTGTTAAAAGCAAATTTTAAAGTTTGGTTTCTTTCTGTTCATATCTGAAAACAGAAATCACATTGACTCAGTCACCTCCTAGCCTGTTTGAAAGCCTATGAAATTGTCCCTCCCTCAAAAAAAGAAAAAAATAAATGGATGCAAATATCACAAGATCTGTCTTCATTTTAGGTTTAGGGTGAACTACTTTATGATGCCATTTTACAGGAAAATTTTCTTATTAAAATCATGAAAAATTTGTTTGCTATAAATATCATTATATACTTTAGAGTTTATTTTTCCAATATAGACTAAGATAAAATAAAATTTAAAAATATTCATATTATTATATGGATGACAACTATATATAATATTTATAAAACGCATTAATAGTGCAGATTTTTGCTCTTACATAACCTTTTGTAAACACCGGCCTAAACATATTGCATATCAAGACACATTTCTTGGGGTGCCTGGGTGGCTCAGCGGGTTAAGCCTCTGCCTTCCGCTCAGGTCATGATCTCAGGGTCCTGGGATCGAGTCCTTCATCGGGCTCTCTGTTCAGCGGGGAGCCTGCTTCCTCCTCTCTCTCTGCCTGCCTCTCTGCCTATTTGTCATCTCTCTCTCTGTCAAATAAATAAATAAATAAAATCTTTAAAAAAAAGACATTTCTTAAAATTCTAAGGTGAGGTGGAAAAAGATGTTTCTATATTTTTTTAAATGTATCCCTTCATGTCAATTTTTGAAGAACATAATATTACCAAGAAAGGACATATTGAGGGGTAGAGGGCACTGGCCAGAAATGAATTCCGAAGAGATTCATAAACAGAAGAAATTAAGATGTTTCCTAATATAAAGATGTTAATACTTTTCAAAAAGGGGGGAGCAAAAGAGAATAATGAAAGGATTCATTCCAAAGTGGAGTGAGTATTCGAGTTATTCCTACACATGCACAGTGTTGGTGGCATTCTATCAACTTGGGAAATGTAGGTGGTACAACGGACAAATGACAGGCTCTACGACATTCGCTCCTGTTAATGAACTTCAACGCAAGTACACCTACGAATGATTTGCAAGGAAAGGGTATTGCCGAAGAGAATGAGGACCATGAAAATTCAGTGGAGACAACTAAGGAATTCCACTACGCCCACTAAATAGGCTGGAACATGTTTTTGAAAAATATTTGTGGTACAGCACAAGCCATAATCAAAAGATTTTGCTCATTCTTATATCAGATTATGATGTAGATAGTACATATTTAAGTTGATCTCACCCGAGTGGAATACGTTGATATCTTATATATGTTTTGTTTTACATGAATTGCTCCATGATTTCAATTTACTAGATATGTATGCATTTTATCAGGTTTTGTTACATTAAACAGATGGCAGTTACTATCCCTTTTATTATAAATGATTAGAATTTGGCTACCCACTCAATATTTTTATTTTGTCTTTCTGAGTCATAATGTCTGTGTTGATGATGAACCCCACTCACACATATAAAAACATACATATACATGCATAAGTATTATATATATAGAAAAATTAACTCTAATCATTTAATATTCTGCAAGAATAACTTACAGAGGAGCATATGTTAATATAGATATAGATGCTGCATAGCTATGTATTTCTTTATAGAGGGAAAATATTTCATACATCTATAAATACGCTGCATGTATGAAATATTTTCCTTCTATAAGGTCCAGGTTTGTAAGTGGGGGGGAGCCTTTTCCTACAAAACAAATGCTTCCTCTTTCCTGTTTTTTACTTTATATAGTCCC